>CM046882.1:437573176-438173176 GCA_025667525.1 Glebionis coronaria | reverse complement strand
TCTTAAAGAACCGCACGTGTCACCTACCATGAGCTTTTTTGATGTTGGCTCAAGCAGGATTTCCATCTTCATTGTAATACTTTTGTATTACTTAGATGTTCTAGCAATATTACAAGAATATTGCGTAGGACTCATAAAAATCTTTCTTATTTTTAAAATCGTGTCCTAATGAGACTTTGGATGATCTCGTGGCTCTAGACTCAATAGTGCATTTTTGTTTTGGTGAGCGGAGGCTGGAGAGGATTGCCACCTTTTCAATATCAATTTATTCGGAGTGAATAAACCGATAGATAACATGTTGAACTCCGTGACATTAAAACAAATATCTTTTGAGAGATATTTGAGTTGGCTGGGAGGGGTTGTGCATCGCATCACTGGGTCCATGATACTTTGTCTTCAAGATGAGTTGACATGGTTTCTGCCTAAGTTGTAAGGAGGGCTTATTTCTTTACACCCTTTATCTTTACATTTCTTTTTCATTCTTCAACCCCTTCAATGCTTACCAATACATCATTACTAGCACCTTGTTGTGATTGTTCCAGTGCTAGCATCAGTACTTGGTCGGCATTCAGCTACGTTCACATTCCATTCTCCATCTTTCCTAAGGACTTCTATTTTCTAACTATGGAATTGTCCTTGGGAAGATTCCTCCGGTTCTAGAAGAATCATTGGACTAGCACCTAATCCTACCACCCTTTTGTCACCACATTCGTCGTGAATTAAGTGTGTTTTGGGTAAGTACTTGTCACCATGAAAAATCCTTGAAAACTCACTTAAGATACTTGTGATATAAATATCAAAATTTTGTATCTTTAAGTGTTTTTGTTCAACAAAAATGCTCCCCCTTAACATGTGCAACACACATATTAAGTTGATTTATACTTGAAGTATTTTTCATGTTTAGCCAAATATATTATCAAGTCTCCTTAATCCCATTTTCTCCCCATATCCAAAATGTTAACCATCAATATTTTGAATATTAATGGATTAACCGGTCTTTGGGTAATAAAATGAAATTAGATGCTGGCCAAAGAACATATTAATGCTCCCCCTCAAATTAATGAGGGTTAGTTGTAGTGCTCGAGTACGATATGTTTGAAAGATTTAGAATCTCGAGAGAAATTATTGAAAAATATCATACTTTCACACTACAACATGCCACAAAAGCTGATTTTACAAAAACTAACATATTCACAGTAATAGACATATGGAGTTGACCTGATAGAAGACAATCCATAATTAAATAGATCGTTCCGTGAACCTATGGTGAGCTCCATATGGTCTTCCACCTACGGATCGTTCCACACTTCTTAGCAACCTGCGCTTCCTTAAAAGTTCCTCGATCTTTTTGATCGCGTACTTAACTCCTTTTTTGCATTGGATCGTCCAGGTGTACTTGACTGCTGGAAGCGGTAGGTCGGCATTGAGAACAGTCAGATCATCATGAACATGTTTGAGCGTACCATCGTTGAATTTTTGCAGTTCGGAGAATCGCATAAACTGCATAACGCCAGTCTCATTCGGATAAAATATCCCTACTTCCGGTGTCGTGGTTCCCATGTAAGGCTTTTTGTTCTTGTGGAAATTACTGAGCGGAGTTGTATGGGGACGTTGCAAGTTTAGCTGCTTTTGATAGCTCTCCACTCCAAGTTGAAAATCTTCCACCCGGTGTTTGATGACAATTTTTCTAACGTATTGACGAAGGTTGGAGCTCAACGCAATGACTATTTCAGGTTGTAAATGGTCGACTTTTTCCTGAGCCAATAGCAACATAAGATATTCGATGTCTTCAAGGCGAAGGTACTAGAGATCACTTTCGTCAATTTTGTATTCTTTTTCATTAGTACGTTTGAACACGATTACATTCAAGTAATCATAACTGAATACAGTCTGAGTAGTTGCTCCTTGTATGCTTTTAATTATATAATCTGAAACAA
This sequence comes from Glebionis coronaria, assembly GCA_025667525.1. Lineage (NCBI taxonomy): Eukaryota > Viridiplantae > Streptophyta > Magnoliopsida > Asterales > Asteraceae > Glebionis > Glebionis coronaria. Next base: position 438,171,239 of record CM046882.1, on the reverse strand, counting down.
TAGAAGAACCTCTCTTTGGACGATGGAAGTGATTGTAAGCTAACCTTTTCTTTGCATTCCAGTGAGAGATGCCAAGTGATGCAAAAGTATCATAAAACTTGAGCAACTTCCTTCTCCATAACGCATCAATTACTTTATCTTTAATCCATGGTACGTTCTCCAGATTGATAGCCTTGAGCATAGTAAGTGATGTGGCATATTTCTTCGCGCCTTTTTCAAGATACTCGAGATCATGAGATACGAAGTGTTCTATTGGAATTGTTGCAGAACCGGTGATGACTGTGGGTGTAAGAGGTAGTAACACTGGAGTCTGAATTCCCGTAGTCGTCGCTCTCATGGCCTTTGTAATCTCATATAAGTGATATTCAGCCTCATTATGACTGATCTTCAAAGTGTCAAAGAAGTCCACATCTGCGGCTGCCATTTTGATAAGATCCGGAGTCATTGTCAGTTTCTCATGATGATACCTTAGAAAGGCCGAGAAATCAATTGGATTGTTTAGGTATTGAGTGAGCTCCATTTCTGTTGTTGTGGCGAAAGGATGTTGTGGTGCTGCATTTGTAAGCCAGAGTTGCTCCTGTACCGTGTCATCGATGATAAGAGATTCAGCAAACGTCAGTTCGGGTACATTTAAGTCTTCGACTTCCATATCGGAATTGTGCTGATCTTCAGATGGTGTTGAAGGTTGTTCTTGTGTCACCGGTATATCATCATTAGGCATAGAGACTAGAATTTCGTCTTCTAGCATTGACCCTGTGGGTTCTTCTTCATGCGTAGACACAGGAATTTCGTCTTCTTGCATAGGTTCTACAGATTCGTTGTGAGAAGCAGTAATAGAAACTAGTTCAGTAGATATGCCTGTGTCAGTATGCTGAGATTCTGGTACAGTAGTGTCCACCGTCTTTTCTGCAGTTTCAGCAACGCTTTCTTCAACTTCCTCAATACCTTTCTCAATTTCCTTATCACCTTCACCCTTATTTGACTCGTCGCCATTCGTACCCGTTTTGTCATTCTTATCACCCTTTTTGGTTCCATTACCGTCATCATTATCATCATCATCATCGTCTTCCCCATCTGTATCCTCGTCCTCTTCTTCATCTTCATTCTTATCCTTATCCTCTTCTTCCTCGTTCTCTTGTTCATCTTCATCCTTATCCTTATCCTCTTCTTCCTCATCCTCTTCTTCCGCATCATCTTCCTTATTATGATCATCATTACCATCATCCCCATCACCATCATCCTCAGACTCAGAGTCTTCAATGTGTGATAGTGTATCTTCAATGATTGCTTTATTGAGATATTGTAGAACTTTTCATTTATATTTCGATTTACGAGGCCCCATATCTTTCAGTCGTGTTTGCAACAAGTTCATTAGTTGAAGGGTAGATAAACTAGTATTGAAAAGAGTTGGTAGCTCCTTATCAACATATGTCTTTACTTCTCGTCGAATGATGTTGGTCATATTATCATTAATTGACCCAAGAAAGGCAGCATTCTCTTTGTCACGAGTTTTCTGTTCTCCAAGAAATGTTTTATGTTGTCTTTTAAGTTTAGACACGCTGTCTGATATTTTCTTAAGTGTAGGTCCGTCAGGGTGTGGTTCCTTAAGGGTTTGTGTGTTAGGATTGGCGATTCTTTCATTCAGTGCGGCTATTTGTTTAGCTCGAGCCTCTAGCTGTTGTTGAAGAGACTGAATCAGTGGATCACTGACTGTGAGGAATGGGTTGGAGGTGGATGATACTTGTTGTACTGATGGTGTAGGTGTAACCACGAGTGTTAGAGTGGTGGTGGATGATACAGGTTGTTCAAGGATAGGTGATGGTGTAGGTTCAGTGATTGGGGCGGTAGTTGATACAGGTTGTTCACCAGGTACGGGTGTGACAGTTGGTGTGATGACATTAGTGATGACAGGGGTGGATAGTGGTGGAATGGTAGTTGATGTAACAGAAGTTATAGGAACATCCACCATGTTTTCATTTGTTGATGGATCAGTATTTGTAACCTCGACACCCTCCCTTTAAAAATTAAGATATTTCATAACATCATCAGAGCCAGAAGTAGACTTACTTTGAAGTTGAGTTCTTGGTATGAAAGTTGCATGAGCATCGTCGTTAATCACAATGTTAGTTGGTTCCGGTAAGGATGTGGTGATATTGGCATCATGATACAGCAAATTTGTTTCTGTGTTGTCACTGCTAACATCCTCTTCACTTTGCTCACGACTTTCAAAATTGAAGTTATCAACATCTTCATCGTTAAGATCTTCATAAAAGGCAATATCGGCATCAGGATTACCAAATTCCTCTAAGTCCTCAAACAGTGTTGAACCTGATCCTTTGGATGTTGCAAAAGCCTCCTCTCTGCTTTGCTGAAGAGTAATACGCAGTTGTTTGGCTTCAGAAATGGTTTGTTGAGCTGGTTCATCTGAAGCAACAAGTGCTTCTTTACCTTTGTTTTGCTTTGCTCTCTTTGTCCTTTTTAGGGAGACTTCTTCCTGTTCATCCTCAGTGTGGATCATCTCATCTTCATCATTATCTTCATCAACTAATTTCTCTTTCCCTGTGCCTTTATCTTTTGAGGAAGCAGTCGATTGGCGCTTGGAAACTCTTTTCTTTCCTTTACCTTTTTGCTTCTCTAAGGGAAGTGAATTTGCTCGTCGAAACTGTGTGTCAATATCCTGGAGCATCTCTTGATATTTATCACTTTCCTTGATTCCTTCATTGATCATTGCATCAGGTACTAGAGCTGGACGTAATGAATACTTTATGGATTGAGTATCCGCATTCATTTGTAGAATCACATAGTCATCATATTTTGTGTGGTAGAAGAAATTCCCGCGAGTATCAATGTTTGGGTCACTCTTCATAAAGTGATTGATAATGAGCTTGGTGAATCTTGGAAATGGAAGATGCACGGATTTTTTCTTGGTTCCAGTAAATTGATAACAAAATTCTTGCCAGATAAGTAGTGCATAGTCCACTTTAGATCCCGTGTAAAGTCCCTAAAATATGTGAGCCTGAGGTGGTCTCATTACGTCGGAACCCCGAGTCTTTGGAGTAAGACATTTGACAATGATGGTGATCAGTGCTTTCCAGGGTTGCCCTATGTGTGATGTAGTGAACTGGGATAGGTTGTGGATTTCACCTTCATAATTCAGAGCACGAATAACTCGAAGCATTTCATCGGTGTTTGGGTTAGCCACAAAGTGTTCTCCTTTTGCTAACTCAGGAAAGTTAAACAGTTGCCTAAAGATGCTCAAGTTAAGTACCATTGGCGTTTTGTTTAGTTGGAATGAGACAATCTTTTTAGACAGTTGACCCTGTGAAAGTGTTGCAGTGGTCCAGAACTCGTGCATGTAAACTTCAGGAACAGAGGCAGTAAGTCTGAATGCATCTTTGATAGGTGAGATGTCAAGGATATCCGTGGCGATTTTGAAAGCTTCTAGAGACGGATCAAAATCCTCTTGCAAACGAGAGTTGTTCTCAGCATATGGTAGCCTGTTGCTTAGTGAAAAAAGTGCGAGATCAAGTTGATGCTGTTGTTCTTCTGTGATCGACATCTTCCTGCTTAGATGACATAAACACAAATGGTATACACAAACATATATATCTTAAGTCCATGTCAAGCTGTAGCCTTTGCAGTAACACACGACAAGCATTAGCGCATTACATTTATTGAACAACTATAACTTGATCTAGACACATGTCTATAGGAGCCACCTATCGTAATACTAGCATGACAATCCTATCACTCATCACAATCTTATAGTGTTAACATAATTCTATAGGCTATCGCAAAATTTACCAAGACTACTCATCGCAATCCTTCAAGTCATCGGAATAAACCACTACATCACAATCCTAAGTCCATCGCAATCCAACTTTACTTCGTTATCTTATAACCATCACAATGTTTAACCATCACAATCCTATCGCAGTCCTGCCCTATCGCAATCTCACAATCATCGCAATATTGAAATAACCATCGCAATGTTGAAAAATATCGCAATATGTCCCCATCGCAATACCATTACGATGCCATCACAATGATGCCTCGGAGTGCACCATCGCCATATGCCATCGCAATGTGTCATTGTAATAACCCATCGTAATAAGCCATCGCAACGAGCCATCTGAATGACCCATCGCAATAACCCATCGCAATGAGCCATCGGAATGACTCATCGCAATGACCATGCATCGTAATGTGGTTGTCGTAATGTTCATCGCAATCCGAGACATGGATTCGATCTTAAAGTTTGACTTCGCGATTACGGGACATTGGCAATGTTTTAAGCAAAACTGGACAAGACCTATGTTAATCTAGGCTATAGCAACAAATCCCACCAAGCAATTAACAGTTTTATCACAAAAATCAAAACCCTAATTTTTGATTAAATCACAAATTGGGGGGTTTGTTTGTTATGTTAAGATGATAGCCGTGATAAACATATAATCAAGTAATGATACCTAGATGGAGGGACGGATGAATTCGTAGCAAACAAAGATCAAGATGAAGGATTGAAGGTTTGACAATGGCGGGGAGTGTTTGTGTTTGTGTTTAGTGATGGAAAAGAAAAAAAACGGAGAGGGGGAGGGAGTATAATGGTTGACTGTGGTCAACTTAATGCCAAAATGACACTTTAGACCCCCTGTTTGCAAAAACTACAATAATAGTCCCCTGGTTAGTAAGGCTTGTTAAGAGCACTTGGATGAACCAAATAATTTAACAATGTACTAACCCACACACAAACACGAACACTTACACTTAACGCTTAATTTCAAACAACCTATTCCTCAGGCCATATTCCACACAAGGCACACATAGCATATAATGATGAAAATGATCGGTTTATATTTTCTGAAAACCCTTTTTGAAGATCAATTTTAACTCCAAAGCATTTAATATTTGCTCCCCCTTAAACACGGACCCGTTTTCTATTTAAAGAGTTGTAGTCATTGTTTTAAAGAAGCAAATATCCATGAAGACTTTTTCCGATTTAGTGATTGGTTGGAAACGATTCTGGTGGCAATAAGATTTCTCTTATTTTGACAAAATAAATGCTCTGAAACGTACACTTATTTGTGTTAGACCAAGTCATAAAGTAGACTTGGTCCCTTGTATGATTTTAAAGTAAACCATACCCGAGAAAATTAATTCCCGTTGTGAGCCAACGTTTTCGTAAAAAAAAATACGTGACCTTAATGCGAAAAGTGGGTTGCAGTCTGAAATAACTACAAGCCATTATGGGCATGTTTTAAAATATTTACAACTTTTATACGGACTCTATTTATGGCACCGTGTCAATATTAATCGACATTTATAAGGTCGTAAATATTACCGTACTAAAAGACATGCCTGATTTAAAATGAAAAATATTTTTGGATTTTCTGAATTTTATAATTTTTATGGTTTTTGTAGGTTTTATATTTTTGTATTTTGCTTTTGATAATATACAAGATCACGATAAAAGGATACTCTAGAATAGTTTACCACCACTATTCTGCAGATTCTTCTGCCAACTCCTTAAGTGTCGCTGGAGAGAATGATTTCATGCCTAGTTTTTCGATCAAAAACTCGATACGTCCTCGATCTAAGGCCTTTGTGAATATGTCCGCCAGCTGATACTCAGTGTTGACAAAATACAGCTCGATTACTCCATTTTCCACTTGCTCTTTGATGAAATGGTAGCGTATGTCAAGGTGCTTCGCCCGGGAATGTTGAACGTAGTTGCAGCAAAGGGCAATGGCGCTTTTGTTGTCATAGTACATCGGGATTTTGTTGAATCCAAGACCGTAGTCAGTTAATTGTGATCTCATCCAAAGAACTTGAGCACAACAACCGGACATAGCAATATATTCAGCCTCTGTACTTGATATCGCAACGCTTTTCTGCCTTTTGGATGCCCAACTAATCAGTCTTTCTCGAAAAAGTTTCACACTGCCAGAAGTGTTGCGTCGAGTATCTTGACACCGAGCATAATCCGCATCTGCATATGATATTAGTGCAATAGAGGAGTCCTTCGAATACCACAGACCATGATTAAGTGTTCCTTTAAGATACCGAAAGATCCTTTTCACAACATGTAAGTGCTTTTCGGTAGGCCGAGCCTGATACCGGGCACACATGCATATAGGAAATTGCAAATCAGGCCTGCTAGCAGTCAGATAGAGAAGGGTGTCGATCATTCCATGGTAAAGTTTAGGATCGACAGCAATCCCATCCCTATCCTCATCTAACTTGGATCTCTCCACCATTGGAGTATCCATGGGGTCACAGTTTTCAAAATGATACTTTTGCAAAGTTTCTAGAGAATATTTGGATTGATTAATGAAGATGCCTATGGGATTTTGAGAAATTTGCAACCCTAAGAAAAATGAAAATTTTCCCATCATCGACATCTTAAAACGTGTGGACATGATTTTCTCAAAATGGTCAGACAGTCTTTGAGTAGTGGTAGTAAATATTATATCGTCAACATAAATTTGTACCAGTATCATGTCGTTGTCCTCCTTGAGAATGAATAATGTTGGGTCCACTTTGCCTTTGGAGAAGCCTTCCGAGATCAGATAAGACGATAGGAGATCGTACCACGCGCGTGGAGCTTGTTTCAACCCATAAAGAGCCTTCTTGAGCTTGTACACATGATTAGGATACTTCGAGTTGACAAATCCATTCGGCTGGCTTACGTAGACATCTTCCCTCAATTCACCTTTAAGAAATGTCGTTTAACATCCATTTGGTAGACGATCATATTCATGTGAGCAGCATAAGCAAGGAATAGTCTAATCGCCTTCAATCATGCAACAGGAGCAAAAGATTCTTCAAAGTCAATACCCAAAGCTTGTTTGTAACCTCTAGCAACCAATCTAGCTTTGTTCTTTAACACTCCACCTAACTCATCGAGTTTAACCTTATATACCCACAACAATGTAAGGATGTCAACGTTGTTGGGTAAAGGAACTAATTCCCATACTTCAAGACGTTGAAACTCATTAAGTTCCTCTTGCATGGCTTCAATCCAAGATGATTGTGTCATGGCTTGTTGCCGATTTTTAGGTTCAATATCGGAAAGAAATACATCAAAGTAGCAATATAATGCATGTTCTTGGAGTTGGTGGCGTGTTAAGACTAGTCTATCGATGTCACCAATAATATTGTGGATTGGGTGATCCTTTGTCCATTTTGTGTTGTGATTTTCAATCCGTGGTGGTCGGGAGTTAACGATTGCAGGAGCTTCCTCTGAGGTAGACGCACTGTTAGGGTTTTCGGGTATTTGTGAACCAAAGAATGGAAGCTCTTGAAGGTGAGCTATTTCTAAATCGTGATCAAAGAAATCCTCTTCAACATCATTAGGAACGAGTGGGGGTGATGATTCGGGTGTAGTTTGAGAATTGGTTGGGGATGGTGCATCTGGTGCAATAGTAACAGTAGATGTAATAAGTGTGTAAACACTTATCCTTTTTCCACTAAAATCAAGGAAAAACAAGACCTAATCATGTGTTTAATATCGTAAAAGTCGGAATTACGGGTGGTTTTGTGTTTTTGTGTAAAATAGGTACAAAAGATCAAAAGGAAAGAAAACACGGGATTTCACGGTCAAATGTTGAAGAAAAGTCCAAGAAAGAGACGAAGACAAAGTCAAAAGATCAAAAGTGTGCCCAAGTTCACGAAAACCAGAAAAATCAACACGATTTTGAAGAAATGATCAAAGAAGCCGAAATCAAGTTCGTTTTTAGCGGATTAAATCTTTTTGAAGATATTCGAGCCAAGTGGGTCCCACATTTGGTTAATGGGCCCAAAAGCCCATTATGGAGTATAAGTTACTTAGCTATGGAGTAAAGGTCCATTAAGGCCCAAAAATTATGAAGGAACGGATGGAACTGAATTTGGGCTCAAAAGCCCATTTGGCTAATTAAACAAAAACGAATGGGAGTATAAACGTTTTGGGCCACAAGCCCATTATACTTAACAAAAGGGACGGTTAATATTTTTCACTTGATACAAATACTGGTCAACCCACAACACCCTACTCACTCACACGTAGCAACTTATCCCCCACACGTTTCTTTTATATAAACGTAAATAAATTACCCACTTATTATCTTTCGATAATAACAAAGCACCAATTCACCCACTCTCACCTCTCTCTCCCAAATAAACTCACACACCTTTTTACCAATCTCAAAAACCCTAATTCCCATATCACATTTTACCCATAAAAAATGGGGGGTTTTACCCAATTCGTGTGATTCACACGTATGGGGATTAATCCCCATGAAAACCGGAGGTGGAAGATGGTCCTCTCTCTCCTGACGTGGCATTCCCTCCGTTTGTGATTGGCCAAAACACCTCACCACTACCAAACCCACCAATATTAATCCTCCACGTCAGATTCAAGAAGCACAACTCCTTGACAGCCTGGCAATCCACGTGAAGAGGCCTCTTTTCCACCGTAGATGAAGAAAAGAAGAAAGAGAAGAGAAGAATGGATGGCCAAGATTTATTGCATACTCTTTAAGCATTGAAGAGGGTTTCCAGGGGTTTGCCTATAAAAACCCCCTTCATCTGTAATTTTTGGGGAGCACTTTTTATTATTTTTTTTAATTTCTGCAAATTAGTTTTTAGGTTTGATGTAATTTTAATTTCCCAGTATTGTATTAAATTTCTTATCATTAATGAAAAGTTGTTTTTATTAATTTCGTCTCATTTAAATTCCTGTCAAAGTAATCTTTAATCTGTTTTATTTTTAATATTATTATTTGTTTTAATTGAAAAAAAGAAAAAAAAGAAATAGAAAGTGGTACATAAATTTCCCCCACTGGGAGATTTATTAAAATTTGGTTCGATTAGGTACTTTTTGGTTCGGTTACTGTTGATGGTTCGGGGTGGATTCGAGATGATGAAGGTGGTGTTCGTTTTTGATTAATAAGACAGCTCAGCGCCGCTCTTCGTCACAACGGTGTTCATCAAAAGGTTCCATTGCTTTTTAATTTTTTTATCAGTTTTAGTTTATTTAGATTCGGTTTATGTTTGTTTGATATATCTGCTTTTGTTTAATTGGTTTAAGTTGTTTATTTGCTTGTTTAGTTTATCTGTGTTGTTTTGTGTTAATTTGGATTTGCTTATTGTTTTGATGTTTGTGATTCAGTTTGCTTTAATTTGCCTGAGTAGTTTATATTCGACCTGTTTTGTTTAAGTTTTCGTTTAAATCAGTTTCAAGTTTAAGATTGTCTTGGTTTATGTATGCTTAGTCGACGTAGCTTATATTTCTGTTTGGTTAAGTTCCTGTTTGGGTATCGGGTTTGTTTAGATCTGCTATGTTTTTGTTAGTTACTGCTTATTTCGGTCTAGCTTATTTGGCTTATTTTGAGCGTTTGAATTTGGTATCTGCTTATTACTTATTGGTTTTCAGCCTTTATGCTTATTTGGTTCTCTTTATTTGCTGATAATTGCTGCACAGCAAACAGATTCCATTGATCTGTTTTCTTTAAAAATTCCAAAAAAAAATAATTAATAGCAAATTTTGTCTCTGCTGGGTTTCGAACCAGCGACCTTTTGTTTAGCAACCCTGCGCCATGACCAACTTAGCTAGGCACTTACTTGTGTTTTACTTTCCACCTTTTAGTTAATATAGGTAACATTTAGCTGTCAGATTTATTAATTTAGCTTAACACAATTTTAGTTTAATTACTTTTTTTTATATAAAAGTTTTATTTAAAGTTTTCTTTATAAAGTTTAGTTTAAATAAAAAAATTAAAAAGATAAAAAACTATTTTTAATTACTTTTATAAATTTTAATTGTTTTTTAAATTTAGTTTAAATTTTAGTTAAAATAGATTTTAGTTTTAAAATTAGTTCTTAATTTCTATTTAAATTTAAAATAGTTTTTTCTATTAGTTTAATTATTTTTGTTTAAGTTTCAAAAATAGGTTTTATTTAAATTAGTTTAAAATAGATCTTTTAAATTAGATTAATTAGCTTTTAATTAAATAGTTTTTAGTTTTAAAAATACCAAAAAGTTTTATTTACCAAGAACAAAGTAGTCTTACGTTTAATTGGAAATCAATTTCGAGTCGAGTCGAGGAAACGAACATTAAATGCTTAAAAAGGATTGTAAAATCTCTAAATTAAATTGGCGCCACTGCCGCTTCGCTCGTTACGGTTGACGATTTCGTGAGACGTTTGGATTTTGGGATTCGTTCATTTGAACGTTAATTTTCTTGCAACAAAATCAAAAAATACAAAAAAAATCAAAAACTTAAAAATACAAAAAAAAAATAAAAAATCACAAAAGCAAATTCTTTCCTAAGATTTGCAACAAAAAAAAATTAAAAAAATCAAAAAGTAATACTTTTTCCTAAAAGTATTACACCAAAAATATTACGTATTAGTGTTATTTTTCTTAGTTCGATTTCTTTCGTTTTTATTGTGAATATATATTTTTCTAAAAAATACAAAAAGATTTTTCTTTTACTATATTATATTACGTAGCACAATTAATTTACTTACTTTTCAAATAAGCCTTAGTTGGGATTTCATCACCTAACTATTATATTCGCATCCTAAACGAAATAAAAGGGCAAAATAGATAAATACTAGTAAGACGTTTGAACTCGATATATACAAACTATAAGGTGGGTATAAGGCGACGCGCTATAAAAGGCCGTCTAAGGGAAAAGGTTTTTAAGTGCTTTGTGCCACCTCGTTTCCCCGCTTGCTTGTGCGTATATTGAGAGGGACGACCGATTATTGGTTTGCCAACTCAAGTAGTAATTAAGTATATATTTTTGTAACTTTTTTATATTGCACCTCGAGAGGGAAAATCCTTTTCCTCTCAAAGTCGACCGAGGTTTCCTACCTCATTCCAAAGTTTTAATTGTATGCGCACTCGCGCGCATACATACATACCGGTTGGTGTACCAAATTCTTCCAATTCTTCCAAAAAGAAGAAGAAGAAGAAAAACAAAAAGACCGTCATTCAAGCCGATCCCGAGAATCGTGCTTTCGACAATTCAGTGGCAACAGATAATCGACCGATGATTGAGATTCTCCAATCTCACGTTGAAGGAAACGATGACGCGATTGTGGTGCCGGATATTGGAGCAAATCATTTTGAACTTAAAACGGGTTTTATTCAAATGGTTTCCGCTACACCATTTTTAGGCCGTACTAATGATGACCCACACGCTCATATCAACGTTTCATACAATTGGCAAAAACCGTCAAATACAATGGGGTGCCACAAGAGGCTATTCGTTTGCAAATCTTTCCTCTTTCCCTCGAGGGACAAGCCCGAATTTGGCTTGATAAGGAACCACCCCAAAGTATTACCACATGGATTGATTTAGAGACCAAGTTCATTAACTACTTTTTCCCACCATCACGAACCACTTCTTTAAGGAATGATATCATCACCTTTGAACAACAATATGGGGAAACGTTTAGTGAGTCTTGGGATCGATTTAAAGAGCTTTTAAGAAAATGTTTACAACACGGTTTCACTAAAGTGCATCAAATAAATATGTTTTACAATGGTTTAACTCTTAATGACCAAGACTCACTTAATAGTGCCGCGAGGGGCAATATTCTTGTGAAATCAATGAACGAGGCTTGGGCTATAATTGAAAACAAAGCTAAAGTACAAACCAAGAGTGTTAGGGCCACTATGGCAAGTGCTAGTTCTAGTGAGAGTGACAAGAGAATCGATAAACTCACTTCGCTTGTTGAATCAATTGCTTTACAAACCCAAACCCTCAATGGTCAAGTGAATGCCTTAAAAGAGACTCGTGAATCGTGTGAGACTTGTGGTGGACCACATTCATATTTTAATTGTGACAAGGTTTACAATCAACAACAACAAGTTTGTGCTTTTAATGCTAATGAGAGGGTTTAATTTAAACCAAATGTTGATGTTAACCATTTGTCTTATAAGAGTACTAATTATTTGGCTCCCCCGGGTTTTGTAGCTCTACAAAGACCACCCCCACCCGCCCAAAATACCCAAAATCAAAATAGGAACCAAGGTCCTCAAATGGGTAATTTTCAAGGGAATGCAAATCAAGGGAATTTTAATGGTCAAAATCAAGGGTTTCAAAATAATAACCAAGGTTTTCATAATAACAACGGTTTTCAACCTCAATATCAAAACCAAGGTTTTCCTAATCAAGGTTTTCCTAATCATGGGTATACTCAAATGAACATGCATAATCCTCAAATGGACTTGGTTCTACAAAAATTGACCGACCATGAGCGAATTATGAGAAAGATGCAAGAATCGACCGATAAGAAATTTTTGACAATGATTTAAGCCCTTAGACCCCAAGGAGCCTTACCTTCAAATACCGAGATTAACCCTCGTGCTAATGTGAGTGCTATCAATACTCGAAGTGGAGCCACTTTAGTGGGACCTTCCATCTCTTTGCCCATAAAGGAGAGACAAGGCCCGGAGGTCATAATGAGTAATCCTACTCCCCCTCCGGTGATTCCTCCCACTACCACTCCTAGTACTAGTGCTCCATTGCCAAAAGAGCCTATTCCTAAGGTTGTTCAAGAAGCGAGTCCTTCTCCTTCTCAATCTTCACCATCTAAACCCAATATCCCTTATCCTTCTAGATTGAACAAGGCTAAAGTGCTCACCAAAGATGACGTTCATGTGTCCAATTTTTTGAAAATGATTTCCAATGTGAATGTTAACATAAGCGTTATTGAAGCACTTGCTCAAATGCCAAAATTTGTGAAAATGTTCAAAGATTTGCTTAATAAGAAAGAAAAAATGGTTGAGCTCGTTAGTACTCGTTTAAATGAGAATTGTTCCGCGATTCTTCTCAAAGAGCTTCCCGAAAAGCTAGGAGATCCTGGACGATTCGTGTTACCTTGCTCGTTTCCTCAAATTGATGATTGTATGGCTTTAGCAGATCTCGGCACTAGCATCAATCTTATGCCATTCTCGGTATGGAAACGATTATCATTACCCGACCTTGTACCGACTCGCATGACTCTCGAGTTAGCTAATAGAACTCTCGCATACCCCGTTGGTATTGCCGAAGATGTTTTTGTTCGAGTTGGTACATTCACTTTTCCCGTGGACTTTGTTGTTGTCGACTATGAGATGGATCCTCGTATTCCGTTAATACTTGGTAGACCGTTCTTAAGAACCGGAAAAGCTTTAGTTGATGTAGCCGAAGGGGAATTAATTCTTAGGGTTGGGAATGATCAACAAGTGTTTAAAATGGGGAAAATGGTTAATAAACCAAATGAAAAAGATTCGGTCAATATGATTGATGTGCTTAATTTTGATAACGAAGAAATTTTTATCAATCCTTTTGAAACTAAAAAGTTTAACATTAATGATTTTGTGGTACATTCAAATCCATTTTTTGACACTTCAAATGATAATCCAATTTTTGAAGAAAATGAGGAAGCTAATGATGTCTTTTCTTTAAGTGATCATTTCACTTCGGATTTTGAGGATACCCCACTTTATGACACCTATAGTGATGACACTTCTTCAAGTGCTCACCTTCCTTTCGATCTTAGGGAGACACCTTTAGAGCCTCCAATCTTTGATACCCCAATCTACGATGACTATGATCACGACACTTCTTTAAGTGATCTCATTTCTTTGGGTTTTGCCGAGATACCTAGTGAGCCTAATGATCCTATTATCTCTATGAGTGATTCTCCCATTTTTTAGTCTCCCTTTGACTCTTATATTCCTAAATTGGGGGTTATGAATTTTGAGGAGGATCCTCCACCTTTAGAGGTTGCCCCTATTTTAGAGGATATTCTATTTGAGGAAGATTTAGATAACTTTCTAAACTCATATTTTCCTCACGAGGATGAGTTTTCCTATGACTCCGATGATACTTATGTTTTCACATCAAGTTTGGAAGAGGAAGACTCCCCCACTTTGGATCAAAATGACATTTCGAGCTTAAATGTCAACACCTCTTGCTATTTTCCCGTTAAGGAATCGGTGTTTGATCCCGGAATAAAGACTTTCATGCTATCATTGCCTTATCACCATAACACCTTTCCTCGTAAGAGACTTTTGCGTAAGGATACCCCACTTTTCTTTGCATTATGTGATTGTACCACCTCGGGGTTTATTTCCTTTTGTGATGGAAATTATGTGTTTGACCCGGGTGGATTTTCATGGGGTATGCCTTATATGACTTTGTTTCACCCCTTTATCATGGAGAGATTTTCCTCCCTTGGAAATCTCGGTTTGTCCATGATTTTCCCATTTGAATGATGACATTCGGGAAATCGAGTCGAGCTAGAGACTCGTGATAAATAAATCAAGCATCATATAACTAGGTTAGATTTTTACATTTACCATCCTTTCCACCCTTTTTCACCTTCATCCATTTCCACCAATAAGTGTAGGGGGAGCCAAGTAGGTTGTTTGTGTGTTGTGATGTTGTGAAGGGACACGTGCTTTGATGATCCACTTTTGGTGCTTTTGACGCGACCCTTGATCACGTGTTCCCCGTGTACCCGGTTCTCTCAAAACTATTGTGATTCATACATGTATATAAATAAGACGAATAAATGTAATCACTCTAGTTGTCCCTTCCTTAGCTCGATTTTAAACAACATACTCAATGTCCTAAGTGTAGGGGAGTTTATTCTCCCACATGCTTAAACATTGAGGACAATGTTTATATTAAGTGTAGGGGGGACTTCTATCGAATTTTAGTGGGCTTTTCCATGAATTTGACCCTATTTAACCGGAAAATTTAAAAAAATTTCAACGTTTTTCAAATTTTTGATCTATTTTGGCTTAATAGTATTTCCATTTATTTTCTTTCCTTTTGTCATCGCATCTTATTTATATTTTCCATTTCAAGAATAAAGTAAAAAATAAATAAATGAATAAAATGGTTTTAACAAGTTTTGATGTCTTTGATACATTAGGCCCCTCGTGAATATTTTGACTCAACCCGAGTTTACTTATCCAAGTTTACTCTAGCTAGTATCCTTAACCATATAGATCTTAATTGGTTTATTAGGCTAAGCATCCATGAGTCTCATTCCTTGAGATTTTAAATTGTGGAGAACGAGAGATGATAGAGTTGATAATAAGTTTAAGGGTTACTTCTTCCTTATATGAGTTTTTGTGGCTCTTTCTTCCCGCTTGTATATTTAATTGCTTAATAAATGAGGATTTTTGTGGTGTAGATTCGATATCTTAACTCTTAGCCAAATCTTTATTATCCTTGTAATTAAAGCATGAACACATTGAGGGTGCCAGCGTTGTGGACTTCCGACTAAGGTGGCTCATAACCACTAAGTAGGAGGTATTCAGACCATGGGACTGCAAAATTTGGCCTACTATATATATCATAAATAAAGAAAGAATAAGATTAAAACATGACCTCAAGGAGCCTTAGGGTGTAGGGCATGTAGCACGAACCTTGTCATTAGAGCCTTAGGGTGTATGGCATGGTAAGTGTTGAATAAAAGTTGATCAAAAAAATCAATTCCCTCGTTTATCGTTCAAGGAGCCTTAGGGTGTGGACAATAGATGAGGAGCATTTTTACATCTTAAAGATCCTAAGGGTATATGATGTGAACTTGCTAAACTCCACATAAAGTCAACATGACTTTGGAGGAATAATTAATAAAGTAGTACTATTGGCTAAATTTTGGGTCCGGGAATTTATTCCCCAAATCGTGTTAAATCATCCTTGATGTGGGCTTACTTTAGTGACAACGTTTTTGAGGACGAGGTTAGGTTTTGAGTGTCGGGTTTGCACCGTTTGGCCTTCATTTTTGGAATAATAATTATCAAGTAAGTCAAATGAGCCTACGGGTGAATGACAATAAATAAAATCTAGAGATACAACGTAGGAATTGGAGAAAGAGTTTTACACAATTATCTTATATGAGTGGTTTTAACTTGAGAACTTATGGTAAACAATGATCTCGTTTTTAAGCTTGGTACGAGGAACGTGAAACTTGAGGGTGATTAATATTCATGACACCAAAGCCCTAATTTAAGTCTTAGATTTCTTTACAAGTTTCTTCCATCAAATAATTTCCAAGTTAATAAATTGTTATAACTTTTGTCTCCTTTTAAATTTTTTATCTTTTCATCGTAGTAGTAGTAGTATATCTTAATAAAGGCCGAGATGGGTTAATAATGAGAAAAATGTAACTTTATGCTTTAAAATAATGCATTGCATGGGGTCATTGCAATGGTCAGGTGTAGGGGATTTAATAAGTGTGTAAACACTTATCCTTTTGCCACTAAAATCAAGGAAAAACAAGACCTAATCATGTGTTTAATATCGTAAAAGTCAGAATTACGCGTGGTTTTATGTTTTTGTGTAAAATAGGTACAAAAGATCAAAAGGAAAGAAAACACGGGATTTCATGGTCAAATGTTGAAGAAAAGTCCAAGAAAGAGACGAAGACAAAGTCAAAAGATCAAAAGTGTGCCCAAGTTCACGAAAACCGGCAAAATCAACACGATTTTGAAGAAATGATCAAAGAAGCCGAAATCAAGTTTTTTTTAGCGAATTAAATCTTTTTGAAGATATTCGAGCCAAGTGGGTCCCACATTTGGTTAATGGGCCCAAAAGCCCATTATGGAGTATAAGTTACTTAGCTATGGAGTAAAGGTCCATTAAGGCCCAAAACTTATGAAGGAACGGATGGAACTGAATTTGGGCTCAAAAGCCCATTTGGCTAATTAAACAAAAACGAATGGGAGTATAAACGTTTTGGGCCACAAGCCCATTATACTTAACAAAAGGGACGGTTAATATTTTTCACTTGATACAAATACTGGTCAACCCACAACACCCCACTCACTCACACGTAGCAACTTATCCCCCACACGTTTCTTTTATATAAACGTAAATAAATTACCCACTTATTATCTTTCGATAATAACAAAGCACCAATTCACCCACTCTCACCTCTCTCTCCCAAATAAACTCACACAGCTTTTTACCAATCTCAAAACCCTAATTCCCATATCACATTTTACCCATCAAAAATTGGGGGTTTTACCCAATTCGTGTGATTCACACGGATGGGGATTAAATCCCCATGAAAACCGGAGGTGGAAGATGGTCCTCTCTCTCCTGACGTGGCATTCCCTCCGTTTGTGATTGGCCAAAACACCTCACCACTACCAAACCCACCAATATTAATCCTCCACATCAGATTCAAGAAGCACAACTCCTTGACAGCCGGACAATCCACGTGAAGAGGCCTCTTTTCCACCGTAGATGAAGAAAAGAAGAAAGAGAAGAGAAGAATGGATGGCCAAGATTTATTGCTTACTCTTTAAGCATTGAAGAGGGTTTCCAGGGGTTTGCCTATAAAAACCCCCTTCATTTGTAAATTTTTGGGAGCACTTTTTATTATTTTTTTAATTTCTCCAAATTAGTTTTTAGGTTTGATGTAATTTTAATTTGCTAGTATTGTATTAAATTTTTTTTATCATTAATGAAAAGTTGTTTTTTATTAATTTCGTCTCCTTTAAATTCCTGTCAAAGTAATCTTTGATCTGTTTTATTTTTAATATTATTATTTGTTTTAATTGAAAAAAAAAGAAATAGAAAGTGGTACATAAATTTCCCCCACTGGGAGATTTATTAAAATTTGGTTCGATTAGGTACTTTTTGGTTCGGTTACTGTTGATGGTTCGGGGTGGATTCGAGATGATGAAGGTGGTGTTCGTTTTCGGTTAATAACACGGCTCAGCGCCGCTCTTCGTCACAACGGTGTTCATCAAAAGGTTCCATTCCTTTTTAATTTTTTATCAGTTTTAGTTTATTTAGATTCGGTTTATGTTTGTTTGATATATCTGCTTTTGTTTAATTGGTTTAAGTTGTTTATTTGCTTGTTTAGTTTATCTGTGTTGTTTTGTGTTAATTTGGATTTGCTTATTGTTTTGATGTTTGTGATTCAGTTTACTTTAATTTGCCTGAGTAGTTTATATTCGACCTGTTTTGTTTAAGTTTTCGTTTAAATCAGTTTCAAGTTTAAGATTGTCTTGGTTTATGTATGCTTAGTCGACGTAGCTTATATTTCTGTTTGGTTAAGTTCCTGTTTGGGTATCTGGTTTTCAGCCTTTATGCTTATTTAGTTCTCTTTATTTGCTGATAATTGTTACACAGCAAACAGATTCCATTGATCTGTTTTCTTTAAAAATTCCAAAAAAATTAATTAATAGCAAATTTTGTCTCTGCTGGGTTTCGAACCAGCGACCTTTTGTTTAGCAACCCTGCGCCATTACCAACTTAGCTAGGCACTTATTTGTGTTTTACTTTGCACCTTTTAATTAATACTAGCCGGGTACCCGCGCAATGCGGCGGCGTGCACCCGGTGACTAAATTGTTTGACGAAAGTGGTAAAAGTTTTGGCTGTGGAGAAGGTGGAAGTGGTGGCAGCAACAAAAGTGGTAACAGTTTTGGCTGTGGAGAAGATGCTGTTTTTATACTACGTATTGTTTTATAGAAGTGAGAGAAATTGGGAATATAAATGTGCATTAGTAGGTGTTTTACGATAGTGTATATATATATGATTTCAAGAACAGTTACTTGTTTCGCATATTTAAAGTGTACATCAATATATATGAACTGTTACTTTTCATTAATAAAAACTTTGATGATGATAGTAAATGGCTAAGGGACTGTTCATTTATAAAGATTATAATGATGGTTGTTACTACAAGAATGTGTAACATACGTTTTTCAGGTTGACTTGAAAATGCACTATCTTGACTCAATTGTTAAGACTTATTTTTTTAGCAATGTTTAGGGCTGAAAAGTTTAAGACTTCTAAATATGGAAAAAGGCTTAAATCTTTTATAAAGTAGTAAGATAGGTAACATTTAGCTGTTAGATTTATTAATTTAGCTTAATACAATTTTAGTTTAATTACTTTTTTTATATAAAAGTTTTATTTAAAGTTTTCTTTATAAAGTTTAGTTTAAATAAAAAAATGAAAAAGATAAAAAAATATTTTTAATTACTTTTATAAATTTTAATTGTTTTTTAAATATAGTTTAAATTTTAGTTAAAATAGATTTTAGTTTTAAAATTAGTTCTTAAATTCTATTTAAATTTAAAATAGTTTTTTTAATAGTTTAATTATTTTTGTTTAAGTTTCAAAAATAGGTTTTATTTAAATTAGTTTAAAATAGATTTTTTAAATTAGATTAATTAGCTTTTAATTAAATAGTTTTTAGTTTTAAAAATACCAAAAAGTTTTATTTACCAAGAACAAAGTAGTCTTACGTTTAATTGGAAATCAATCTCGAGTCGAGTCGAGGAAACGAACATTAATTGCTTAAAAAGGATTGTAAAATCTCTAAATTAAGATGCATCGGACAGATTTCCATTATCTTGAGCAACAACTTCGGGAATCAGAGCTACTGCTGCAGGTGTTGGAGAATCATCACTAGGTGGATCAAAGAATTCATCAAACATAGGTTGAAATAACTCATCCCACTCGGACCTTGTAGGTGGTGTGAATGATGGAGAAACAGGATTGTTGAGAGTTAATCCGGAACTAATCGTACCGGTTCCTATCTCATGTAATGCGGGTTCAGAGCTGTGTTGCTCAGAAGCCATTTCTGTCAGCTCATCAAAATCGGCATCCAAAGTTTCTATTATCTTGCCAAGACGACGGTTATAAATCCGGTAAGCTTTCTTTGCGGGTGAGTAACCAATGAAAATTCCAATATCAGCCTTCGGTTGAAGTTTGCCTAAATTCTCACTATTAGTATTCGGATAGCAAAGTGCACCAAACACATGGAGAAATGAAATATCGGGTTTGTGTCCATGAAGTAGCTCATATGGAGTTTTACCATGGCGTTTACGAATGATGGAGCGGTTTTGGGTATAACATGCGGTTGCCACTGCTTCAGCCCATAAGAATAAAGGAGCATTCGCCTAAATCAACATAGTTGTAGCAGCTTCCATAAGTGTACGGTTGCGTCTTTCAACGACACCATTTTGTTGTGGAGTGCGAGCCACTGAAGTTTCATGAGAAATACCAACCTCTTCATAATAATTTCGTAGAGTCTGATTAAAAAACTTAGTTTCGTTATCAGTCCTAATGCGGCGAACAGTAGCATTAAGGCGTACTTGGATCATCTTAAGAAAAGTAATGATATAGTTTGGTACTTGATCCTTGGTTTCTAAGAACTTTACCCATGTAAACCTGGAGAAATCATCCACCATGACGAGGATATACTTTCTACCACTCACACTAGCCGTACACATTGGCCCGCAAAGATCCATGTGCAAAAGATACAGTGGTTCTTGGTTGGTGTCTTCAGCTTTAGGTTTGTATGATTTCTTGGTGCTTTTCCCCAAAGAACACGCGGAATATAAATGATCCTTGTCGAACTTAAGTTTTGGAAGACCACGAACAAGTTTGTTTTTAGCCAAATGGTTAATAGCATCAAAGTTAAGATGAGATAACCGGCGATGCCACAACCATGACTTGGTCTTAGATGCTTTGGAGAGAAGGCATACAGGAGAGGCGACCATCATGTTTTGAATGGAAAGTGTGTAGAGATTATCCCCTCGAGAACCTTTTAACAAATCATTTCCTACAAGATCGCGAATAAAGCAAGTATGTTGTCGAAAAGCCACCTCAAGGTTTGAATCGCAAAATTGTCCCACTGAAAATAAATTATGACCAAGTCCCTCCACATAATATACCTTTGAGATCGTAACATTCCTAATTTGATATTCACCGTAACCCATGATCTTCGCAATATGGTCGTTGCCGAATTTCACCGTTCCTAGAAACTTGTTGACGAAATTTCTGAGCATCGAGCGGTCTCCAGTCATATGTTTGGAGCACCCCGAGTCCAAATACCAAAGAATAATTTGGACGACCTAAAAATATTACCAAACAAAGACGATGTATCAGAATCTAATTGTTCCTCTGAGTTAGCAGGTACAGATGTAATTATCTTAGATTTGCTGTCAGAAGAGTTTTTAGGCTTCCAAATTTGCTTACTAGTTGTTGGCTTAGATTCTAGTTGTCTAGTATTCTGAGGTACTTTTTGACTGGGGACTTCATCACTGGTAGGCACAATAGTGGAGGCAGACCTAGTGAAAGGGCGCTTTTTCCAATTTTTAGTGCTTGTGTTCCTTTTTAAAGGACGATGAGATCTAACTTCAGTGGATGTGATCCTAGTTAAAGGGCACTTAGTTCCATTTGCAGTAAAGTCCTACCAGTGGGTAACCATTGCCATCCAACCTGGGTGAATTTCTTCCCCGTTGGTTTCCATTCAAGATTGTTTCTAATGACATTCATTTCATTAACATGGTCAACAAGGCATACATCATGACACTGAGAAAACATGCATTCATTACAATTCCAACATTTCAAATTAGAATTCACATTTTGCTTAGGTTTCCACTCAAAGGGAGAACCTTTTGTCTTAGCTACATGATTCTTTTTATTTAAAACTGAAATAACATTCCTAGGGTGAACTTCTACTTTCTTCTTCTCAGTCCTACTAATGGAAGGCTTGATCCTATCTTTCTTGTCTTGAGATCCTTTAGCCTTAGTAGACATAATTACTCCTGTAGAAGCTAAGGGAACATTAGTGACAGATTTTGACTTAGCCTAGATGGGTGTGTTTAAAACAGGCTTAGATCCTGGATTGTTATTGAATGGAGTCATGGCAATGGTGGGGGTTTGTTGTTTAAGTGGTGCAGAACCCGGTTGTCCTATGTATTTCAAGTGCTCTAAGCATTGTTGTACCCTCTCAATGTAAGCATGAGCATGGTAATAGTGACTATTCCTAGGGTCAAGTTCATAAAGATCATCTAACTCTTCCCTAGCAAGTTCCGCGTACTTAACTGCATGCTCCATATAGGACTTATATGATAGTGGATTGTTCTTATGGTACGGGTTCTCAGTGATCACCACCTTGTTGGTTTTTGGAGCACTAGAGGTCGGGGCAGAGACTGTAGCTGGATTATCAACACCTTCTCGTCCTTTGAGTTGAAGTGTCTCCTTTAATTCAGCTATATCCATGTTTTATCTATGAGCTGAATATTTAGGTCAGAGATTTCCTCACATTTCTTGTTCAGTTGGTCAATTAATGACTTTTGCTCTGTCGCATTAAAAGCGAGGCATTCTTCTATTGAACCAGAATTTTGTGAGTCACCATGCGTTACTTTTCCACGTTCTCCTAGCATAGAAGTAATTCTATTTTCTAGGACATGATTTTTAGTCTCTACAGCCTCTAGTTCCGTTTTCGTTGCTAGTAATTCTCTCTTAAGTCTCGTAACATCTTCCTCTAATGATTGCATCACTTGAATCATCTTGTCACTTGTCTCAACGTTCTTTTCATAAACATTTAGTTTTGAAAGAGTTTGATTTTCAATTTCAAGAGCAATATAGTGTTTTTGAACCTTGTCAAAACGTTCTGAAAGTGAATGATAAGAATCTTGAAGCTTTAAAAATTCAGCGTCAGATTCGTGACAAGAATGATTATCTACATTATTCACAGGTGCAACAATATTCACAGAAAGATCATGCACATCATCACATTTATTCACAGCAGATGTAATCTCAAGAGCATATTCATTAGTAACAACTTGCATCACTTCGAGAGACACTATATGTTCCAAGAATCGGTCATATTCGGACAACATCTTTTCTTACTCAACTAGATGTTGTTCATAAGCATCATACATTTTATTAAAAACTTTTCGAACTTCACCCAATTCAAAGTTAAAATTTTCCCCAAGATCTAGAAGACCTTCTTTAACATTATTTACAAACGGAACGATCTCTTTCTCAAAAACCGTTTTCATGTGTTCGAAAGCCCATTCTCCAGCGGTTTGAGCCGTTGAAGTCGTACATTCCTTGATGACCTTGTCAAAGTTGGTAAGATATCGCCAAATCTCTTTCAAGTTTAGCAATACCGTACTTACTGGTGGAAGATCCTTTGGAATTTCCTTAGGTGCATCCAAATTGACAACTATAGGAAGTATACTAAGACTTTCTTTAGTAGGCATGTAAATTGGTGTATGGATAAATTCCCTTTGCATATTAAAGTGAATACTCAGATCTATTTTTACATTTTCTGCATTAAGCTGAGCATAATCATACTCAGGATATGTAAAAATCATTTTTGACCGATATTCTTCATGTAGTGATGAATTCTCGGATTCATTTGGAAACACAATCGGATCTAATACCAAACCTAACTTGGTAGGATCGTAAAGTCGTGGGTTGTGGTTAAATGCTTTCTTTACATACCCCAGGTTAGGTGGTAGGTCTATTAGACGAGATAAAGTGAATTCCTTAAACGATGCATGAAACAAGTGTACTAGATGTGAAGCAGAGTATTGTTTTAAAAGCTTAATTTCAGTTTGTTTAATTCTCTCAGACTCTTAATTTCCGTTTCAACCCTTTTAGACTCAAGAATTTCGAAATCCGTTTGAACTTGTTGAAAATTATTAACGACTGACTCTTTTTCTTTAAGTTCTTTTGAAAGATTTGCTCTTAAACTTTCAATTTCAAGTAGGTTATCCATTTGGACTTTCCTAAACCTATCAAATTCAGGATTGGTTAAGGTAGTGGTCACTGGAGTTAATTCCAAGGTGTTAACCTTTTGTTTAGACAAAGCAAGCTCTTTAGATAATGTCTGATTAATCCCGCAGGTGTAACTGATCGCATCATTCATTCGGCTAAGCATAGATGCCGACACCATAACCAAATCGGATTGAGCAAACGAATTTGTAGTCGTAATAGCTCTCGGTTGTGGTTCACTCAAAGTCTGGGGACCTGCATTGATATTGCTACCATTGTTTGTCTCCTTATTTGAGTTACTAACCACTGGAGGCTGCTCCGGATACTCAGACACTTTCTCAACTTGATAAGGTACAATACTAGTATCCGTGGAAGTATTTGGTACCTCAGAAATTGTGTCAGCTCTATAAAGTTAAAGATTTTCCATGAGAGCTGCCTTGGCGGTATCGAGATCATCACAGTCAGAGTCGTATGCATCCAGATCATCACATTGATATGCGGCATTGTTTGTGATGGCTGCTGTGAGACCGTCAGTGTCCGTAACTCCTGGATCTGCGAGAAATGCTAACTCTTCTTCATCGAGCTCACGTCCTTGGGCTTGAGCATTCACCAAGTAGATCTTCTCTTGAAACCATGTGCTATGCCTTTTCCTCTTGGGCTGCTTACACTCTCGAGCCATGTGCCCTTCCCCTTTGCAGTTATAACATATTATCATCTTCATTTTGCCAATGTTATTACCCCTTGTAGCAGCAGTGTTATGGACGTGCACAAGCATTAGATGAACTTGCTCTCCCCTGAAGTGGTTGCACCGTTACTCTGTCATCTTGAATTGTAGCTTGTTGTCGAGAGTTAGAAGAGTTCCTCAACTGATTGTTTGTTAGAGATGGTCCTCTGTAACCTCGTTTGTTCAATGCTTGAGTGATGTAAGCAGACATTTGAGCAAGTATATCAGTAGGATTATCCCTTTGTCTAAGCTCAGGGACTGGAATCTCGTCATCACAATAAAATACTAGTGCTGGTTGAGCTACAAGCTGATTTGAAGGAGCACTAACATGTTGTGAGTAATGAGGTTGAGGAGCCTTATGTTGTTGATAGGGGATGTCAGGGTTTATTGGAGGTTGATAAGGTAAGTATGGTTGTGAAGCATAAGGTAACTGATGTGAGTCTCCTTGTGATGATGTTGCTGGTTGCTTGTATTGTTGCTGATAAGATGTAGGTGGTTGTGGCAAGATCGAGTACTATGGAAAGCTTGGGGTTTGATACAACGGTTGATAGGAAGATTGGTGTCCCAAAGCAAACGAAGAATTGTGATATGACAAAGTTGGATGATTTGTCATTAATGCCAATGGTTCTTGGTAAGATCCCTGAGAGATGCGTTTTTGGATCACGTGCTTCTCGTGTTGCAGCAAGAAAGCATAGAGTTGATCTAAATTTGTCTTGTGCAAATCTCGAATCATTTTAACATCGGTGACATATTGGCTCCACTCTGGGGGTAACACGTTCAAGAACTTGGTGTTTAGTTGAAACTGAGCAATCCTTAGATTATACACGTTCATATCATTCATCAAAGTGGTGAAACGCCAATAGTAGTCATGAAGTGTTTCCCCTGGAATGTAGGTGAACCTATCAAACAAGTCATACAATTGACACTCTCGTTCTTGCTTAGTTAGTGAAGTCCCTTGTAACAAAACAGTTAAACGATCCCAAAGATCCTTTGCCACTGTTTTTTCGCTTACCATTCGATAAGTATCGGGTGGAAGAGCTTGAAGTATGGTCTGAACAGCTCTTTCATCCGCATCAGCAATGAGTTTGTTAGCATCCGTTAACTCATGATACAATCTTGGCCGCGTCACATTGTTGACAGTAACTTCTCCCCAATCGAGTGGACCTTTCTCAATGGATTGAACCATAAGTCTCCAATGGGGTTTACCCATAATGTAAGTTCTCACGCGACCTTGCCATGCTTCAAATAAGTCCTTGATGAGCAACGGTGGGCGGGTATCGGTACCCGAGATAATTGAAATATCGATGTCATTGTTGGCATATATGAATTTGAATTCATTTTATGATCCCTTGAATAAAGATTATCAAAAATGATCAAGCAATGAAATAAGGTTATGTATTTTTGTATTGTTGAATTAAAGACGTTGTTATCTTTTTGTTGTGTGTGTTTTTGAAAATACCCAAATTAATGCAAAGTAGAAAAATCCTCTAAGTTATGCAACTTTTATCCCAAAAAGCAAATCTATCGGAATTTCTCCTGTCGCAATGTAAGGTCTGTCGGAATACCCCTTCTATCGTAATAAGTCCACTTGTCGAAATGTGAGAACTGTCATAATGCTACTAGTATCGGGATGAGACAAGTATCGCAATGCTACTAGTATCGGAATGAGACACCCATCGGAATATGAGGACTATCGCAATATGGCCAATGAAATTTTGACAGAGTGACGTTTCAATAAGCCTTAAA
This sequence comes from Glebionis coronaria, assembly GCA_025667525.1. Taxonomy (NCBI): domain Eukaryota; kingdom Viridiplantae; phylum Streptophyta; class Magnoliopsida; order Asterales; family Asteraceae; genus Glebionis; species Glebionis coronaria. The sequence continues at coordinate 438,145,234 of CM046882.1, read as the reverse complement.
GCCGTCGCAATCCACGATCGCAATGAGCAATCACAATATACGTCGGAATAAGGGTATCGCAATACTTGGTGATCGCAAAGTAAAACCCTAGGTTTATTGCGATCAAACTGTACTTACCTGTGCATTTTCTGATGAATTCTGTTGCAATGGAGAGATGAATTTCGCAAAGTTGAAGCAAAGAAATTCGTAACTTTGAGCCAAAAGATTTGTGTTTTAACCGAAACCAAGATACCCAAATCACTAATACAATTATGAAGAAGGTATACGACTATGAAGAACACTAAAAACACGAAAATTTTTTGAAGCTTTGGTAAAAAAGATCAAACAACCCACGAAATGCTTAAATAAGCATGAACAACACAAAGACCAACCTATATTTTATCTCATAGCTCTTGATACCAATTGTAGAATCGTGATAATCTTTATATTTCAAGAGGGTTGATGTTTTTCTAGAGAGAGAAACTAGAGAGAGAATTGAGAGAAAACTATGTGTATTCCTTGAGAAAATAAAACAACCAACACCCTTCCATCAAAGGAAAGGGTTTAAATACCCAAGCCTTGGTGGGCTTGGGCCTTCCAACCCATGGACAATTCCATGGGCTAGGCTTTTACATAATATAAAGTAAATAACTAACTACGAGCCTACAACGTTTAATAATATTGTTGGAGTGACCGATACTTCTAATATACGTTAAAAACGTATTTCCAACATCCTAAAACTGCAGCACTAACCAACCAAGAATTTGATGAATTTCGAAAAGTACAAATGGATCATTTAGATCAGATAAAAATTTTGAGGGCAAATTTTTCTAAAGAGGTTAAAGAAAAAGAGTATGTGGTCCATAATTTTCAAAAACTTAAACGGGTTTCGAAATACTCGAGTCTAAAAAGGTTGAAGCGGAAATTAATGCGACTAATAAGCTCAAAGCGATGGATCATTTGCTTTTAAAACACTATATGACCACTCACACGATAAATTTGTTAACGTCTTCTTTCAAAGAATGTGATTTAAAACGTCAACAAAACTTACCACCTAACCCGGGTTATGAAAGGCAAGCTCTTCTAGATAATCTTAGACTTTATGATGCCACAAAAGTTGGAAAGGTGTTGGATCCTCCGGATGTTCGTGATGATGCCGAGACAATATCACTTATGGAAGAGAGTCGGTTGAAAATGCTTTCCAAAAATCTTAAACCTTTTGATTATGAAAAGCATAATAGACTTCAACTTGATTTTAAAACTCGCTTTAAAACACAAAAGGTCGTTAATTATGAACCAACAAAAGTGTCTTCAAGCTCGTTGAGCAATGAGACCCCTAGTACGTCTCCTACACTTATTGAAACAGAATTACCCAAGGAAACCCCAAAGGTGATTCCACCGGTAAGTATGGTGTTTACCGGCTTGCAAGAGCTACGATAACATTTTTCCAAATTTGCCAAGGTCATTAAGGAAGGTATGACTCCAAAGGCTCAAATCGAAGGAGAATGGGATTTCGAACACAATAAAGTTGCGTTTCGTGATGAGATCATTGCATTTGTGCAAAATCTTAAAGTGGGATTTAAATCTCTTGATCAAACTTAACATCCAAAATTAAAGAAGTTCAAAGAGTTTTCTATGAAATGGACGACGCTTATGAGAAAATTTTAATTGAGAAAGAAAAAGTTTTGAAACAAAATGACTGACTCTTGGAACAAGTGATGTGTCATGATATTGTGAAACTATTTGTGAATAATTGTGATGATGTAAATGCTTTCTCTGTGAATATTTATGAAAATGTACATGCTGTGGTAGATAATCAACCGTGTCACAAATTTGACGTTGATTTTTTAAAGCTTCAAGATTCTTTTAACTCACTTTCAAAACGTTTTGACGAGCTTCAAAAGCATTGTATTTCTCTTGAAATAGAACAACAATCTAGACCTGAGATTCTTATAATAAACAATGAATGTGAAAATAAAGATCTTCTAACCTTTGAAAAAGTTCTTGGTTTAAACAAATTACCAAAAGGTCAGAAGCGTGACAAGGTGATTCAGGCATTAGAGGAAGAGATTTTAAGACTTTAGAGAGAGTCACTGATTGAATCTGTGAAATTGGAAATAGAGGCCGCAGAGATTAAAAACCATGCCTTGGAAAATAGAATCATCTATCTTCTAGGAGAGTCTGAACGAGCCAAACAGGGATTTGCACAGCTTTACGATTCAATAGAACAAAGATTCGCTTTAAATGAAGCACAACATAAGTCACTTGTTGACGAACTGAATCGAAAGTCTGTGGAAATCTCTGATTTAAACGTTCAACTCATTGATAAAAACATGGTCCTATCTGACTTAAAGGAAACACTTCGATTCAAAGGAAAAGAAGTTGTTGATAACGCAACTACTATCTCTGTACCGTCCTCTAGTGCCTCCAAAACAAACCCGATGGTGATCTATAAGAACCCACTCTTTAAGAAGAACCCATATACCTATGCCGATTACATGCAGAATGCGACTAAGCATGCGGATCTTGCTAAGGATGTTTTAGATGAATTACATGCCCTAGCTCCCGCAAACCTTAACTACTACTCAACTCGTGTGTACATTGAGCGAGTATAATTTTTCCTCGCGTATATCGAATATATAGGTCAACCGGGTTATACACCATCGAAGCGAACACTTGTTGCCATTACTCTATTCAACAAAACCCTAGGAACTAAACCATATTAGGCACTAGTCAAAACCAATAAGGCACCATCAAAATCGAAATATAATGTTCTTGTGTTGCCTTTTACATGAGTAAACTCATCTACTAGGGCTAAAGGATCAAAACTCAAGGACAATAGGATCAAGCCTTCCACTAGTATCATTAAGAAGAAGAAAGTAGAAGTTCACCCTAGGAATGTTATTTCTGATTTAAATAAAATGAATCATGTAGCTAAAACTAAAGGCCATGCGGCTGTGCAACAGCCTAAGCATAAAATGAATTCTGATTTGAGATGTTGGAATTGCAATGGATGCATGATTTCTAATCATCATGGTTTGTGCCTTGTTGACCATGTGAATGAAATGTATGCCCTTAAGCACAACCTCGATTGGATACCAACCGGGAAAGTGTTTACCTAAGTTGGATGGAGATGGCAGCCCACTGGTAGAACCTTCACTATAGTTGGAACTCAATGCCCTTTAACTAGGATCACTCCCAATATAGTCAAAACCGCAACCACTAAAGTAAAGAAACAACATCCTTTAATCAGGCCTGTCTCTACTATAGTGCCTACTACTGAAGAAATACCTAAGGATATTAGACCACTCAAATCTAAACTGACACTTAGGAAGAAACTTTGGAAATCTAAGGAACCTAATGTGAGCAAATCTAAGATAATTTTATTTGTACATGCTAACGGAAAGGATCAACTAGATTCTGATACATCGTCTTTGTCTGCTGATATTTTTAGGTGGTCCAAATCATCCTCTAGTAATTGGACTCCGGTTGCTCCAAGCATATGACCAAAGATCGCTCGATGCTCAAAAACTTCATCAACAAGTTTCTAGGAATGGTTAAATTTGGTAATGATCACATTGCAAAGATTATGGAATATGATGGATATCAAATTAGGAATGTTACGGTTTCTCGTGTGTATTATGTGGAAGGTCTTGGTCATAATTTATTCTTCGTCGGACAATTTTGTGATTCAAACCTTGAGGTTGCTTTTCGACAACACACTTGCTTCTTCCATAATTTGGAAGGAAAAGATTTGTTAAAAGGTTCTTGAGGGGATAATCTCTACACATTGTCTTTAAGTGATATGATGGCAGCCTCTCCCGTGTGTCTTCTCTCCAAAGCATCTAACACTAAGTCATGGTTGTGGCATCGACGTTTATCTCATTTTAATTTGATGCTATTAATAACTTGGATAAAAACGAACTTGTTCGTGGTCTTCCAAAGCTTAAGTTTAACAAGGATCATCTATGTTTCGCGTGTTCAAAGGGGAAAAGCACCAAGAAATATTACAAACCCAAAGCCGAAGACACCAACCAAGAATAACTGTATCTTTTGCACATGGATCTTTGTGGGCTAATATGTACTTAAAATGTGAGTGGTAGGAAATATATACTCGTTATTCCAGGTTTACATGGGTGAAATTTTTACGCACCAAGGATGAGGCACCAGATTATATTATCAAGTTCCTCAAGATGATTCAAGTGAGTCTAAATGATACTATCTGCCGTATTCGTACCGATAATGGAACTGACTTTGTTAATCAGACTCTACGTAAATATTATGAAGAAGTTGGCATTTCTCATGAAACATCCATTGCTCGCACTCCACAACAGAACAGTGTCGTTGAAAGGCTTAATCGTACTCTCATGGAAGTTGCTAGGAATATGTTAATTTATGCGAATGCTCCATTATATCTATGGGCAGAAGCAATGGCAACCGCATGTTATACCCAAAACCGCTCTATCTTGGGCTTAGTTTTGTGAAATTTCACAAACTCTTCATGTACAAAGATGCAAATTGTAACACCCCATTTTGGTAAATGGAATGTCACGCGTGATTATGGCGTGTCATCAAAGCATACAAGGATAAATGTATTAAACATCACATGACCATAAAGGAAATATCGGAAACAAACATCGGTACCTCAAAGTAAAGCTCATAACACACAAACATAAGTACTGTAAATGAAAAGGACCAAACAATGTCCATAGAAATGAGTATCAAAGTATGAAGAAATGCATAAAGTAATGAAGGATAGGAAGCTTCCGGTCCGTATTCACGTACGCTTAAAGTCTACGAGCGTCCCTGAGTACCTGCCGTTTTGGGAACATGAAAGGAAAAACGGCTGAGCATAACGCTCAGTGCACGGATATACAAGCATAGAATGAATATCATAAACATATATAACCTAAAGCAGCGGAAATGTCTAAGTCCTGGAAAACCTGGTATAACTTAGTAAAACTGGTTTTATAGTTTGAAAAGCCTTATGTTTATCTTATAAAAACTATTTAACATGTTTACCATTAGCCAATATAGGTCATAAAATATCAACGTGCATGAATACTTGGAGGGGTGACCTCGTCATGCAATTAGAGGGGCTGCCTCTAATTAATATAAGTTTTTGGGTAGGAGGGATCAGCTCCTTTTGAAGGATGCAAGGCACACACCACATTCACCTGAATAATCTATAAAAACATGTAACCTAGGATGCACCCATACGCGCCACATGATAATAATAATATGGCCAAAAGCTAAAGGGACGCCACGAGCTATCACTCCGCCGTGGTGAAGTCATAACACTAGTGCCTCTAGTGTTAGTATCACACCCCACCATGGCGGAATATGGGGCGCGAGCTATGGATATTGATAGTGTGAAAACACCCATCCTTTTACCACTTAATTACAATAATAACCAGGCCAAAACGTGTATTTTATGTCGTAAATGTCGGAATTATGCGTGGTTTGTGTTTTTGTTGTGATTTAGGACGAAAATGTGAAAAGGGGAGATAACACGGGCTTTCACGGGCTTTTATCGAAGAAAAGGACAAAAGACGAAGTCAAGAAATCAAGAGTGCAAAAAGAACGGAAGTCCAAGGCCTATTCTGAAGATTTATCGAAGAAAAAGTCCAAAGAAAAAAGTTTAATAAAGCCGAAGAACTCAAGTCTAACTTATGAAGAAATTACAAGACGAGTTCAATTAATCCCAAGACAAAGTCGATAAAGTCGAAGAACTTAGAAGAACTTAAAAGACGAGACAAGAAAGAAAGAAGAAAGAGAGGAGGAAGCTTCCTCCCCTTCCTCTCCTCCTCCTCCTATAAATAGGAGTCATTAGATTTCATTTTTTCTTTGTTGGCTAAAGTGACTATTAGTCTTCCACCATTTACATTACTTGCACATTTATTTCATTGTCATTTTAATTAATTGTCTTGCACTTTAATTCCTTTAATTATCAAGTAAGTTTCCTTTTTATGTTCATTGAATCTTTACTTTTTATTGTTAATCTCCTATCTACCTTTCTTGTTTTGATCTAATCTTATGTTTATGTTCATGTTCTTGAGTTTTTATTAATTTGATTAAGTGGGTTTTTATTATTTTGATTATTGTTGTTAGTTTTATTGATTTGGATTGATAAATTATCATTAGTTGATCATTTGTGGTTATTTTGGTTTAATCTTTAGATTGATCTTGGTTAGATTTGATTAAAATTCGTAGCCTTTATTCTTCTTGTTCTTCGCTTAATTAGTTTGCCCAGTTTATTCTGGATCAGTTTGGTATTCCGGATCAGCAGTTTATTCCGAATCAAGGCAAGTTATTCCGGATCAGCTTATTATTCCGGATGAAGGAGTTGTTGTGAATATTCTGAATGAAGCATTATTCCGGATGAAGGATTTCTTTTGAATATTCCGAATGAGTGCCTATTATTCCGAATAAGTAGGTCATTCCGCATAAGCAGTTTATTCCGGACGAAGCTGTTATTCCGGATCAAGACTTTTATTCCGAATCAAGCCCACATTCCAAACCAACAGTTTATTCCGGATGAATAGTATTCCGGATAATTATATTATTCCGAATCAAATTTTATTCCGGATGAACGCTTTTTCTGAATGAGCTTGATATTCCGAATAAAGGAATTTTTCCGCATGAGCAGTTTATTCCGGATCAACTGTTTTTCCGAATGAACATTTATTTCGGATGAAGGTTATCTTTTGGTTATCCCGAATAAACAAATATTCCGGATGAATGTTTTATTCCGCATGAGGTAATTATTCCTAGTGAAGAAGAATTATTCCGGGTGAAGGTGACATTCCGAACGAGTAATTATTCCGAACGAAGGTTTATTCCGAATGAGTATTTTTAGGATATTTTAAGTTTATGTTTTTAAGTTTTAAGCTTTATTTTTCCCGCCTTTTTCCTTAGTCGCACTTTAAGTTTACTTGCTTTAGTTTAAGTTTAAGTTTGCCTTTAGGATAGTTTTAAGTTTCCGTTATTTACTCTTCGTCACGCTTTAATTTCCCGTCATTTATTTTCAATTAGGTTTAGATTTAAATTACCGCCATTTACTTTAAAGTTTTTGCACTTTTATTTTACTACAACGACCAAACTATTTGTTTCCCACCAAGAACAAATGAGTCGCACGTTTACCAATAATCAATTCGATTAGACCACGACAAAGAACTTAATTTTTATACTAGGCAAAAGCCTTGTATTAAATGGCGCCGCTGCCGGCTCTTTTCGTAAAGATTAACGGTTTTCTGTGAGAGACGCGTTGCTTTTTGGGATCCATTCACTCGTGAACGTTATTTTCTTGCTCAAAAATTTTCAAAAATCCATAAAAATTGAAATTGTTAAAATCCATAAAAATTAAAAAATTTCAACAATCCAAAAAGATTTTATTTTTATAGTGTATATATATTGTCTATTGCTTTGGTATCTTTTTCTTTTGCTTTCACAAGTGTATGCGTACTAGATCTTCAACTTATCCAGAGCCCGAGACTCGTGAAGATTTAGCTATGGTAGGTGTGAACAACAACAATAATCCACCGCACCTCAACAATAACAACAACAATGTTCTTCCACAGCCTGATCTTCGGACAATGGAGGAGCTTTGTCAACCCACAATGTTTGGACGAGGAGGACCGATTGCGCCGATGCAAATCCCGGCTCCGGAGTTTTCGTTGAAGCATCATATGATCCAACAAGTGCAAACTAATCCATTTCGCGGATTGCCTGATGATGATGCCAACAAGCACCTCGATAAATTCATTACTATTACTCAAAGCATGAAGTTGCCCGGTGCTACTATGGATGTTCTTCGCCTTCAACTCTTTCCACATACTTTATCCCACCACGTCGAAAAATGGTTTGATCGTCTCCCGAAGAATTCCATTCATACTTGGGATGACATGACTCAACGATTTTTGTCGCGTTACTTTCCACCATCCATGGTCACGAGCCTTCGAAATCAAATCAGCGGTTTCATGCAAGAACCCGATGAATCTCTCTTTGATGCTTGGGAAAGATATAATGTTTTGATCGATCGATGTCCAAACCACAACATGCTCCCCGTTACCTTGATTGATACTTTCTACAATGGTTTGACTTTTCGTGATCGTGATACGATTAATGCAGCCGCCGGTGGCACATTTATGAAAAGAATACCCGAGGAGTGTAGAGAGCTTATTGAGAACATGACTACTCATCACAAAATTGGGATTCCTCCGCTTCTTCAAGGAACAACCCGAGAGTCAATGTTTCTTCTACTTCAGCAAACCCCGATATGACCGAATTCACCCGCATGATGGCCGAAATGAACAAAAATATCTTGCTCATCGCTACAAACCAACAACAACAAGTTAAAGCTGTAGCAAATTCTTGTGAGACATGTGGCGGTCTACACTCATACACTGATTGTCCTTCTACTCAAGGCAATCCGGAAAACGTGTATGCGGCTTATGGTAACTATTCACCGGAAAATTACCAAGCCCGACCTTAAGGGGATCGAAATTTGCTAAGTTACCGGTCAAACAACTATCTTTCACCAGGTTTTTCTCCTCAAAACCACAACCCCAACAACAATTACAATAGAAGCAACCAAATCCCACCTCGAGCTTCTAATCCTTATCACCCACCCACTCAACAAGCCCCACCCATTAATCAAGATGTTGAAGCTTTAATGAGAACCCAAGGAGAGCAAATCAAGAATCTACAAAGCCAAATTATTAACCTGAAAGGCGATATCACTAAGCAAGGGAATGACATTAGGTCCGAGCTTCAAAATGATATACAAAACTCCTTCAGCACTCAAACGAATGATTTGAAGAATATGCTGGCTAGTTTCTTACCAACCACTCAAACCTCTACTTCGGGCTCTCTACCTTCAAACACCGTCACCAACCCGAGAGCGAATGTGAGTGCTATTACTACCCGTAGTGGAGCAACATTAGTAGGACCATCTATCCCACCCCCAGTTACACCATCTACACCTCCTCCACCATCATTTATCCCTACTACTCCCACACCTAGTATTAGTTCACCACTACCGTCTCCACCTCTACCAGCTGAAGTACCCAAGAAGAACCCTTCACCAACCCCACCTTCCACCTATAAACCCAGCATTCCTTACCCTTCTCGACTCGACAAGGCTAGAATTTTGACTAAGAATGACGTTCAAGTCTCTAACTTTTTGGACAAGATTGCCGGCATGACTTTCACCTTTACCTTTGTTGAAGCTCTTGCCCAAATGCCACAATTTGTCAAGATGTTTAAGGAATTGCTTAATAAGAAGGAGAAGATGGTCGAGTTTGTTAACACTCGCTTGAATGAAAACTGCTCTGCCGTCCTTCTTAAAGAACTTCAGAAAAACTTGGAGATCCCGGTCGTTTTGTGCTACCTTGTACTTTTAACCAAATTGACGAATTTACTGCCTTAGCCAATCTCGGGGCAAGTATAAATTTGATGCCTTTCAGTGTTTGGAAAAAGTTATCATTGCCCGACCTTACACCAACGAAGATGATTCTTGAGCTTGCTAATCGCACTCTCGCTTACCCGCTTGGTATTGCCGAAGACGTGTTCATTAAAGTTGGCACCTTCACTTTTCCAGTTGACTTTGTTGTTGTAGATTATGAAATGGACCCTCGTATTCCTTTAATACTTAGTCGGCCATTCTTGAGAACCGGAAAAGCTCTTGTCGATGTTGCCGAAGGTACGTTAATCTTAAGGGTCGGGAATGATGCACAAGTTTTTGAAATGGGGAAGCTTACAAGCAAATATAATGGAAGAGAATCGGCGAATATGATTAATGTGCTTAATGATTTTGTTGTCTACAACAATCCTCTATTCGATTCTTGCAATGATAATCCACTGTTTCAAGATGATGTGGATGATTCTCTCTCCAATTTGGAACCCCTACCCACATATGATTCTCCACCGATCTTTGATGCTTATGATGATGATTCTAGTTCCGATGGAGATGATTATGATGATTTTACTTCTGAGTATCCAGACATGCCCACTTATGATGATTTTGATGAGGCTGATACTCTTTCAAGTGATTCTTCACATGATGAAGATCCTCCGCCAACCATGCTTAATCCTACTTTGGATGACTACTCATTTGAGGAAGACTTTTCTACTTTTCTCAATACATACTTCCCTCATGAGAGTGATGCCCCTCCTTTAGACTTTGATGATTATGGTCTTTATCCTACTTTGGATATGAAGAAATCCGCTTCAAAGGAGAAGAAGCCGGCCGACACCGATATCCACAGCACTTATGTCTTAACTCCTCTCTACCATCCGTCTGAGGATGAGATTGCACGATTTATGATCGGATCTTCTTCAAGATCTGCTGAGCCCGAGTGTTATTTTCGCCTAAAGGAAAAGGTGTTCGACCCCGGCATTGCACTTTTCAAGCCATCTCAGTATCCATCTGATGAAATAAAAGGAAAAATCTTTGGTACTTATGAAGATATGCTTGTCCATCACCATACTTGCTTCCACCGTGCTTCACAATTGCTTAAGGAAACCTTGCCTACTCTTCTTTGGATTGCCTTGTTCGCCTTAAGCTTGTGCTATTTGATGGACGAAAACCATGTATTTGATCCCGGTGGATGTTTTTCAAGCTTCTTCCTATGCTAATCAAGGTCGAGTCAGGCTCACGAATCGGTTAACAAAAATCAAGCGCTTCTTGGGAGGCAACCCAAGTATCTATCTTTTAGCTATCTTTATCCTAAGTGTAGGGGAGACCCGTTGGTGTTTGCTATTTCTTCTCTTCTCATATTCAGGGATTCGAACGTTCAATGATCCACTCTTGATGATTTTTGACGACCCGTGATTCCGTGTTTCCGTCTTCCCGGTTCTATCCTAAACTCTTTTCGATTCACTATTTTATATTTCTCAATATTAAAATAGGAATCTCTTTAGTTGTCTCTTCCTTAGCAAGATTTAATCAACGTGCACAATGTCCTAAGTGTACGGGAGTTTACTCCCACATGCTTAAACATTGAGGATAATGTTTATATCAAGTGTAGGGGGACTTCTATCGAAGTTAAGTTGCCTTTTCCTTGTATTTGTCCTCATTTTAACCGGAAAATCAATTTTTCGACAATTTTCAAAATTTTTGATCTATTTTGGCCTAGTAGTTTTACCTTTGTATAGTTATTTTCTTTCTTTGCTAGAATAAATTTTAATAAAGTGGTTTTAGTTTTCAAACATTGTGAATCTTTTGACTCAACCCGAGTTTACTTATCTAAGTCTACTCTAGCTAGTATCCTTAACGTGTTTAAGTCAAGTTTTGCTAGGCTTTTATATAGGGAACTTTAAAACGCGAAAGTCTTAACTCTCACGGGTTAAGAACAAGAACTTTTCGCAAGTTCCTATAATTGATCCTAGAGAGTCGTTTATCACGGGAACTTTAAAATGCGAATTCTAAACTTGAAAAAGTCTAAGAATTTGCAAGATCCTATAGATGACTCGAAAACCCAAAACTTTGATTTAATCGGCTAAGCATCCACGAGTCTCATTCCTTGAGATTTTAAATTGTGGAGAACGAGAGATGATAGAGTCAATTATAAGTTTGGTATCCTTTCGTGAATTTATGTGAGTTAATTATAAGCCTATTCTCCCATCGATTGTTAATAAATTTATCTGCATTAAATAAGGTTGTACGATTTGAAAAGTTACTTAGCTTCTAGCCCAAGATCGTTTAAAAGTTGCTCGGTATTAATTAGAGTTCATAGCCAAGGCATAACTTATTGAAGCGGGATGCGAAGATTGGCGAGTCCGAAAAGGCCCTAACAATGCATGAGGGCTACATTTTGTTGCTAAAGATCCAAAGTGATGTGAAGAATCATTTATCAAAAATCAATATGAAGGATCAAGACACACGACGAAAAGCAAATACTCCCGTAAAGATCATGGAGAAGTCTATCCAAAAAGGCCCTAACAAGTTATGAGGATAAATAGATCCAAGTCCTAAAAGGAGGCGGATCGTTGTATATCAAATTCCCAAATAAATATTGGAGAAAAATGAAGAAGTCGTGGTCCAAGTATGAAGAATCTCTCAAAACTTCAAGTGAATAAATTCCTATTATGAAGAGAAGACCATTATTTCATGAACGTCTCTCAAGATTTGGAGTATGAATTCACTGCCAAATATCGGTCCGAGAAAGGTCTCAAATCGTGAAGCGAGTTATGCCAAGATATGAACTTTATGAGGTCCCGAGAAGCAGTTTTAAAAGATTTTGTCCTTTAGCTAACTATTGATTAAATCGTCCCACTTTATTTTCAGCCTTAATAACTATCGAAATAAGTCAACAATGCATCCTCGTGATCATTCAAGACAATAATAAAATATAAGAGATACACTTAGGAATAAGGGAGTCTAAGTAAATAATTGGCCCACATGAGTTCATGTTAGTTTGCTAACTTATAATAACAATGATCTCGTTTTTAAGCTTGGTTTGGGGAAAATGAAACTTGAGGATGATAATCATTCATGACATTCCAAAACCCTAAGGTAAGTCTTTGATCTCTTTACTTGTTTCGTTATTTTCTGTCTCTTTTAATAAAGGCCAATGTGGATTGATTGTGATGAAAAGTGTAATCTTGCTTTGTAATTAATGCATTGCATGAGGACATTGCAATGGTCAAGTGTAGGGGATTTGATAGGTGTGAAAACACCCATCCTTTTACCACTTAATTACAATAATAACCAGGCCAAAACGTGTATTTTATGTCGTAAATGTCGGAATTATGCGTGGTTTGTGTTTTTGTTGTGATTTAGGACGAAAATGTGAAAATGGGAGAAAACACGGGCTTTCACGGGCTTTTATCGAAGAAAAAGACAAAAGACGAAGTCAAGAAATCAAGAGTGCAAAAAGAACAGAAGTCCAAGGCCTATTCTAAAGATTTATCGAAGAAAAAGTCCAAAGACGGAAGTTTAATAAAGCCGAAGAACTCAAGTCTAACTTATGAAGAAATTACAAGACGAGTTCAATTAATCCCGAGACAAAGTCGATAAAGTCGAAGAACTTAGAAGAACTTAAAAGACGAGACAAGAAAGAAAGAAGAAAGAGAGGAGGAAGCTTCCTCCCCTTCCTCTCCGCCTCCTCCTATAAATAGGAGTCATTAGATTTCATTTTTTCTTTGTTGGCTAAAGTGACAATTAGTCTTCCACCATTTACATTACTTGCACATTTATTTCATTGTCATTTTAATTAATTGTCTTGCACTTTAATTCCTTTAATTATCAAGTAAGTTTCCTTTTTATGTTCATTGAATCTTTACTTTTTATTGTTAATCTCCTATCTACATTTCTTGTTTTGATCTAATCTTATGTTTATGTTCATCTTCTTGAGTTTTTATTAATTTGATTAAGTGGGTTTTGATTATTGTTGTTAATTTTATTGATTTGGATTGATAAATTATCATTAGTTGATCATTTGTGGTTATTTTGGTTTAATCTTTAGATTGATCTTGGTTAGATTTGATTAAAATTCGTAGCCTTTATTCTCCTTGTTCTTCGCTTAATTAGTTTGCCCAGTTTATTCCGGATCAGTTTGGTATTCCGGATCAGCAGTTTATTTCGAATCAAGGCAAGTTATTCCGGATCAACTTATTATTCCGGATGAAGGAGTTGTTGTGAATATTCCGAATGAAGCATTATTCCGAATGAAGGATTTCTTTTGAATATTCCGAATGAGTGCCTATTATTCCGAATAAGTAGGTTATTCCGCATAAGCAGTTTATTCCGGACGAAGCTGTTATTCCGGATCAAGACTTTTATTCCGAATCAAGCTCACATTCCGAACCAACAGTTTATTCCGGATGAATAGTTATTCCGGATAATGACATTATTCCGAATCAAATTTTATTCCGGATGAACGTTTTTTCTGAATGAGCTTGATATTCCGAATAAAGGAATTTTTCCGCATGAGCAGTTTATTCCGGATCAACTGTTTTTCCGAATGAACATTTATTCCGGATGAAGGTTATCTTTTGGTTATTCCGAATAAACAAATATTCAAGGATGAATGTTTTATTTCGCATGAGGTAATTATTCCGAGTGAAGAAGAATTATTCTGGGTGAAGGTGACATTCCGAACGAGTAATTATTCCGAACGAAGGTTTATTCCGAAAGAATATTTTTAGGATATTTTAAGTTTATGTTTTTAAGTTTTAAGCTTTATTTTTCCCGCCTTTTTTCTTAGTCGCACTTTGAGTTTACTTGCTTTAGTTTAAGTTTAAGTTTGCCTTTAGGATAGTTTTAAGTTTCCGTTATTTACTCTTCGTCACGCTTTAATTTCTCGTCATTTATTTTCAATTAGGTTTAGATTTAAATTACCGCCATTTACTTTAAAGTTTTTGCACTTTTATTTTACTACAACGACCAAACTATTTGTCTCCCACCAAGAACAACTAAGTCACACGTTTACCAATAATCAATTCGATTAGACCACGACAAAGAACTTAATTTTTATACTAGGCAAAAGCCTTGTATTAGATATCATCACAACATGGCGTGTCTATAGAGACAACTAAATGAAATAAGAAATGTCATAAAATGGTGACACAAATGTCATGACAATATCTCAACAATGCAAGAGTCTAGGTAAGTAGGTAACAGTCCTACCGCTTACCCGAGACAAACAATTAACATAAACAAAGAAAACATAAAGGTGTCAACAAAGTACCACTTATACAAACATCAAATAAAGACTAAGAGGAAAGGGGGTTCCTCCAAATGCAACCCTAATCCTCCAAAGCTAGCCACTCCCATTCTCATGCTTAACCACATTCTCACCTGAAAGAGACACTAAAACATGTCAACATAATGTTGGTGAGAGTCATAGGTTTAGACTCCAACGCCAAATAAGCTGTGAATAATTACCATCAACCAAAGAACATATGGACAATATGGTACAATTATGTATTAACAACTAACATTCAAGATTTAACCATTCACCACAATTCCAAGGCTCCCAGCCTTACCAATCACCATGGTCCCATAGGCGCCCATACACCTATTAACCAATCCCAAGGCCCCGCCTTGTCAACTTCCCCTTGGTATCAAGTCAAACCACAATAATTGAGACGGTACGTGTCCCCCGATCAAAATCATAAACACAATGAAGAATCACATAGTAGTTAATCACATAAGTGTACACATAAGTCTATCACAAACCATAAAAACATCCACAACATTCTTTACAAAACCATACAGTGTCTCTTCCATCCCATCTGGAAATCAAATCATAAAGGGACACGGGACTATGAAACTCACCTGAACAAGCTTCTCCAAGTATTCACGCTCTAGCAAAAATCTAAACACACAAACGTATACAATCAAGACACGAACCACATACCAAAATGGCTCATCAATCTATGATGGATATCCAACCTTCTCCTACAACTTAGCCCTATTTATATTCCATATGAATCTCATTACAACCCTCTATAAAGCCCTTAACTTAGTTTAGTTCATAACTCGTCCTGTTAACATTTTACCCAACACCATCCTGTTTTTCATACTTCAAACTATGGGTCGAACACCCCCTTAACCAAAATAACATACCCTGTAAATGAAACCCTATTCCCTTACATGTGTTAGCTAACTCTCCTATTTGGCCTCAACCTTAAAGCTACTGTTAAGGCCTTCATATATATATATATATATATATATATATATATATATATATATATATATATATATATATATATATATATATATATATATATATATATATATATATATATATATATATATATATATATATATATATATATATATATATATATATATATATATATATATATATATATACATATATATGTATATACTTTTACCTATCTAGAATTTACTGATTTTAAACATATGAAAAGTTTGTTATGATAAGAGGGTCTTCCACTATCCCAATTGATTAGCCCTCCTTCAGATATATTAAGGCCTTCATATATATATATATATATATATATATATATATATATATATATATATATATATATATATATATATATATATATATATATATATATATATATATATATATATATATATATATATATATACTTTTACCTATCCAGAATTTACTGATTTTGAACATATGAAAGTTTGTTATGATAAGAGGGTCTTCCACTATCCCAATTGATTAGCCCTCCTTCAGATATCTTATATAACATATAAAATAACTCTCATGTTCGTTTGAAAGTCCAATTGTACTCCTAAGTACCCTAACCACCTTAAAATATTAAATTAAACCCGACTGATTTCAAAACTGTTTTGACCTCTGACTGTTGTAACCTGTTTTTGACCCACTTCCTAACCACCAATTCAATTCTAGTTTCTTGCATTTAAAATCCAATTCAATTACCTTTTCAGGGATATAAGATTCGAAAATTAAAAGTTTGTAGAACTCTAGATATGATCAAAACAAGTGACCTAAAATTCTGCCCAGTTTTTAAAAACGATTTTCTCATAATTAATCTAATTAATCATATGCAAAACCTAATTAAAACCTAAAAACGATTTCCAATGATACAAACCCATTAGTTACTTTATTACTTACAGATCATTAACAAACCCTAATAAAAAATTATGAATCTCAAACCCTAATCCATTATAGTAGGTTACAAATACGTAAATTAACGTTAATCAACCTAGTTTAATTACGTACCTTTAAATCCTGTGCATAAATTCGACTCTTCTTGATCCTCCATTGCTATTTGACTGACTTAGAGTTTAATTTAAGGTTTATAGGTCGTTTTTGGGGTCTTGGCGTATTTATATATGCTTTGGTAACCTTCTGGTCAAGTTTAGGCCCAATTAGGACTCCTATATGGTAATTATCTTTTTTTTATTAAAATATTCTGATATGGGGCCCACAATTCCGACTCCCCCTTCATTATTTTATTAATTTAATTTCTATTAACTTATAATTACCATTAGTTAACATCTAGACCCTTCCGGATAAAAACCGGACACCTATTCGCTAATTTTTCGACTTTCTACGTAATTTCCGAACTAACCGTCATTTCCAAAAGTTTCTAATTATGGAAAGTATCTCTAAAACTTATCCTAACCATATAATATGTACTTAATACATACATACAACATACGATACGTACACGAAACCTTGTAAAAAGGATATCCGAACTTTCCCGCAGTTCATTTCTGAACTCATTTCATTTCATTTCATTTCCAACCCGTACCATGATTTACATATCATGTACCTCATTTCGTCCATTCTCATCCCCAAAATCACACATATAAACACATAAATCACATGTCACACAAAATACCCCAAAAATAAGACAAAGTGACGAAACTCAAAAACCGGGGTTGTCACATCACTCCCTCCTAATAGAAATCTCGTCCCAAGATTTACTCCTTAGGATCATCATTAGCAAATATCTAAGGATACTTGTTACTCATAAATCCTTCCCGTTCCCACGTGAACTCTAGTCCACGTTCTAAATTCCATCTAACCATAACTACGGTATATTACCCTTTTTTCCAACGTCTTAGCATTTCCTCACTAATATCATCTAACGGTACTTGCAAGTCGGTTCTTGCTAAGCATTTCCTCAAGCTTGATACACGAAATACATCATGCACACTACTAAATTCTCCCAGTAATTCCTCAACCTATAAGCCACTGGTCCAATCCTTTCAAGGATTTCGAAGGAACCCATGATTCAAGGTGTTAACTTCCCTTTCATCCTAAACCACGTCACTTCTTTCCATGGTGAAACCTATAGCATAACCTTATCCCCAATCTCAAATCCCAACGGCTTACGCCTCTTGTCCACACAGCTCTCTTGTCGGTCCTTTGCCATTTTCAACCTCTACTTAAGCACTGCCACCACCTCTTGTAGTTTTCCGTTCCAACTTCGGTCCAATATGTTGACTACTTCTAACTTCACCCCACAGTAACGGTGATCCACCTCATCTTGTATGGATTAAGTCCATCAGTTTCTACTACATTTCCTATCACCAGACCTAACGGTTTTCCCTTATATATCACTACACTATCTTGACAACCCTTTGCTCCCTCGAGCCATGCTTCCTCCATGCTACTTCTCGCTTGTCTCTCCATAATCTTAATTTCCATACCATCTTCTATCTCATCTTCAGCCAATAATTTAGGCGATCCTCTTTTATTCCCCACATTCTCATTAGTGAGGAATACGCCCCTCTCACTAGTAACTCTCTTTGTAGAAGAATTCTTCCTAAATAAAATGCATTCTCCAACTATCTCCAAACCGTACGCCAAAGCTCTAGGCGTCTTTCTCAGTTACCCCTATAGTATGCTCATACCAACCATAAGTCTATTAACGGTATACTACGCTTGCTTCCCATCGTTTCTTCCCTTTCAATAATCCTTCATAAGGCATTCCATACCTATTAGGTTAACTTTTACACAAAACCGCCTATTCCATCGCATCTGTATGCAATCCTTCCAACTTCTCAAGTACGTGACTTCTCATTCCTCTTGAAATATAGGATGAATTAGACAGTCTATTGACTATCACCCAACTCTCATCGTACTTATTCCTCACCCCATTATGTATCCCTTCCACCAACTTCGTCCTTACATCACCCTTTCTAAGCTACTCCTATCTATGTAGGAAGTATAGTCTACGTCCCTTTTCTCCATACGATTGTCCAAGCCATGCAACATAAATATGGTCGCGTTTTCTGCTTTAGACAACTCAATTCGTGCAACCTACATCCTTCATCCAAACCACCCTAATACGTCCTCCATATAGTTCAAGTTCGTCTCAGCTTCACTTCCTTCTTTCTATTCCATGTCTCATCAACCATGCTTACCTTTCCCAGATGGTACTTGGCCTTGCAATTTTATTTCATCACTTAACTCCACCCATCACCTTTGTCAAATGTTCAATCAAGAGGATTGAATATGTGTTGGAGGCGTTCATGATCCGTATAGATAATTCTCTACGTCTCGTACCCCAGATTCCTCTAGCATTCTAGGCAGATATAACAATCCATCTCCACTAACTAAGTCTTATCTAGTTCTTCCAAATCTTCAGTTCTTGCAACGTATAAGAAATCGCCTTTCTTTGTCATTCTCGTACACATCCAAATCCTTGCTCCACGTATCGTCATGCTTCACGAATTCATCCAGTCCTTTCGATAATGCCAAGATCAGCTCATTATCCAATCCACCTCTTCAGCCTCCAAAATGCTTCCTCATCCTTCTTCACTTCGCCCCTTGCTGGTTCCATAATATGCCATCATCTCTAACTACTCATCATGGTAAAATTAATACTAAAACTCACACTTGAAAATATCACGTATAATTCCACTCCAAAACCAACACATAACTCGCCTTACTCTCCTTCTTAGACTTTGAGTAGATCAAGATGTTGTCGATACTCCCGATGACAACTCGTTTATATACGTTCATGCACACTCGCTTCATTGACTCCATGAAAACCGCTAGTGCTTTGGTGAAGCCAAATGCATAACCGTAAACCCAAAAGCATCCATTCAATATTCTTAACATCATCCCTGCATCCTCTCTTAAAAGCAACACAAACAAATTTCTACCTCTTTCTACTCGCGAAATTCTACACACATTCTAAAAGATCGATACTCCTTCTTATCAACTCATCCAACCGCTTTCACATCACATTTACTACCAGGCAACTCAACCTTTATCTTTAATCCCTTGCAATTTCTAACAACTCCTGTCTTTAAAATCATTCCATCAACAATTTCCTTAGAAAGGCACTAACTACAACTCGTCTTGCTCCTTCTACTGGCTCTGTTCATGGTTCTACTTCAAGATAATAGGTAAACCTACTAAATCTTAAGAAATTTTCCGTAAATTTTACATACCTAACGAATATGACAAGTACCTTTGAAAATCACATCCCCTTCCAACATTCTATACGATGCTTTACTTGTGCCAATATCCATACTTTATACAAATCTCTATGTATCTCCCTTGGCACTCCTAAGAGACCTCATGACCACATTAGTTCGTCTTTCTACGAACTTCTAACTCTTTCCCCATCACAAAGGGCATTTCAACTATTCTCTCATATAACTATATCAATTCTCTCAATCAATACAAAATCAAAACTACATCTGGAACCCACCAGACACGACCAACGAATCAAAACTACGGATAACTAACGACATTTCACCTGCACTAGTTAAAACAAGTAAAAAAACACGAGACTCGAAAGAAAACTCAAACCCAAAACATGTATCAATTCAAAATGACCCATGACCACGAAAAATAATCCAAGAAACACCCAATGGCAACCAAAACATATTACGCCCCGCGACATATTTTTTAAACCTTGCACGACATCGACTTTCCATAAAATAATATTTTTATTTACCTCTCCACATCTATGTGACTCAAACGATCTACAAACAACCCTATATACGATCACAAGACTCAACTCAAAGACTAGGTACTCCGAACATCCCAAATCAGAAGTTTAAAAACTACTATTCAAAACTCAACCTTGAACCCGACACTTGTACAACAATTTAATGACCTCCCATGACTATACATTCTGAATATTTTAAAAGTACGTTCCGATTACATAATTTTAGGCTTTTGAATCGCCCAAAAAGCTTTAAAAATGAACAAGTTATGACCAAAACAATTTTATACTAGTTGTTTTAAAAACTAAAGAATCATCTTAGTAGTTAACGTAATCCTTTTTAAATGAAAAGAAATAACTGTATGTGAAATTTTCATGAACTTCTTTTAGTCTTGTATAAATAATTACAAATGACGTATATCGATTAAACTCACTTATATGAAATATTTAAGTAGGAAAATTTTATTTTGCTTTATTTTAAAGAACGTCTTTTAGAACTTGAAATAAATAAGTGTTGATTACATAAAAAAATTTATTTTATATCTTGTTGTAAACATGACTCCTACACCCTACCCTTATTTTACCGAATACAACCAACTATCTAACTATATAGTAGATTTCCAAGTCTTTTTTTTCAATATATACCGACCAAAAGAAATGTAAGACTCAACACAAAAGATTTCATTATCACAAAAGAGATCCCAAGTTATTTCAATAGACTTAAAACCAAAAACACCATTTTAAAACGGACACGTGAAATAGGAAAATCGAAGAATACACTACAACAGAGGTTGAATATCTAAAAAGAAGCGAGCTAGCCACCCTCCTAAGGATACAATCGTTAATTGTAGGGGATCATACATATGTAGGCATATTAGGATACATATACTCAAATCCGTCCAACATCTACTATACAAGCATGTATTAATCCTCTTTCATGCAATCATACTTAGGAATCCATTGAAGTTGTGGTACTTGTATAACTATGTTGGCCACCATACTTATACAATTACCCTTTCTTCAATGCACTCCCTCCTATGATGACACTTATAAGAATCAATACAACACATAACACATAAATCCATCAACTCACCTAAGCACATAACCACATAAACAATAAGGTCAAAAACTCCAACTATTAAAATAACATAGTCAAAATCTTGGAATACAGAAATCCATAGTCTAGCTAAAACAACATAGACAAAATCCAAAACAAAAACATAATCAGTTATAAATCATATCGCCCATCAGAGTGGAAACAACTTAAAATCCTTCCTATCCACCTACTCCTAGTAACTCGAACCACCACATGATTATCATGACTTAAACATCAAAAGAAAAATACTATACCTCAGGTACATAAAATAACTCAACAAAGACAGAAACTACCATGTACCAAATTATGTACTATAATGCACAATTTAAGCAAAATACAACAATGACTAACGTAGACGATTATGGTTCAACCCGCACTAGTCACAACCAGAAAAGAAAATAACATGTGGCTAAGTATGAACTACTATGGTTCAACCCATACTAGTCAAAACTTAACAAACATCACAAGTAAAACCCAATGTCATCCAGAAAAACTTCAATTAATATCAAATGCACACATACTCCTACGACGCCTATATGCGAGGACCCTTAAGCTATAGACTAGGCTACGAGACTAGGCAACCTAATTCTCTATAACCTGTCTCTGATACCATTCTATCATACCCCACCATGGCGGAATATGGGGCACGAGCTATGGATATCATCACAACATGGCGTGTTTATAGAGATAATTAAATGAAATAAGGAATGTCATAAAATGGTGACACAAATGTCATGACAATATCTCAATAATGCAGGAGTTTAGGTAAGTAGGTAACAGTTCTACCGCTTACCCGAGACAAACAATTAACATAAACAAAGCAAACATAAAGGTGTCAACAAAGTACCACTTATACAAACATCAAATAAAGACTAAGAGGAAAGGGGGTTCCTCCAAATGCAACCCTAATCCTCCAAAGCTAGCCACTCCTATTATCATGCTTAACCACATTCTCACCTGAAAGAGACACTAAAACATGTCAACATAATGTTGGTGAGAGTCATAGGTTTAGACTCCAACGCCAAATTAGTTATAAGCTGTGAATAATAACCATCAACCAAAGAACATATGGACAATATGCTACAATTATGTATTAACAACTAACATTCAAGATTTAACCATTCACCACAATTCCAAGGCTCCCAGCCTTACCAATCACCATGGTCCCATAGGTGCCCATACACCTATGAACCAATCCCAAGGCACCGCCTTGTCAACATCCCCTTGGTACCAAGTCAAACCACAATAATTGATACGGTACGTGTCCCCCGATCTAAATCATAAACACAATCAAGAATCACATAGCAGTTAATCACATAAGTGTACACATAAGTCCATCACAAACCATAAAAACATTCACAACATTCTTTACAAAACCATACAGTGTCTCTTCCATCCCATCTGGAAATCAAATCATAAAAAGACATGGGACTATGAAACTCACCTGAATAAGCTTCTCAGAGTATCCGCGCTCTAGCAAAAATCTAAACACACAAACGTATACAATCAAGACACGAACCACATACCAAAATGGCTCATCAGTCTATGATGGATATCTAACCTTATCCTACAACTTAACCCTATTTATACGCCATATGAATCTCATTACACCCCTCTATAAAGCCCTTAACTTAGTTTAGTTCATAACTCGTCCTGTTAACATTTTACCCAACACAGTCCCGTTTTTCATACTTCAAACTATGGTTCGAACACCCCCTTAACCAAAATAACATGCCCTGTATGAAACCCTATTCCCTTACATGTGTTAGTTAACTCTCCTATTTGGCCTCAACCTTAAAGCTACTGTTAAGTTCTCCAAATATATATATATATATATATATATATATATATATATATATATATATATATATATATATATATATACACTTTTACCATCCAGAATTTACTGATTTTGAACATATGAAAAGTTTGTTATGATAAGAGGGTCTTCCACTATCCCAATTGATTAGCCCTCCTTCAGATATCTTATATAACGTATAAACTAACTCTCATATTCGTTTGAAAGTCCAATTATACTCCTAAGTACCCTAACCACCTTAAAACATTAAATTAAACCCGACTGATTTCAAAACTGTTTTGACCTCCGACTGTTGTAACCTGTTTTTGACTCACTTCCTGACCACCAATTCAATTCTAGTTTCTTTCATTTGAAAGCCAATTCAATTACCTTTTCAGGGACATAAGATTCGAAAATTAAGAGTTTGTAGAACTCTAGATATGATTAAAACAAGTGACCTAAAATTCTGCCCAGTTTTTAAAAACGATTTTCTCATAATTAATCTAATTAATCATATATAAAACCTAATTAAAACCTAAAAACGATTTCCAATGATAAAACCCCATTAGTTACATTATTGATTACAGATCATTAACAAAGCCTAATAAAAAATTATGAATCTCAAACCCTAATCCATCATAGTAGGTTACAAATACGTAAATTAACATTCATCAACCTAGTTTAATTACGTACCTTTAAATCCTGAGCATAAATTCGACTCTTCTTGATCCTCCATTGCTATTTGACTGACTTAGAGTTTAGTTCAAGGTTTATGGGTTGTTTTTGGGGTCTTGGCGTGTTTATATATGCTTTGGTAACCTCCTGGTCAAGTTTAGGCCCAATTAGGACTCCTATATGGTAATTATCTTTTTTTTATTAAAATATTCTGCTATGGGGCCCACAATTCCGACTCCCCCTTCATTATTTTATTAATTTAATTTCTATTAACTTATAATTACCATTAGTTAACATCTAGACCCTTCTGGATCAAAACTGGACACCAATTCGCTAATTTTTCGACTTTCTACGTAATTTCCGAACTAACCGTCATTTCCAAAAGTTTCTAATTATGGAAAGTATCTCTAAAACTTATCCTAACCATATAATATGTACTTAATACATACATACAACATACGATACGTACACGAAACCTTGTAAAAACGATATCTGAACTTTCCCGCAGTTCATTTTTGAACTCATTTCATTTCCAACCCGTACCATGATTTACAAATCATGTACCTCATTTCGTCCGTTCTCATCCCCAAAATCACACATATAAACACATAAATCACATAAATCACATAGTCACAAAAAATACCGAAAAAATAAGACTAAGTGACGAACCTCAAAAACCGGGGTTGTCACAGTTATGGTTATGGCACCTCCATAACTAGGTGAAACTGGTCATGCATGTATATGGATTTAGGTATCTGATTAAACATAAGCAATTCAAAAACATATAATACATATACTGGGAAAACAGTTGGCTGCATACGGGGAATCCTAATAAGGAAGAATGTCCATACTGAAAGGACGGAGAATCCATACCTTGTGTCCGGTGAACGAAGAAGACGAACGGAAGAGAGTCCTACTTCGATCTCACTAATTCTAAATAGATAATATACGTGTATAAGTATTCTGACTACTATATACGTAACTGGTTTTATATCATGTCTTAGCTTGTTTTATATGTTCATGTCATGTTTTACTGATTTTATCATGATGCTATGTATTCTGTCTATTCTGATTAAGTATTACTTGTATTTCTTGTATTATTATACTTGTTGCGTAATAATAAGTAACTTTCTAAAAATAGCAGGCTTCCAAAAAAAGAAAGTTTCCAAAAATAGAAAGTTTCCATAAATAGAAAGTTTCCAAAATAGATTTACTGCTTAAAATAGATAAGTTTCTAAAAATAGAAAGTTTCCATAAATAAATTAGCTGCTTAAAATAAATAAGTTTCTAAAAATAGAAAGTTTCCATAAAGAGATTAGCTGGTTTATTAAGCTAATAAGATAAGCTAAAGTTTTATTGATTAATATTCTAAGTCATATGATTAAATAGTATAGTTTATTAATTATTACATGTAAATCAAATAAACTATACGCTATATGATTTAATTAAATATAGCATGATTTAATTAAATAAAGTGTAAATAATACTTAGGTTAAACATGTATTAATATTTATTATTAATATAACCTAAGTCATGAAAATTAATTAATTATAAGTCATGTTTTAATAATTAATTAATACTTTAGTCTAAATTTAAATCATAAAATACTTAGGTTAAAATCATGTATTATTTCTAATAATAATTAACCTAAGTCATGTCCAAATTAAGTTAATTATAAACCATGTTAAATTAATTTAATTAAACCTTGTAATTATTTAACTTGTAAAAATAATTAACTTTTAAAAATTAACTAAGTCGTGAACCGTGTTTTATTTTATTAAAGCGTGACGTGAACCGGATCGTGAACCTGTGAACCGGCCAAACAAACACCTATAAAAAACAGTGGCAAACTGGCCCTTGTCGGTTGCCCCTGCCTTCGCATTAATACCACCCCGGCTGTGCTGGCGGTTTTCCCCTGATCTCTCGGCTATAGCCGCCGGCTAAACAAAGTTCCCACGGGCAGTTAGCCGGTGGTTCCCCCTGCTGCCGCGGCTTGAGTTCCCCCTGCTTTCCTTATTTAGCCACCGGCTTAAGCCGGTGGTGCATGTTTGTTTTCAGCCGAGACCCACTCAAACCAAACCACACCCCGACATAAGTCGGGGTCCCTTGTTCTTGCGACCGAGACACCACAGCCACACCGAGACCCCTTGGTCTCAGTTGTTGGTGCGAAACAAAAGCAAGCCGAGAGCCTAGGCTCTCGGTTCTTTGCGTCGGCCGAACCAAACACCCCTAAAAACACCATGATTTAACCCCCATGATTAATTACAGGTTTACTTATACTTGTTTTTATAACCCTGTGATTTCATGTGTTATAATTTAATAAAAAGATTAAAAAGAAAAGGTTTAAGGTTTACCGAATACGTGAAACAATGGAGAACTATAACACAAGCGATATTGCAAGAGTTTTATCACCAAAAATCAACCAACCACTCCTTTGTGGTGTTTGTACCCGGCGACCAAGAGGAGAGAAGAAAGATTAGGGTTTTCCTATTTTTCTAATTTGTTTAATTATGAAAAATATCTTTTCCCTTTTTCTTGTTTTGGCAAAAATCAACATGGGCTTGGTCCTCTTCTCGTGTTCTTGCCGCGGGTATGTGGGGCCCACAAGGGGAAACACATTGTTTTCAGTGTCTAAATATTATACGTGTTCTCGTGTCGTGTTTACGTGATTTATTTATTAATCGTTCGTGTCGTAAACTATATTTATTCGTAATCATATAAATATACATAAATACATAATATTAGGTTCGTGATTATTTACGTTCATGATTTTCATGTTCGTGATTATAATTATTTTGGATAATAATTATCGTGTCTTAATACATAATAAATACTTGTCGTGTAATAACACGTACGTAATACTTGTAATTCTTATTCGTGAAACGTAAACGTGCTAAATAAGGAAAGTTCTAATCATGTACGTACGATCATAAGGGTACTTGATGTGAGAGCATTATTTTATGTCTACTGAAAATTATGTTTGTGTCTACATTTTATTTAGTTTCCTTAAATAACGCAGGAGGTTTATTTTATGTCTGCTGGAGATTAGTTTTATGTCAGTATTTTATTTAGTTTTCTTAATTTATTTTTCTAGAATAACTTTTTAACTTTTTCTCCAAGTTTAGTTATTCTATAAAAAATAAGGCTTGGGGTTTACTGTATTCAGTTTTGGAGTTATGAATAAAAATTACAGACTTTTAGTATTTTGTTAATCAACTTAAATCCAAGTTAGGGTTTATTGTTCGATTTCATCCAAATAATCGGGTATTCGTTGAATCAACGATTGTTGGAGTTTACCTGATTATCGGTATTCTTTTTGAATCAACGATAGTTGGAAGGATTGTGTCTGGCATTCTTTGGAATCAACAGATTCAATTATCTATCTTTGTTACTTTGCTTCTTTCTCTACATCAGTTGGTATCAGAGCCGAAGTTCCTGATTAAGATGTTAGAATATCCATTTTTTGATGGTGATGGTTCACGTTCTACTGAATGGACAGATCATGGCATGGAGGGTGACGATTATGAAGGACCTCCAATATTTGATGAATATGAAGAAGAATCGATGCTAGTTTATGATACAAATATTGAAGATGTTATTGAGGAAGAAGAAGGATTTATCGGGAAAGAAGGATTTGGTGGGGAAGAAGACAACATTCAAAACGTCGTAGTTGTGGCTAATAATATTTATTTTTCAATGATCCAAAATATCATGGTCGATAAGTTGAATTTTAAGACGATCAAGGTTCGAGGTCGAGTCATTTTAAAGAAAGGAAACTTGATGCAAGGGATGCAAACTTGGATGCTACGAAAACAAGGGACGAGTGTTGCAAACTCGAGGACGAGTTTTTTCAAAGAAGAGGAGAATGATACAGGGAACACAAATAAAAAAAATATCATTTACTTATTTTGTTTTATTTTGTTTCTTATTTTTGTTTAGGAAAATAGGAAAGTAGTGTCCAATCTTTATTTAGGTTATTCTACTTTTCCTATAAGTATACTTTTTTTTTTCTGTGTGAGACATCTCTGAGTTTTTTATAATGAAAGCTTTCGCTTAGTTCTTGGCAGTTTGCTAAGATTCTCTTAATAATCGGGTATTCGTTGAATCAACGATTGTTGGATTTTACCTGATTATCGGTATTCTTTTGAATCAACGATAGTTGGAAGAGTTGTTTCTGGTATTCTTTGTGAATCAACAGATTCAATTACTTATCTTTGTTACTTTGTTTTTTCACGCTACATCAGTTGGTATCAAGAGCCGAAGTTCCTGATTAAGATGTTAGAATATCCATTTTTTGAGAGTGATGGTTCATCTTCTGATGAATGGGAAGATTATGGTGCGACTAGTGATGATTATGATGGACCTCCCATATTTGATGAATATGAAGAAGAACTGATGCTAGTTTATGATACAGATATTGAATATGTCATTGAGAAAAAAGAATTTGGTGGAGAACAAGACAACATTGAAGACAGTGTAATTGTGTCTAATAATCTTTGTTATACAATGATCCAAACTATCATGGTCGATGCGTTCGGTCTTAGGACAATCAAGACTCGAGGTCGAGTCTTTTCAAAGAAGGGGAGAATGATGTGGGAGCATTATTTTATGTCTACTGAAAATTATGTTTGTGTCTACATTTTATTTAGTTTCCTTAAATAACGCAGGAGGTTTATTTTATGTCTGCTGGAGATTAGTTTTATGTCAGTATTTTATTTAGTTTTCTTAATTTATTTTTCTAGAATAACTTTTTAACTTTTTCTCCAAGTTTAGTTATTCTATAAAAAATAAGGCTTGGGGTTTACTGTATTCAGTTTTGGAGTTATGAATAAAAATTACAGACTTTTAGTCTTTTGTTAATCAACTTAAATCCAAGTTAGGGTTTATTGTTCGATTTCATCCAAATAATCGGGTATTCGTTGAATCAACGATTGTTGGAGTTTACCTGATTATCGGTATTCTTTTTGAATCAACGATAATTGGAAGGATTGTGTCTGGCATTCTTTGGAATCAACAGATTCAATTATCTATCTTTGTTACTTTGCTTCTTTCGCTACATCAGTACTATTCATGGTAAAAGCATGCGGGTTTTACAACTCTTCCCCCTAAAAAGAATAATTCGTCCCCGAATTATAGATAATGTAAACTGGAAAAGAAGAACATACCCGAATTCAAAAGATGAAATGAGGGTAAGAAGCCCGGATAGACTCCTCTGTTTCCCAAGTGGCTTCCCGCTCGGTATGATCCCTCCAAAGGATTTTGACGAATGGAAGCGTCTTCCTTCTCATGACTCATTCTTGTCTGTCAAGAACTCGTTCGGGTTCTTCTATGAAAGTGAGATCTTCACGAATCTGTTCCAGTGGATATTGAACCATGTGAAGGGGATGATACTTGTACCCTCTGAGTAAGGACACATGGAAAACATCGTGAACATGAGAAAGCTGCGGAGGTAACGCTAAATGATAAGATACTTCACCGACTCGCTCAATGACATCAAGCGGTCCGATGAATCGAGGACTGAGCTTCCCTTTGATTCCAAAACGTCTAACACCATGTGCTGGCGATACCTTAAGGAAGACGTGATCTCCTACATTAAAATGTAAGTCCCTACGATGCTTGTCGGCATAACTCTTCTGGCGTGACCGTGCTTCTTGCAGTTTCTGCTTAGCTACTACGACCTTCTCGTTGGTCAACTCAATCATTTCTAGTCCTTCAAGTGTTTGCTCACCAACCTAATCCCAGCAGATTGGGGCGTTACACTTTCTGCCATACAACATCTCGAATGGAGCACATTTAATACTTGGGTGCCAACTGTTGTTGTATGCAAACTCTACCAAACAGATGTAATCGTCCCAATCTCCCGTCCATTCCAAGGCACATGACCTCAACATGTCTTCTAATGTCTGAATCGTTCGCTCCGATTGCCTGTCTGTTTGAGGATGAAAAGCCGTGCTAAGCTTAAGTTTTGTACCCCAAGCTTTCTGCATACTTCTCAAGAACCGCGAAGTGAAACGAGGATCTGTGTCTGAGACGATGCTAGATGGAGCACCATGAAGTCTCATGATCTCCTTTCTATAAGTATCGGCGAGTTTACTGACCGAATCTTCCTTGCGAATCGGTAAGAAATGAGCTGACTTGGTAAGTCGATCTACGATAACCCAAATCGCATTGTGCTTCCTCTTTGTCTGCGGAAGACCGGTAACAATATCCATGGTGATTTTGTCCCACTTCCACTCTGGAATATCTAACGGTTGAAGAAGACTGCCAGATCGCTGATGCTCGATCTTAACCTGCTGGCAGGTAAGACATTTGGAGACGTAAGTCGCAACATCCTGTTTCATACCACTCCACCAAAAGTATTGCTTGATGTCATGGTACATCTTGGTCGAACCAGGATGTATAGAGAATAGGGAGCTATGAGCCTCAGCTAACAATGCTTCCCGGAGTTCTTGATCATCAGGAACACAAAGTCTCGTGCCCTGCCATAAGATACCATCTGCGTCTACTCGAAATTCTGTCTGCTTCTCTAAATTCTGAATTATCGCCCAGATTTCACCATCATCTTTCTGAGCTTCCTTGATCCTAAAGAGTAACTCGGGTTCCACTCTAAGATTAGCCCAGTAACCGTGCTGTCCACGTACCATGATCTCAATGTCTAGTCGCTCCAAGTCTCTTATAATTTCCTCCTCAATTTTAATGCCGTTTATCATTTCGGACTTTCTGCTAAGTGCATCTGCCACTACATTCGCCTTGCCGGGATGATACTGCAGACTAATGTCATAATCCTTCAATATCTCTAACCATCTCCTCTGTCTCATGTTCAATTCACGTTGAGTGAAGATGTACTTCAAGCTCTTGTGGTCCGAGAAAATGTCACATGATTCTCCATACAAGTAGTGCCCCATATCTTTAATGCAAACACGACTGTTGCAAGTTCCAAGTCATGCGTAGGGTAATTTTCCTCATAAGGCTTAAGCTGTCGTGAAGCGTACCGATCACTTTCCCATGCTGCATGAGAACACAGCCAAGTCCCTTCCCCGATGCATCACTGTAGATTTGAAATCCACCTATACCAAATGGGAGAGTAAGAATCTATGCAGATACTAACTTCTGCTTTAGGTATTCAAAGCTCTTTTCTCTTTCCTCAGTCTAGACGAATTTCTCCCCTTTCCGCATCAGTTTGGTCAATGGTAGTGCTAAACGGGAAAAGTTCTCCACGAACACATGGTAGTAACCAGCTAAGCCTAGGAAACTGCGAACTTCAGTCGCTGATGTCGGTCTTGGCCACTTGGTAATAGCCTCAACCTTTGCTGGATCCATAGTGATTCCTTCTGCTGATACAATGTGACCTAAAAATGCCACCTTGTCTAACCAGAACTCACACTTGGAGAATTTAGCATACAGCTACTTCTAGTGAAGAATCTGTAGTACTGTACGAAGATGGTCTTCGTGTTCCTCCTTGGACTTAGAGAATATCAGGATGTCGTCAATGAAGCATGACGAACTTGTCCATAAATTTATGGAAGATTCTGTTCATCAGATCCATGAACACTGCTGGAGCATTGGTAAGGCCAAATGGCATGACTACAAATTCGTAGTGGCCGTAGCGTGTCCGGAAAGCAGTCTTGGCGATGTCATGCTCTTTAACCCATAGCTGATGATAGCCCGACCTTAGATCAATCTTGGAGAAATGTTTGGCCCCTTAGAGTTGGTCAAACAGATCATCGATACGTGGTAGAGGATACCTATTCCTGATGGTAATCTTGTTGAGCTCGCGATAGTCTATGCAAAGACGCATACTACCGTCCTTCTTCTTAACGAATAACACTGGTGTGCCCCATGGAGATGCGCTCGGTCGAATGAAGCCTCGTTCCAGAAGTTCTTGCAATTGATCCTTCAGCTCCTTCAACTCTATGGGAGCCATGCGATAAGGAGCCTTGGAAATTGGCTCAGCTCCTAGGATGAGCTCGATATTAAACTCTACTTCACGTGCATGTGGTATGCCCGAAAGTTCTTCTGGAAATACATCTTGAAATTCTGACACTGTCGGCTGATTCTGAATTGATGGGGATTCAGCATCCATGTCATGAATAGTAGCTAGATAGCCCTCGCAACCATGTGAAAGTAATGCACGTGCTTGCAGGGTTGATATGATCTTTACAGACCTTCCGGGTACGAACCCGTTGTGAATGTACTCTGGTGCATTAACATCACCGAAGATGATTCAATATGAATGGCAGTCTATGGTAGCATGATGCTTGGATAGCCAATCCATGCCCAATATCATGTCAAAATCAGTCATGTCCAGCGGAAGTGCGTCAATAGGACGAATCTTGTCATAAAACTCTAGGGGAAGGCTCTTGTACACATGGGTTATACGCACAAAGCCTATTAAAGGCATTGAAATATTCAGTATATTATCTAGTGGCATGGGGAGTATCCTAACATTCTTAGCATAAGTAGTAGCAATGACCGAGTGAGTAGCACCCGTGTCAAATAGAACACATGCAGCTTGACCATACGTATACAAGATTCCAGTGATGTTACCTGTAGACTTGTTGGCCTGATCGCGAGATGTCGTGTAAACACGTCCACTAGTAGGAGGCGGCTTGGTGTGAGCATGTCCTGATGTGCCTTCCATCTCGCCCTTGCGGCAGTCCTTCATGCGATGGCCAGGAAGACCACACTTGAAGCATGCATCGCTGTCGCGGCGACATGGCCCTGGGTGCCTACGGTTGCAGGTAGTGCAAAGAGGATGAGTATATCCTCCAACAGGTGTCCTTGCTGGCTGAGAGCCTGATAAGAACAATATACATGAGACATGATAATAGGTACAAAGGACAATGCTGATAATTCGTAAGATGGAATACCAGTGATAGCTGGACGGTTAGGCTGTGAACCTCTCTGGTTCTGGTCCCTCCCGTTACCATGATTCCTGGTAGAAGATTCTCTAATGTGTCAGAATTAAGAACTATAACATGTAATCATAAGAAAATGAGTAAGTATATGGACCTGCTGCTGTTGGAGTTTCCAGCGTTGCTACGGTAATTATCATTACCGCCACGCCTATCCGTCGCAGAACGGTCGTGAGTCTGACCGTTTCCCTTGGGCTGAGTAGGCTTTTGTTGAGTAGCTGGCTGAGACCGGTCCCCAGTCTTCTGCCTGGAAGATACAGTTTAAAAGAGATGTAAATATTGACATATGCTGAAAAGAATACCGTTTGGTCACCGCTGAATAACGAATGTTTACCTCTTATCGGGTCTCTCTGTTTCCCCGAATTCTTCTCTTTCTTGCAGCATCTCCAGCTTACGTGCTGCATCGACCACCTGTGCCACCGTGTTAAACGTAGCACACACCAAGTTGTTTGCGAACGATGTACGAAGAGCCCAACGGAAGTGGTATGCTTGCTCTTCGGGAGTACCTGCTGCTGCACCAAGAAAACCAGCCAAACGAATAAAGCGCTGCATGAACTCGTTGTTGTTCTCCCGAGCTCTCTGTCGGATTCCGTGGTACTCTCTCTTCAGCTTGTCTTGCTCAGCCTTGGGAAAGAATTGTCCCATCACCAAATCCCTGAACTGAGCCCAAGTCAAACCAGCCACCCAATTATCACCTCCCTCAGACTGCTTCAGTGCCTTCCACCATGATAGCACATCACCTTCGAACCGGTAACATGCCAACCTCGACTTGAAGACGGGGTCACAACCATGGCATCGAAGATCTTCTCAATGTGAGCCAACCAGGTTTCAGATTCACTAGGGCTATCTGTTTTCTCAAAGGATCGAGGGCGTAGCTTATTGAATCTCTCCAGCCATGTGACCAATGTTGCTGGAAGAGGAGGAGGTACTGGGTGCTGCTGCTGATTGTTGGCAGCCTGCACCTCAGCCCTGATTTCGTTCCTTAGCTGAGGAAGCATAGCTTGCATTGCAGCTTGGACTGCTGCATTGAGTTGTTCTTGCTCGCGTGTGAGAACCATCTGACAGTATAACATGAAAAACATGATTAACTGATCAAAACATAAACTATTTACATGAAAAAATTTTTATACCAATAAATCATGAAAAAATTTTTATGCAGAAAAACTAGTACATGAATGCATGATGCAGTTTATGAAAACTTTTATATGCGTGGGAGTGAACGCCTATGGTTAGTTCACTCAAAACAAAAGACATGACGAGGGACGCCAATGGGTCGGTCCCAAAGTTAAAAGTTTCGATAAAAGCACATGCGACTAAAGAGGGCTAGTCCTGTACCAACCATTACTTAGTCATAAACCTGCGACAATGACATATATATGTATGCTTAAAAACAATGAATGCATGAAAACCGACTGTCAGTTCTAGGAAGACCATAGTGACTACCCACTAATCACAGGTCGTGTTTTGAGAGCCTACAGGTCGAAGCCTTGGCTCTGATACCATAATTGTAACACCCCATTTTGGTAAATGGAATGTCACGCGTGATTATGGCGTGTCATCAAAGCATACAAGGATAAATGTATTAAACATCACATGAACATAAATGAAATACAGGAAACAAACATCGGTACCCCAAAGTAAAGCTCATCACACACAAACATAAGTACTTTAAATGAAAAGGACCAAATAATGTTCATAGAAAAGAGTATCAAAGTATGAAGAAATGCATAAAGTAATGAAGGCTAGGAAGCTTCTAGTCCATATGCACGTACACTTAAAGTCTACGAGCGTCCCTGAGTACCTGTCATTTTGGGAACATGAAAGGAAAAATGGCTGAGCATAACGCTCAGTACACGGATATACAAGCATAGAATGAATATCATAAACATATATAACCTAAAGCAGCGGAAATGTCTAAGTCCTGGAAAACCTGGTATAACTTAGTAAAACTGGTTTTATAGTTTGAAAAGCCTTATGTTTATCTTATAAAAATTGTTTAGCATGTTTACCATTAGCCAATATAGGTCACGAAATATCAACGTGCATGAATACTTGGAGGAGTGACCTCGTCATGCAATTAGAGGGGCTGCCTCTAATTAATATAAGTTTTTGGGTAGGAGGGATCAGCTCCTTGTGAAGGATGCTAGGCACACACCACATTCACCTGAATAATCTATAAAAACATGTAACCTAGGATGCACCCATACGCCCCACATGATAATAATAATATGGCCAAAAGCTGAAGGGACGCCACGAGCTATCACTCCACCGTGGTGACGTCATAACACTAGTGCCTCTAGTGTTATGGTTATGGTACCTCCATAACTAGGTGAAACTGGTCATGCATGTATATGGCTTTAGGTATCTAATTAAACATAAGAAATTCAAAAACATATAAAAAATATATTGGAAAAACAGTTGGCTGCATACGGGGAATCCTAATAAGGAAGAATGTCCATACTGAAAGGACGGAGAATCCGTACCTTGTGTCTAGTGAACGAAGAAGACGAACGGAAGAGAGTCCTACTTTGATCTCACAAATTCTACATAGATAATATACGTGTATAAGTATTCTGACTACTATATACGTAACTGGTTTTATATCATGTCTTAGCTTCTTTTATATGTTCATGTTATGTTTTACTGATTTTATCGTTATGCTGTGTTTATCATGTATTCTGTCTATTCTGATTAAGTATTACTTGTATTTCTTGTATTATTATACTTGTTGTGTAATAAAAAGTAACTTTCTAAAAATAGCAGGTTTCCAAAAATAGAAAGTTTCCAAAAAGAGAAAGTTTCTAAAAATAGAAAGTTTCCAAAAATAAAAAGTTTCCAAAAATAGTACTGTTTAAATTAGATAAGTTTCTAAAAATAGAAAGTTTCCATAAATAGATTAGCTGCTTAAAATAAATAAGTTTCTAAAAATAGAAAGTTTCCATAACATGATTAGCTGGTTTATTAAGCTAATAAGATAAGCTTAAGTTTTACTGATTAATATTCTAAGTCATATGATTAAATAGTATAGTTTATTAATTATTACATGTAAATCAAATAAACTATATGTTATATGATTTAATTAAATATAACATGATTTAATTAAATAAAGTGTAAATAATACTTAGGTTAAACATGTATTAATATTTATTATTAATATAACCTAAGTCATGAAAATTAATTAATTATAAGTCATGTTTTAATAATTAATTAATACTTTAGTCTAAAATTAAATCATAAAATACTTAGGTTAAAATCATGTATTATTTCTAATAATAATTAACCTAAGTCATGTCCAAATTAAATTAATTATAAAGCATGCCAAATTAATTTAATTAAACCTTGTAATTATTTAACTTGTAGAAATAATTAACTTGTAAAAATTAACTAAGTCGTGAACCGTGTTTTATTTTACTAAAACGTTACGTGAACCGGATCGTGAACCCGTGAACCGTCCAAACAAACACCTATAAAAAACAGTGGCAAACCGGCCCTTGCCTGTTGCCCCTGCCTTCGCAATAATACCACCGGCTGTGCCGGTGGTTTCCCCTGATCTCTCGGATATAGCCGTCGGCTAAACAAAGTTCCCACCGGCAGTTAGTCGGTGGTTCCCCCTGCTGTCGCGGCTTGAGTTCCCCGTGCTTTCCTTATTTAGCCACCGGCTTAAGCCGGTGGTGCATGTTTGTTTTCAGCCGAGACCCACACAAACCAAACCACACCCCGACATAAGTCGGGGTCCCTTGTTCTTGCGACCGAGACACCACAGCCACATCGATACCCATTGGTCTCGTTTGTTGGTGCGAAACAAAAGCAAGCCGAGAGCCTAGGATCCCGGTTCTTTGCGTCGGCCGAACCAAACACCCCTAAAAACACCATGATTTAACCCCCATGATTAATTACATGTTTATGTATATTTGTTTTTATAACCTTATGATTTCATGTGTTATAATTTAATAAAAAGATTAAAAAGAAAAGGTTTAAGGTTTACCGAATACGTGAAACAATGGAGAACGATAACACAAACGATCTTGCAAGAGTTTGATCACCAAAAATCAACCAACCACTCCTTTGTGGTGTTTGTACCCGGCGGCTAATAGGAGAGAAGAAAGATTAGGGTTTTGCTATTTTTCTAATTTGTGTAATTATGAAAAATATCTTATCCCTTTTTCTTGTTTTGGCAAAAATCAACTTGGGCTTGGCCCTCTTCTTGTGTTCTTGCCGCGGGTATGTGGGGCCCACAAGGGGAAACCCATTGTTTTCCGTGTCTAAATATTATACATGTTCTCGTGTCGTGTTTACGTGATTTATTTATTAATCGTTCGGGTCGTAAACTATATTTATTCGTAATCGTAATAAATATACGTAAATACATAATATTAGGTTCGTGATTATTTACGTTCATGATTTTCATGTTCGTGATTATAATTATTTTGGATAATAATTATCGTGCCTTAATACGTAATAAATACTTATCGTGTAATAACACGTATGTAATACTTGTGTAGAAACTAGAAGGGGGGGGGGGGGTTGAATAGTTTCTAGTTAGTTTTCAAAACATTTCTGCTTAATCCACTGTGTGCGGTTCCTTATGTGTACCCGCGGTTCTTTATCAATAAAGAACCGCCGGTCCATTTAGAGGACCGCCGATAGTGAAATTAACCTTTGTTACATGTTAAACTTTGACAATCCTTTGTATCAAATTCTCGATCAAGCTTGACTAGATATGAGATGTGTTTGATTGAAAGATAAATACTACAAGTAAGTAAACACACAAACCACCAAATCAAGAGTACATCAAGCAATAGTCTAAACACTAAGCACACACGTACTAAGCATAAGCTTTTCCACAACTAGGATGTTTAGACTAAGTGATGTATACTTGACCATAATCTAAACACGAAGCACACACGTACTAAGCCTTAGCTTTTCCGCAACTTAGATGTTTAGATTATGAGATGCACACAACACACAACATATAAATACATCTATAATAGTAAAGACATAAATGTAAAGGAAAGTACCGACACGATGATTTATAGTGGTTCGGTCACGAAGCTCCTCTTCGCCCTACTCCACTCCTCGAGTACACCTTACTCGAGAGTTACTTCACTAGTCAACAAAACTCCTTTCAAGGCGGAGAAAACCATACACGTCGCTTACACATTTCCGACACTAAGCTAGATGTCGAGTCCTAATCTTAGGTAGGACCAATCTACACAACGTTGCCCACTTCACCATTTAACGACACAAGGCTAGATGTCGAGTTCTAATCGAAAGCTAGAACCAATCTTCACGACTCTTCACTTTGAAGCTAAGTGAGAACTTCACACAACACAACTACTAATCACTTTAAAGTTTAGTGAGAACTCACAAGACACAACTACATCACTTTATAGTTTAGTGAGAACTACCTAGACACAACCACATCACTTTAGAGATTAGTGAGAACTACCAAGACACAACCTAATCTTCCCACTAGTTATGTTTTATGGCCCAACATAACAAACCTTGTGTTTTATGGCCTAAACACATAAACCATATAGATCTAAGCAGACAACACTTAGATCTATAACACTAACACTATATCCAAGTACTAACAAGTCTTGGATCTACACAACTAACACCTAATCCAAGGATACCCATCACTTGGATATTCTACCCTTACAAACACATCCAAGTGTACCCACAACTTGGATCTTCTACATATACATAGTAGGAAGACAATAATCATGACTTGATCTAGAGAGATCTTCATCATGTTATGACTCTAGACAATAAAACTTCACAAGGGTGAAAGTGTTCTTCTCATTACTCTTGATGAGGCAAATGAGGAATGGGATATTGGAAGGTTTTTGTGTGTTTTTGTGCAAGTAAAATGGAAGAGAATAGTCTTCTATTTATAGCCAACTCTTGCCTTGGAGAGCACCTTTTTACCCAATGGATAAAAGAGTGGACTACCCATTGGATAAAAGAGTGGACTACCCATTAGATAAAAGGATGCACATTATATTCTTGGAGCCCAAATTCAAATTTCAAAATTTGAATTTATTTTCTTCCCTCCATCTTCTAGAAGCTTCCAGAAATCTTGAGTAAGCCTAAACCGGCTTGACTGTCCACGGTTCTATATCTTCTCGCGGTTCGATATCACTAAGGAACCGTGTGTTCTATAAGAGAACCGCGCATCCTTCTTGTCTTTCATGACGAATGTAATCTTCAAGGTGTCGAGAGAAGTATACTTAAGTATTCTTGAGTGATTACAAGTACCTTACCCATTTTACATTATGTATTGCGAGTTATACGTTTGTCATCACCAAAACATAAAGGGATCATCTTGATTAAACATCGTAATGTTTGCACTAACAATCTCCCCCTTTTTGATGATGACAAACAAGTAAACCGTAACGCATAGTAAAATGTGAAACGTACTCGTTGACACTTCCTTCTCCCCCTTTTGTCGAATCAAAAAGGTAGTCGTCATTTGAGGAAGAGTAGAATCCATATCATTTGAGGAAGATCACGCATCCAAAGGTAGTCGTCGTTTGTAAAAGAGAAGAATCAACTTTGAGATAGCTTGCATCCAAAAGATATTCGGTTGAGAGGCGAGAATCCGAACCGTAATCCCATCATCCAAAGATATTGAGCTTGCATCATCCTAGTGAAGTATTCAATCACCATAGGTTAACCACCTCCATGTCTTCGAGATCCTATAATACATTACTTGCAAGATGTTCAATGAATGCAATTTAAGTGAGTCAACGATTGCAAATGTAATGACTTGAACTCTTGCAAATTCTCCCCCTTGATATGAGCTCCCCCTTGCTTGAGGCACCAACAAAGCAAGAATAGTAACGAGCTACAAAAATGGGTTAGAAGTGTCCTACAAAACAAGGTTAGTAAACAAGATCATATATAAAAAGAGATGTCACCCAAACGGGGATGATAAACAAGTCGTTTGCACAAACAATGACAAGCAAAGAAGTGTGCATGCGATGCTATCAATACAAAAACAAATCAAAGGAGAGGATCTTGACAAGATCAATTAAAAATTGTTGGAATAGAGATAGAAAATAAACATCCATACCAATTGTAATGATAATATGTCAATGGGTAAAAAGCTTAGAATTTTTGGAATCACCCAAGAAAATTCAAGATTTAACCCTCAACTCTCAAAAAACAAGGAGAGGATTCTGAGGAAATCAATTCAAAATTGTTGGAGTAGAGGTAGAAA
Organism: Glebionis coronaria; assembly: GCA_025667525.1. NCBI lineage: Eukaryota > Viridiplantae > Streptophyta > Magnoliopsida > Asterales > Asteraceae > Glebionis > Glebionis coronaria. The sequence continues at coordinate 438,105,179 of CM046882.1, read as the reverse complement.
AGAAACATCCAAGAATTTGAAGATATCATCTCAAGGGGTTAAAAACTTAGAATTGATGGAATCACCCATACCAACTGTAAATTTTAACCGCAATCAACTCTCAAAAAGAGGGACAAAAATATCTCAACCTAGAGACATTTTTGACCAAAAAAAAGGAAAACCAAAAGCGGATAAATCGACGCTTTAAGAAAAAATCGGGATATAGGACATTATAGGCAAAAATGCGTATGAATGTTGACACCAAATGGTGTTTAGCATACGATAAACTACATGCTCAAAGTTTCGTAGCTCTTCTCAATCATTATGGATGTTCAAAGAACAATTACATGATGAGGAAAGGGTAAGGCTCGACTCAACTTAGTTTAGAAATACTAGAAGAAAGAGACTCGACTTAGAAGAGCATGATTAAAATGAATTGAGAGAGACTCAACAAAGAAGTTAAGGATAACTTCACAAATTGATTCATGAATACTATACCTTAGAAGGTGATAGTGAAATCTCGAAAGAAAATGAGAGAAGAAACTCAAAAGAAGCTCAAGAAGACATGAAGAGTTAGTACAAAATCTAACACATAATCAAGTAAGCACATAGGATAATTCATGCAATGCCTTATGAAGTCTACAATAAACCAATGTAGAGAAGGTGCGCAATTAACACATATGGCATGCAAGAAACAAGATTACTTAAAAAGAGAAGACTAACTAAAACATGTTAGCACGTAGCATTTAAGGACATGCATGAGTTAGAGACATCTAAGAGATATTATATCGGAATTGGTTGACAAAGACAAAACCTTTATAATAAGCATGCATTCATTAACTAATCAATTAAGCATATAACATACGGATAAGCAAGAAGATATATAAGCAAGTAGCATACAAGCAAGTCATCTATCTAGATATCACAAATCAAGCTACATGTAATGTAAATCTCCAAGAAGATTCCTAATTCTTATTAGTTTAAGAAAAGGACTCAAAATAAGAGAAAAGAAAAAACATAATAACAACAAGATCCAAGACTCAAAGGAAAATCATGTTGAAAAACATGAAAGGAAATACAAGAGAATAAAGATCATACAAAGATGTATAAAAAAAACAAGCCTAAAACTTAAGCATAATTTTAATCTTAGTTACACTAGAATCCTAAGATTTGCTTAAATTAGATGTCTTAACAATAAGCAATCCATATGCTTAAATGAAAGACAAGGGTGGTGGCGGAATTTGGTGGGGTGAAAGGTGAAGTCACCAAGGGTTCAACAAAGTCATTCACAATAGGAATGCTTTGGATGGGTTGAGGTTGGGTAGTCACATCCAAGAGAGTACTTGGAGTGAAGGGTGAGGTTAGCTCATTCATTCTAGATTGGAATGAAAAGGAGGTAGAACCATGAGAATGGTTGGTACCATGGGTTGAGGTAGTCTTGCATGGAGCAAGAGGTGGTGAGGGTGATGAAGAAATGAGAATCGGAACAATCTCATTCTTGGGTGTGTGAAAGGGTGAAGAGTTAAGTTTGGGTAACTTAATATTAATTTTGAGGTGCCTCTTTGAAGAGGAGGTTTTGGATGAATTGGAGGTTCTTGTAGAAACCATGGTAGTAATGGGTGGTTTAAGGGTTAAGGATGAATGGTTTGAGGTGTGAAGAACATGGCTAACAAGGTGGGTATAAAATGGTGAGGGGATGATCCAAACTAGCAATGGGTTAAAAAGGGAAAGCCCAAGATATTTTGGGAGTGATCAAAGGTTTGAAACAAAGATTCCAAAGGGTGTTGGAACAATTAGGAAGTTTTAGAAAACCCGAATTTGAGAGCTTCTGCCCGCGGTTCTTTATCTCCACCGGCGGTTTAATATTGATATGGAGTCGGGGTCTATTTAAAGGACCGCCTACATAGGCTAGGTTTAGGTGGTGAAGGAGGATTTTCCAATTCAGCAAATCCTAATGTTCTAGTCTAACTTATCATAAAGTCATGCTTAAGAGCAATAAAAACTAGAACACACACAAAGGAAAGACACATAGGTTCAATTAGCACACAAGAGGAAAGCTAAGAAAAACCTAATGGCTACAAAAGAAAAAGACTCCTAATGACATACAAAGTCATCAAAGTAAACCATCATTAGTCATATATATAGGAAGAGCCATTTAGCCAATTTAGAGAATGAGTATGAGACTATCACTAGAGGTGCTCAATTAAGGCTAAACACGACCATTTTTACGAGTTATACACCAACTCAACTTCCCACATGGAAGTAATTCAACCGTTAGACAAAATGTAATTCCAACATTTGCCTAATAAAGTTTAGCAAGGATGAAACTTTCATGGCGACACAATGCATGACCTAATGAGGGTTAAGAATGCACCATTGCATATCTTGTCAAACAAGTCTAGTTAAGGTTATTTACCTTAATAGAACTTGAGGCCAATAACTTTGAAGTATATAAACAAAGTTTACACAAGCAAAAGGAACACTCTTGATTGGTCTTTCGGAAATGACACATTTATAAATTACATAGCAATATAAATTACTTGAGTATTTCGGATGAAACATCCAAGTTATCAAACCGACTCTATTGTGCATTATAAGTAATTATTAAACAAAATATGTCTAAAAATTTGAGCAAGTAGATTGAATATAACACCATCAACACAAGTGTGAGTTATGATCCGATGTATATTATTAATAAACCACATTCATGTCTACACTAAAAAACATGTCAATTAGATTCGATAATGATACCAATCATAGTTTGAATAATGCATTGATATTTAATCGAAATCTTTCTTGATTCCCACAAACACTCTTTTAAGAGAAAATAGCTAAGATTTTCAAAGGGTGTTTCATGTTTTATAGTGAGACATTTATCTACTTGAACTAATAACACAATGATCGAGTAAGATGACCCAAATCAATAGATTTGACAAGCTCCCAAAGCTTTCAAACCTAAAAGTGTTAAAGAACATGCCGAGGTGTACAAGATGTTTATGTAACATTTGTAAACCAAGAGATGTTAATCCTATATGCAATGCACACATAATGTTGCAACTTAAAATGCAGGAAATCTAGTATACATCCTAATTAGGAAAAACTAGATACTAACAAAAACCAAGCAAGGCACAAGAGACTAGACATATAAGCAATACTACTACAAATAGCAAGGAATACTTAATAATGTCTACATATAATAGTAACACACAAGGAAACACACACAAACAATTAGCTTAACACATAAAAACATTCGTCCATGTTTTGAGTGTTAGATACAACAAAGTATTCATAGCTTGATTTTATTTGAAGATAGTCTTTGACCCATTTAAAATTTAATTAAGTTTAACACTTTGTAAATATATCAATTTTCAAAGATATATCACCAGTAGATGTCCAACTTAATAGAAAAGAGTAAAACACAAGTTTTACGACAAACTGAGACTCAATACCTTGGACAAAGTATATAACTTATAAAACATTTAAATTTTAAAGTTTGAATAAAGGTTTGGAATCATTTTTAATTGAGAGAAAATTCAATTACGTTCGAAATGACGGGTGGCACGACTTCTACAGACTTACGGTTGATTTTATATGATTTTTCAAAGTTTGCAAAAATCTGAGTCAGACTGACTGCGGTTCCTTATTGATAAGGATCCGCGGGGAACAATAAAGAACCGCGGTCAGAGGACAAAAAATGAGTTTTTGGCCAAAATCATTTGGTAACTTTTTGGAAGGACTTAGGACTCTAAAAAATCATTTTAGACACATAGAACTCGTATTTTAGAGTTAATTATGACACAAAAGATTTTTATACTTCCAAACATGAAAAGATTTAATTCAAGCTATTTATACAAAGTTTATTTAACACCGAAACTTGTACGAATGAAACAACGAAACACGTTTCATAAGTAATCACTCTTCATGAACAATTTGATACAAATATCGTCTCTATTTTTAAAAACTGTTTTCATTTTTAAAAACCATTTGTTTTGAGAAAGAGAGCAAAGATCGATCCAAGCTTTAAAGTACAATATACTTCAAAGATCTTGAATAACCTCGCTCTGATACCAATTGTAGAAACTAGAAGGGGGGGTTGAATAGTTTCTAGTTAGTTTTCAAAACATTTCGGCTTAATCCACTGTGTGCGGTTCCTTATGTGTACCCGCGGTTCTTTATCAATAAAGAACCGCCGGTCCATTTAGAGGACCGCCGACAGTGAAATTAACCTTTTGTTACATGTTAAACTTTGACAATCCTTTGTATCAAACTCTCGATCAAGCTTGACTAGATATGAGATGGTTTGATTGAAAGATAAATACTACAAGTAAGTAAACACACAAACACATCAAATCAAGAGTACATCAAGCAATAGTCTAAACACTAAGCACACACGTACTAAGCATAAGATTTTCCGCAACTAGGATGTTTAGACTAAGTGATGTATACTTGACCATAATATAAACACAAAGCACACACGTACTAAGCCTTAGCTTTTCCGCAACTTAGATGTTTAGATTATGAGATGCACACAACACACAACATATAAATACATCTATAATAGTAAAGACATAAATGTAAAGGAAAGTACCGACACGATGATTTATAGTGGTTCGGTCACGAAGCTCCTCTTCGCCCTACTCCACTCCTCGAGTACACCTTACTCGAGAGTTACTTCACTAGTCAACAAAACTCCTTTCAAGGCGGAGAAAACCATACACGTCGCTTACACATTTCCGACACTAAGCTAGATGTCGAGTCCTAAACTTAGGTAGGACCAATCTACACAACGTTGCCCACTTCACCATTTAACGACACAAGGCTAGATGTCGAGTTCTAATCGAAAGCTAGAACCAATCTTCACGACTCTTCACTTTGAAGCTAAGTGAGAACTTCACACAACACAACTACTAATCACTTTAAAGTTTAGTGAGAACTCACAAGACACAACCACATCACTTTATAGTTTAGTGAGAACTACCTAGACACAACCACATCACTTTAGAGATTAGTGAGAACTACCAAGACACAACCTAATCTACCCACTAGTTATGTTTTATGGCCCAACATAACAAACCTTGTGTTTTATGGCATAAACACATAAACCATATAGATCTAAGCACACAACACTTAGATCTATAACACTAACACTATATCCAAGTAGTAACAAGACTTGGATCTACACAACTAATACCTAATCCAAGGATACCCATCACTTGGATATTCTACCCTTACAAACACATCCAAGTGTACCCACAACTTGGATCTTCTACATATACATAGTAGGAAGACAATAATCATGACTTGATATAGAGAGATCTTCATCATGTTATGACTCTAGACACTAACACTTCACAAGGGTGAAAGTGTTCTTCTCATTGCTCTTGATGAGGCAAATGAGGAATGGGATATTGGAAGGTTTTTGTTTGTTTTTGTGCAAGTAAAATGGAAGAGAATAGTCTTCTATTTATAGCCAACTCTTGCCTTGGAGAGCACCTTTTTACCCAATGGATAAAAGAGTGGACTACCCATTGGATAAAAGAGTGGACTACCCATTGGATAAAAGGATGCACATTATATTCTTGGAGCCCAAATTCAAAATTCAAAATTTGAATTTATTTTCTTCCCTCCATCTTCTAGAAGCTTCCAGAAATCTTGAGTAAGCCTAAACCGGCTTGACTGTCCGCGGTTCTATATCTTCTCGCGGTTCGATATCACTAAGGAACCGTGTGTTCTATAAGAGAACCGCGCGTCCTTCTTGTCATTCATGACGAATGTAATCTTCAAGGTGTCGAGAGAAGTATACATAAGTATTCTTGAGTGATTACAAGTACCTTACACATTTTACATTATGTATTGCGAGTTATACGTTTGTCATCACCAAAACATAAAGGGATCATCTTGATTAAACATTGTAATGTTTGCACTAACAACTTGTAATTCTTATTCGTGAAACGTAAACGTGCTAAATAAGAAAAGTTCTAATCATGTACGTACGATCATAAGGGTACTATTCTTGGTAAAAGCATGCGGGTTTTACACAAATTTCCTTCAATTCTCCTTGGAGCAGCTTCTTCAAGCGAGACTTGGAAGGTTTTGTTGCTTTTGCCAGTACAGCTGCATTTTCCCTAACAATAACATCTAGTACAGAGGACAAGTGTTGATCAAGACTGGTGTTCAGCACTGGTGGTAGACTGGTGTTTAGGGATTCACCCAGAAGTTGAGGTAGCAATGACTTGAGTGTTGCCTCTAGAGACTTGGTCATAGAGCTCCCCAAATTATTGGATAGGTCTAGGGCAACATTCGACAGAGTCTTAAGTTCAGACAATATAGCATCTTGTTTAATGTCTGGTTTGGGCGAGCTGGCATCACTTCTCTTGACCTAGAGTTCCTCATCACCTAGCACTTGAACACTTGGTAATGAGGGAAGTGGGATGGGTTTGAGTTTTTGTTGCTCTTCCTAGAGTTTCCTAACACCCAGTTCCTAAACATCTGGAATTGTTGGGAATAGAACTGGGCTAGGGATTGGTACTTCTTGCTTCTGGGACCATAGTTTCTTAGCTGCAAGTACTTGGACATTTGGTTGGGATGTGAGTATAGAGCTTATGACAGCGAAAGTTACTTGGTCATCCTCATCCTCCATGTCTTCAAACCCAGAGATTGTAGCATCCTCTTCAATCTCCATAACATCGTCCTCTAGCATGGATTCCAGATCAGATTCAGTAGTGTCAATGATAGTGGAGACCCCAGCTATGTCATCCTCTATGATAGTGTATGACTGATCATCCATCTGTTCATCATTTTGATTTTGTTCCCGTATAAAATGTGTTAAAGCAAGTATGATGAGTTTATAATGAAGGGAAAGACCGCCATTCGCTGCCCCTAGGATAGCTGGGTGTGATTATCCGCCCCCTAAGGATTTATCCTCGGGACTCTTTTATTGTGAAGATAAGGTGAAGGGTCGCCATTCGCTGCCCCTGGGATAGCTGGGTGTGGTTATCCAACTCCCCCTTAAGGATTGCTCTTTGGGACTCTTTTAATGTGAAACATGATATGGTGAATGGTCGTCGTTCGCTGCCCCTATGATAGCTGGGTGTGATTATCCAGCTCCCCCATAAGGATTACTCCTTGGGACTCTTTTAATGGTGAAACATGATAAGGTGAATGGTCACCGTTCGCTGCCCCTAGGATAGTTGGGTGTGATTATCCAGCTCCCCTCCTTGGGACTCTTTTAATTTGTAAATATGATAAAGGGAATGGTTGCCATCCATTTCGCTACCCTAGGAAGGCTGAGGGTGATTATTCAGCCTCCCCAAAAGAATAAATTCTTTGAGATTGTTTTTAATTGTGAGGGGACCCAAAGACTGAGTGAGGTTCAGAGACTCTAGGTCGCGATGTATTTGTACTTTGGTTGTTGTTTCCTAGAGTACTGTTTAGAGGGTGCAGGATCATCGGGGGCGTTATAAGCATAAATGATTCATGTCTTGATACAGAGACAGAGTGTATAGAGGTCTTAAGAGATCTAAGTGTAGACACATACACTATAAGGGTCAAGGTAAACCCTAAACTTCATCACTCTCTCCTACAGAAGTTTGAGAGTGATTGCTTGTGAACCTCTAATAAATGAAAAAATATAGTCAGACTGAATACCTTGGAGATATTAGCGGTGGAAGGATTTCATGATGTCTCAGTTGATATATAGACACTAGACAAGTTTTGTTCACCAGCATTGGGCTCAACATCATCATGTAGAGTAACAAATGAGTGTTTCTTGGCCTTCTTCTTTCTGTGGACATCTTTAGAAGATTTGTGTTAAGAGGAAGGGGGATTTCCTTCTTCCTTTTCTTCTTGTCCTTGGGAGCCTTGGACTGAGAGATAGTCTACACAAAGGTCTTGGACAAAGACTTATCAGATGTTTCTTTAGTATTCACCTTTGATTGAGGGATCAAGTGCTCCCCTGATCCAGCAAGAACAACAACCTTTAGCATATTTATTGTAAGGGGCACTTCATCTTCCAATGGAGTCTTCAGATATGCAATAGTAATACGAAAGGGAGATAAGAAGTGAAGTTCAGAATCATGGTACTCAGCTCCCAAGAACTGCTCAATGATCAGAGAAAGATATTTCGTGTGGCAGATGGTTGGGAGTCTATGCTTCTTTCATTTGTTGACTAACTTAGCAATGAGGTCAGAATAGAGGATGTGAGCAATTCCAATATCTAGACCCCATATGAGACTATAGACGATCGCTTGCTGAGACCCATTCAATTGGTCATAAAACCCTTGGTTTCCTCCCAATCATTTCACTACATACAACATCATCGTTTTTCATAAAGGAGAGAAGAAATTTATCTTGATCAGAGATCTCTTGACGAAAGTGCTGGTGGTGAAAGGCTTATTATCATCGTCATAGGGTTTCAAAGTCATCAACGCGTTCTTCACTGTATCGCTTATAGGTACATCCACCATGTCATCATTGACCTTAAGTCCAATGATTTTAGCAAAATCATTTAGGTCAAATGTTAGGGTTTTAGGATGGGTGGAAAGGTTGAAGGAAATACTGTTTGTTGCATGATCAACTTCGGTTGAAAACCAGAACTCCTTAAGATATTGAGAGTAGCAAAACGAAGGGGTTATTGTGAGGGCTTCAGATATGCAACAGTTCTCCAAAGTCGACATTGATGTGGTCGTGATGGTGAACTTGGTGAACTTTGATGCGGACGCCATTTTTTAGTTTTTGACGTTTTAGAATGTTTGAGAGATAGAAAATGTGTGCGAGAAAATGATGAGAATAGTGAAACACGCAGCAATGATGAATCAAGGGATATAGAAAATTCAAGCCGTTTAGGTTTTACTACATTTAATGAAAAGTAAAAACTTTTGCATAAAAGTGGGACCCCTTGACTTTTCGAAAAACATTTATCCTCTTGGAATGTGGAAAAGTTGTTCACATTCACATTTGAATTAATGAAGAATATATGTTTTCCACTTGTGATGTAATTTACTCATTATATTCAATTCCATTTAATGTCCAGAGTCAGAGATCAATCATTAGACTTTTTCTTTCCCAATATTAAGCATACCTAGCTTAGTAACCAACCTAGTAAAACTTGGCTCAGCTAGAGGCTTGGTGAAGATGTCAACGAGCTGGCATTCAGTAGATATAAAGTGCAGCTCAATATCACCTTTTAAAATGTGGTCTCTGATGAAATGATACCTGATGTCAATATGTTTAGTTTTGGAATGAGGTACCGGATTGTTGGAAATGGCTATGGCACTTGTGTTATCACAAAATATGGGAACCTTCTCATAGATAATTCAATAATCAGCCAGTTAACTTTTCATCCAGAGGACTTGAGCATAACAACCAGCAACATCGACATATTCAGCTTTGGCTGAGGACATGGCCATATAGTTTTGCTTCTTGGCGCTCTAACATACTAACTTTCCACCAAGGATCTGACAGCTTCTAGAGGTACTCTTTCTGTCGAGGCAACATCCAACGTAGTCTGAGTCTGAGTAGGCTTTTAGGTCAAATCTTGATCCATTTGGATACCCGAGACCAAGCGAGGGTGACCCTTTGAATACCTGAAAATTATTTTGACAGCTACAAGGTGGAATTCCTTGGGGTTAGCTTCAGGGACGAAGCCAGGACCAAAACTTACCGGGGACACACATTTTTTTTAACCATACGTTTTGGTTAGTGACTCTACGATCTTCCGTAACGAAAAAACATTTACGTACACCATCATTTTTAGCATTAATAAGTTATTCTTATTTATAACACAAGTTGAAGCGTCGTTAAACTAATCATCACCCATCTAATTACGCAAATCAGTTCTAATGAGTTTCATTTTAGAAAAAAATATCTTTCAACCGTGGTGGTAGCAACATGCAATACTAAATCAAACTACAACAACTTATATACCTAAATATCATATTGTGTTTTTTCTTATCCACTAGCAAAATCTTTATCATTAAAGATAATATGATAATAGACTCCTAGTTCCGTAGAAAGACTTAACATTTCCTCATAAGTAAACTAACACTAATACGTCAAACTAAATACACTAAATTCTAAAACTGCAGCATGTGAACTCAACGTTGTCATACAATCAAGTAAATCGGTGCTTCCTTCATTAAACGATCTTAAAACTCTTTAATTTTCATATGCATAAAAATGTTTAAAATATCAACCTCGATATGATGTTGATTTGTTATTATGGTTGTGTTTGTCAACACGAGCAGTAGCTGTGGATAGTAGCAGTGAGCAGTAGCAGTGGGTGGTAGCTGTGAGCAGTCGCAGTGAGCAGTAGCAGTGAGAGCTAACTGTGAGTAGTAGCTATGACAGCTCACCGCTCATTGCAACCGCTTCGTAAAACAAGCATTGAAAAAATAGTGTTCCTAGAAAATAGCACCGCCCCAAAATGCTCACCGCTCCTGTTGCCAAACGACTACTAAAAATTTAAAAGCTCACCGCTCCTTTTGCCAAACAAGTAATAAATTTTAAAATGCTCTCTCTCACCGCTCATTACAACAAAATGCTTTGTCACCGCTCCTCACCAAACACAAGCTATATCTCTTTAGTCTTTTGAATGAAAGTCATCCATATTCACCATCTCAATACAACGTTTATCACAAAATGAATTTAAATTCTTTAAAAGTGATGTAAAAATGTTTCCCTATACTCTTGCAATGCTCTTTTGGTTTCTTTTTCTAATGAAACGACTTATAAGATAGTTTTATTGTCCTTCTAAAGAAGTCGTGACAATGTATTAGTCAGTCCAACAAGTACAATAAAAAACTCAAAAAATCAAGTGTTTTGAAATACTTTATAAGGCCAAAAGCTATTCCACGGCTAGATATATTATCATATTCTTCCTCAACATAGTGAAGTACCTTAAGAACCTTCAGAAACATTTTTATCAAACTAGTGATGGTTTTATGATAAAAACCTCATCTTTCTATAAAATAAGACTATAATACATTTTGAAGAACCGGGTGCATATAAGATGAATACGAGAAAAATCGGCAATTTTTTCAAAAATTAACACTACATCAAAAAAACCCACAGGTGTCACGGGCACCCACGGGACACCCCCTGGCTCAGTCCTTGGTTAGCTTGATACATAGCACAAAGATATATGAAGAATTGGATATCTGGTCTGCTCGTTGTGAGGTACATCAGTGACCCAATCATTCCTCTATATAAGGTCTCATTCAGAGAGACCCCTGACTATTTAGAACCTAAGTCATTGGGAGGAAGCATAGGGCATTTCACTGATGCACAATGAGGCAAATCATATTTCTTGAGAAAGTCTCTAACATATTTTTCTTGACAAATGGAAATTCCCAAAGAATTTTATTTAATTTGAAAAGCTAAGAAAAAAGTTAGTTTCCCCATCATGCTCATTTCATATTTCTTGGTCATAAGTTTGACAAATTGCTTGCTTAAGGTTATGTTGGTCGACCCAAAATAATATCATCCACATATATCTGTACTATTATGACATCACCCTTGGACCTATATGTGAACAGGGTTTGGTCAATAGTACATCTGACAAATTTATTTTCAAGTAGGAATTTTGATAGGGTTTCATACCAGGCTCTAGGTGCTTGTTTCAGCCCATAGAGTGCGTTGTGGAGTCTGCATACATAGTCTGGATGTTCGCTGCTTTTAAACCGTGGAGGCTGTTTAACATAAACTTCCTCTGTAAGTTTCCCATTTAGAAAGACACTCTTAACATCCATCTGATATACCATGAAACCCATATAAGCAACATAAGCCAAAACATTATGACGACTTCCAATCTAGAAATTGGAGCAAAGGTTTCATCATAATCAATCCATTCTGATTGACTGTAACCCAATACAACCGGTCTTGCTTTGTTCTTGACAATTCTTCCACCCATATCTCTTTTGTTCGTGTATACCTATTTGGTTTCAACGACTTGCTTTCCAACAGGGGCTTTGACTAGGGTCCATACCTTGTTTCTTTTGATATGATTGAGTTCCTCATGCATTAGACTTCATCTAGAAGGGCAGCTACAATGTTTTTAGATTCATCCTCTAAGAGAAATTCGATGACCAAGCATTCATTGGCAGAGAAAACTTCCAAATATTTGAGTTTTAATCTGGTGGTATTCAGAGGGTTCTCCAAGAATATTCACCAGAAGAATATCTTAGTTTTTACACCATTTGGATTGAGAGGCAGGTGTCTAAGTTGGTTCAGATGAGGGTTCAAAATATGGCAAAGGGTTTAAGGTGGAAGGTGCATTGCCTGGGGGTTGTTCTTCACATAAGATTTCTTCATCCATGATCTCTTCATCCATTTGAGAATCATTGTTTTCCGTGTCAGATATTTCAGGGACCAGAGGTTGAAAAGGATTGTCATAGGTAATGGATGTTCCAGATACTGGAGCGCATGGAATGATGTCGGTGATGGATTGAGGATAAAAGGCATGAACATGAGGAAATTCCTTGTGATTTGATTGAGACGAACTCTTTGGAATTGAGAAATCATCTTCAGGACATGACTTAACTTCATTGAAGTCAATATCACAAGCTTCAAAGTTGTGGTGAGAGATGACAACATCGGATTCATTGAAGCTAACATGGATTGATTCTTCAAGCTCTTGTCTACGAATATTGAACACTCTGAATGATTTGAAGGTTGGAGAATAACCCAGAAAGAAACCATCATCTGACTTCTCATCAAACTTTACCAGGTGATCCTTGTAGTTATGAATGAAGATAGGGCAACCAAAGACATGAAAGTAGTTGACATCAAGGGCTCTCTTTTTATAAACTCCATAAGAGGTCTTTCCATGTCTCTTTACGATTATGAATCTGTTTTGTGTATAGCAAGGCGTGTATACAGCATCTCCCCAGAAATGTTTAGGAAGTCTAGATTCGCTGCGCATAGTTCTGGTTGCCTCTATAAGAGTTTTGTTCCTTCTTGCATCGACACCGTTTTGTTCTGGAGTTACAGGGGTAGAGAAGTTCTGTGATATCCCCTTCTCATCACAGAAGGCTTCCGTGGCATGATTTTTGAATTTAGTGCCATTGTCACTTCTGATTGCCTTAACATTGCAATTATTGAAGTTTTGAATTTCTCTTATAAAGGACATGATGTAATCAGCAGCTTCACTCTTCTTTTAAAGAAAGAACACCCAAGTGAATCTAGAGTACTCATCTACAATGACGAGGGTGTATTTGTTGTGATTTAGGGATTGGAGTTTAACTGGTCTAAACAAGTCCATATGTAGCAGATGAAGGCACTTGTTGATGGATATTGTTTGGTTTTAAATGAAGCTATGTGGTGTTTTCCTTTTTTCCAAGTCGAGCAAGGCCTATCTTTTGTAAAAAGAAAGAGATGGAAGTCCAACAACCAAGTCATTCTTTGCCAGTTTGTTGATGTTCTTGAAGTTAAGGTGGGACAGTCTTTTGTGCCAAAGCCAGTTTTCACTTTCAGAGGCTTTGGCAAAGAGACAGGTGTTGCTTACCTCTGGGCATGATGTCATGTCAATAACATACACATCCCTTCTTCTTGGTGCAATGAGAACAACATCATCATTTTGGTTGAAAATTATTCCTTGGATCTTGGTGAACAAAACATTGAAACCTACATCATAGAGTTGACTAATGCTTATCAAAGTTATGCTTCAGTAGCCCCTGAGGAGTCATCTCCAAAACTACATTGGGACCAGACTCCTTTTATATCTGTGCAGTTATTGCTTAACCCATGTCATGTGTCCGGAGCATCCACTATCTAAATACCATACAAATTTCTTTAAATATTCTTGCACAGATATAATGAAACAAATTAGCTTGATGAACCCACTTTCTAGTGGGTCCATTATGTCACTGATTAGCGACTATGGGTCTTCTTAGGTTTATGTCCCCCTCTATGGTTACAATCTCTGGTTTCATGAACCATACTACCACAAATGTCACACACAGGGTAGTGTTCACACTCATCATAGTGTGATCATGGAACCCACAATATTTGCATGGAAGAGATGGTATGAGTGTATGGGGGGAAAATTTGGGCCTGTATTCAGGTCGTCTAGATGACTTGTGAGGAGTTTGAGATCTCATTCTGAGTCTAGCCTTTTGGACAACTATGATCTCCTCATGTTCGCTAGAGGTATGGTCAGTAGAGACACAAGTAATACATCTGGGGTTCCTTAAGTAATTATTAGATAGATGATTTTTAAATCTAGAGTATTTACAAGGTCTGAACATAGTTCTTCCCTTAGATTGACTACTACTAGTCCCTTCACCATGGGAACTAGAAGAGGAGCTGTTTGAGAGAGGTTTGATTTGTTATTTCAACCCTTTGACCTCTTCCATTAGAGTAAGAAGAAGTTTCTTTGTAGGGGACAAATTCTCTGAGGGAAGAATGGGTTTGGTTTCCTTAAGCTCCTTGGCCATAAAAACCTTTTTGTAAGGCTTATCAACAGCTTTGACTAAATATTTAGATTAAGTACATTCACCAGAGGTGTTGGTGGTAGGAATGGGGCCTAAGATAGACTCTGATGGACTAGCTCCAGTTAGTTTAGGCAGGGGAGGTAAGGGTTCATGTTCTCTGGTTTACTTCTAGATTCATTCTCTATCACAGAGGTGATAGTAGAGATGGATTCTTCTGAAGGTATAAATTTTACTTTGGACACAAGTTTATGATGTTTAAATCTACCCTTCCTCCCAATGGCTTGGACAACATTTCCAAGTATACTCTTAGAGATAATGTCTTCAACAGTGAATTGACCTTTAGCCTATTTTTCGAGGACCCTTTTTAATTATCCATTTTCATCAGTCAGAGGCTTATTGTTAGATGAGAGTCGACTCATTTCATTTTGAAGTTGAGAGGTGTGTCCAACAAATGGTTTACGGTTGGTTACTTCAGATTGGCTTAAGTTTAGTTCCTGTTTTAAAGCATGAAATTTATTCAACATGTTCTTTCTTTGTTCTTCCATAAAGTGGAGGTCAATTAGAGTATAGTCAAGGATATGGTCTCTGTCCTGACCTTCTGTCATAGTGATCAATCTTTGTACCTTTTTCATGGTGATATCAACCAATTGATCAGATCTAGCTTCACTTTTACCATCTGCTGGTTCATCATCGGCAAAAGCCATGAAGGCCCTCATAGTGGTAGTTGTTTCATCTTTAGAGGTGAGAGGTTCATCGTCCCAAGAATTGAAGCATCTATCAGCCCTTTCTCTGTCTTTTTGCTTTTCTTTTTCTTGGTTGCTTCATCAACCTTTTGATTTAACTTCATTAGCTCAACTTTCAAGGATTTGTACTTGACTTTGTAGTCCTTCTTTCCTCCTGAGTCTGAATGAGAGGTGTGCTTAAAAGGAGACTAAGAGAACTTGTTTTTCCTATCGAACTTGCTTGTAGAGGGATAGCTTGGGGATGAGGTTTTATAGGAGTAGCAGTCCTTTTGAAAGTGACCAGGATTTCCACAAGTAAATCAGATTACTTTGGACTTGCCTGCTTTGGCAACACCAACTCTACCAAATCTTTTATAGTACCTCTTTTGATCAGCAAGGAGAGCTCTGTCATGAAACTCAGCATTTAGTTCTTCAAAGAACTCTTGACTGCTTATGGTGTCTTCTTCACATTAGAGTCGCTGTCCTGAAAAGAACGATTAGCAATAAGCGCTTTTGATCTAGTGATCTGAGTGGTAAACCTATCAGTTTCAGACTTATAGATAAAATCAATTAATCCTTCCTCATAGTTATGTCTATAAAAAAGTTAGGCCATAGTGTCATTCTTAATAACATTGTTAGCTCTTAGGGTCTGGTTTAAACTTAACCATTTCCTAGGTAGATTGTTGACAAAAGTGGCATTAATTTTAGCTTTTGGTATGACTACATCATTATTTCCAAGATCATTGAGTAGAATCTTAAGTCTGGTGTAGGTTTTACTAACGATTTCACTTTACAGAGCTTTGAACTTAAGTTTAAGGGCTTGGATTTTCGTCTCTTTAGTTTCCTCTGGTCCTTCATACACTAATTCAGTCCACATCTCTTTAGCAGAGGCGCACTTAATGATGGACTTCATTATGTTTTTGGGTAGACATGCGACTATGATACTTTTTAGTCTCTTGTCCTGGTTGGCCAGACGTCTATCCGTTGAAGTCCATTGTTTAAGAGGTATCTTAAGGGGTCTCTGAGGGGTAGAGGTGGTAGCCATAGGAACATAAGGATCATTTTCTAGAATTTCTAGAAGAAATGGTTCAAGGCCATCTAGGTATATTAGAAACTCACTTTTCCAGTTGGAGAAATCTTCTTCATCGAATAAGGGAACATTAGACACGTGAGATCCACCTCTAATATTAAGGAGTTGAGGTAGGTCATCATCATTAGTACTCACACTCACAACTAGTATGGGTGTGGTAGTAGTTGATGTCGTGGGTAGATTCCTTGCAACATACGGTTGGCTAGTTTGGCCAAAAGGTGGTGGAATACGAGGTACAATATCAGGCATATTAGGAACTTGATTTTAAAAACAAGAACAGTTTATAAAAGGTTTTATAAATCAAACCGCTCTGATGCCAATTGAAAGTCCTAAAATATGTCTATTGTAATACTATAACTCGAATCCTAGATAACACTTAGTGATTTACTTTTCAAACGTATAATGCTTTATTAATTATAAACAAATTATTACAAAGTGTTATGGATCACACTTGTTGAATTACAATGAAAGATTAAACCCTTTGAGCAAGTAAACTTGATTTGAGACTCAAGTTTACTAGTGAACCTAAGAGTCGCTGAAACTCAGCCTAGGACTCTAGAGGTTTAAGAGGGGAGAAAAGACAAACAAGATATTCAATAAATACAAGTCATTCTTTTCTCCTATTTTCTATCCCTATTTATAGTAGTACGAGGTTGCTACCTTAGTGGGGGTAGTTAGTATGTGTCAGCTTCTGAGTGGAAGCAGTACACTTCATTAAATGTATGTCTATTCTTGGACATGCTTTTAACCAACCTTCTATGAATAGTTCAGCCAACTGTTCACTTTCCCACTAGGTCATACTAGGCTTCTTTATCTTGAATCTTTGCTTTGTCCCGCCTAAAGTACTTTGTCAGATTCTCCCGCCTAAACTATTAAGGGATAAGGCAAGTCTTTGCTTGCTTAGTCTTCAAATGGCCTAGAGTGACCTCTGAGTATTACCACCTTAGAGGTCCTCGAACACATCACATTCCTTCTACATTCCAGCTAACCCATAATGGCTGGTGAGTATGACATTAGATTATCCTTGACTTCTCTAACGCTGTCTTTGACATGAATGTGTCTGGTGTGCCATCTAAGGCTTTGCCTTCAGCTCATCATTGTGTTTGTCGTTGGACTCTACAGCGACACGTAACACATAGTCTAATTTAAATCAAATCTAAACTGGGCCATAGTTAGAAATTTCATTGGCCCAACATAAATTTATCTCACAATCAACACACATCACATTTTAAGCTTACTTTCAGTTCTTTTTAACTTTTCTATAATTTTCTTTGGCGTTGACTTTTTGGTCAAACTATACAAAATTGACCAGTTTGGCTTAGTTGGATTTTCCAGCTTATCCCATCATGCAACAACTTAGTTTTTGTAACCAATCTCATTTTTCTTAGCTTATTTTACCTTTTCCAGCTTTTCATTTCATTTGGTTAAGATTTCATTAGGTTTCGATTTAGTTTTCATTTTAAACAAGTGCTTATTGAGTCCCACAACTTATTGTTGTGGGCTTATTGCATTTTTTCTTATCTTATTCTCCTAGTTAACATATTTTCAAGCTTTTTGTAAAAATTCAGTCTCTAGTTTTGTTTATAGAAAATTCGACTATTTTGTTTTTTAGTGAAAATTGGTTTTTACTTATTTTGAGCTTATTTGTTAATCTTTTTCAAAAATTCTTTTGTCATTAACTTAGTTATCCCAAAAGATTGAGGTGTGCTTATTTACAGCTTATGGCAATAAGTTTTGAGCTTATCAAGGCTTAATAAGTTAGCTTATTGCTAATAAATGGGTGATAAGCTCATCTTGGGCTTTTGGGCCTTTAGGAAAATATGTTTAAAATATCATTTTTAGTCCAGATAGCATTTTCGCTTTTAAGTTTTCAAAAGTTTTAATTTTAGACCAAAAAGCCCATTAGTGTTAGGATGTTTTTAATTTTGGCCCATTCGGAGGCCCAAAACTGGTTTTTATTAATTTATAATTTCATTTTGAATGACTTAGGTTAAAATGAATTAGTTTTGAAGTTTTGATATTTTTATATTTTTTTTATTATTTTTCCTCGTTTTGCGTGCTTGCGTAATGCGATTTTATTTTTATCCATCTTAGTGTAGCTTCGTCTTTTAATTTAAGCCTTTCATTCCCATTTCCGTAACTAATCCAAAACCGTATTAATTGCAAACACTTTAGCTCACTAGGAACGATCTCAACCTTTGGTTTTCGTTAAATATCCTAACGTTTACGTCTACTAATACTTACCAACTTCTCAAGTGTTGTAAAATACTATATCAATAAATAAATACAAAATTCGGTTACCACAATACAGTAAATAAATATGCATAAGAAATACAAAAGTACTACTTAAAACAAACGAAAACAAAGAAAAACAGATAAAATCTTAAAAGAGCCATCAACTGCAAAGAAAACTTGCAATTTGCCATTACCCTTCTTAATAACATCCCACAAAGTATGATCAATGTGGTTTAAATAGTGGTCCATCTTCATGGCCCACGTTTCATAGTTATCAACAGTTAATATTGGGAGTTTCACATAGGAGAGGGTGTGTGGAACGTGTGTAGGTGTAATTGTGGCAGAGGGTTTTTTGTATCTTCTTTTTCAAGAATTTATGTGTCATGAGGTTGTGGGTCTTCAGTGTATCAGTCATCGTGAGGTTTGTTTTGTGAGAGTGAGGTTATCGGTTTGGGTTTGTTCTTCTTATTCTGAGTTATCAACAAGCTCTGATACCACTTGTTGATCCCAATGAATAGATCTTAATAGCCTGTTAAGGAGTTTACGTAGCTTGTAACCAAACTATGCACGAGAGAAACTTAATTAACAAAGATAAGTTATGCGAATCTAACTTATAAAAGCTAAGAAGAACATATGTTTACTAACTATCAATTCTCTTATTAATCGAATAACTGTGTTCAGGTATATGTTCTCAACACCCTTATGTTCCTTTTATACTATAAGAAACACTAGAATATTCTATGGGCTTATACATATCCCGTACAATATAATCCTAATATAACTGTAACATATATTTACCAAAGATATATATTACCTATCGTTCTACCGGTACTAGCACTTAATACTAACGGTTCTTGCAGCTACCGTCCTAACACTAGCGGTACATTCCACTACTAGCGGTACTAAAATATAACAAACGATACTTTAGTACAAATATAAATAATTCCTAACACGACTCATAAAAATATCCTTTTCAACCGCTCTGTTCACAATAGCATCAACCCTTCCGCCGCTAGTAAGAATAAGGATGGAAAGAGCGGGTGCTCTAACTAAAATTCTTCCGAAGGTGACCCTTTCACTAGCACGAACATAGTAGATGGTTTTAAGAAATTATCCATCTATTTGCACCACTTTATTCATAACCTCTTTCTCTTCATTATACTAAGAAAGAACTCCCAATTATCATAAGTTTTCTTAAAATAACCTTGAAAATTAATCCTTTCTCTTGCTTGCTCTTCAAGAAATGTATTGTTTCGTTTGCAACCTGAATACCATCTATAAAGAATTTTACTTTGATAAATGCTTTTTGATTCCCATCACTTTTTAAACCCTTTTCGCCAACATTTTTGCAATCATGCCGTAATAACACCCGATTAAACTAATGTGCTGAAAATCTTCAAGCCTGATAGGATCAGTCACCTTTAGAATAATAGTTACAAAGGATGCGCACCCTCCGGTGAGCTTCATTTTTTCCAAAAACCATTTAGTTGCGCTCATCAATTTCAGTTTTAACGATGTTGTTGCAAAAGTCCTATTAGGTGTTCAATGGCCCGAATATGAGGTTATTCGTGTGTGTGATGCTTCAATCTTGCACCAATTGAATGTATTTGATATCCTACACAAGGAAGAATATATCCTTAATGTAGAAACTAGAAGGGGGGGATTGAATAGTTTCTCATCGGTTTATCTCCTAATTAAAATTCCTTTCAATTAGGTGAGTGCAAAAAGTATCTTTTACTTGAAAGCTAGTTGCATAATGATTAGGTTCAATTCTAATGCATTAACGATATGTAGTAAGTATAATGATAATGAATGTAAGTAATGAGTAAGGAAAGAAACAACCTAGTAGGAAGACACCAAGATTTATAGTGGTTCGGCAACGAGGCTCTATCCTCGTTCCTACTCCACTCTTCGAGTACTCCTTACTCGACTATATCCAAAAGCTCCCTTATTGGCGGAGAAAACCTTACAACGTCGCTTACATTATTTTCTGACACTAAGCTAAATGTCGAGACCTAATCTTAGCTGGGACCAATCTACACAACGTCGCCCACTTCACCATTTTACGACACAAGGCTAGATGTCGAGTTCTAATACAAAGCTAGAACCAATATTCACAACGTTGCCTACTTCACCATTTTTCGACATAAGGCTAGATGTCGAGTTCTAATTGAAAGCTAGAACCAATCTTCACGACTCTTCACTTCGAAGCTAAGTGAGAACTTCACACAACACAACTACTCATCACTTTATAGTTTAGTGAGAACTTACAATACACAACCACATCACTTTATAGTTTAGTGAGAACTAACACAACTTATTACAACTCTACACACATGTAGCTTGGATCTACACAACACAAATCTAAGCTCACACATATGCAAAGGATTTACACAACTCTAGTCCAAGTATTTACACATAGCTTGGATGAACACAACTAGTCCAAGTATTCACAAATACATTGGATTTACACAAGACACAAATAAACAAATGATGAACATGATTAGATCTTTAGTAGAGAATGATCTTCATCAAGGCTTCATCTTTAATCACATCACAAGTGTGTGAGTGATCTTCTCTTTGGACAAGGTAAAGAAGGAGATCAAAAGGATAATCATAGGTAAATATACTTAAAACATTAAGTGATCATTTACAATTGATTAGGATTAGAAACAAGAAAGAAGACTGAAAAAGATGTCCAAAAGGGGTTGATGAAAGTGAAAATTTGATTCACTATTTATAGGAGACAAGATCCCAACAGCTACCCGGGGGTGGTTCCTTAACTACCCAGGTGGTTCCTTATCGATAGGGAACCGCGTAGGCACTTAAGGAACCGCGGAGAATAGACTTCGCTCCTTTTTGTCTTTTAGTGAATTTGAAATATCTGAGGCTGTTTAAACCTTCAAAGGATATTCTTATGGCATTTGGAATATGCCATATTCAAATTTACATTTTCATTTTAATAAAACATTTTCTTAAAAATAAAGTTTATTTTAAATATTTTGTTACATTTGACAAAAGTGAGTTTTAAGGCTAATCACTTTTATGATCACTAAGCATGATTAAGATATGTTAGTGTAATGATTATTACCTTGATGATAGTGTTTGTTACATAATTTGTTTTATGATTGTGTTTGGCAATAAATGTCTTTGTAATTTGTCGTGATCAAAACTAAGAAAGATTAATTAATACTAAAAATATTTTTAGGTATTGCTTTGCATTAACAATCTCCCCTTTTTTTTATTACGACAAACTATAAACTCATTTACGTAAAATACAAGTTTATTTGAATTATTAACGAGTTTATCACTATCATTTCTCCCCATTTGTCGAAGCAAAAAGGTTAGCACAAGTCTTTGAAGAAGAAAAGAACCGGACTTTGCTAGTAGCCCCCCCTTGGTTCTTACTCCCCCTTGCTTTGGGCACCAAGTAAATGAGCTAAGATAACATGCTACATAAAGGTTAGAAGAAAGAAAAGAAACACCAATGTATGTATGTGCACTACCTACTAACTAACTTGAGAGGGAGAAGGAAAAGAAATCTCAAATTAGAAGCAAGCATTTGCTAAGTATGTCCAAAGAGTGTGTATTGACAACATCATAGTTTAATTGGTGGAATAAAGGAAGAAAAGAAACATACAAACAAATCAAAGATGATTAAAATGTCAAGGGGTTAAAATTTAGAATTTATGGAATCACCCATAATTAATTTTAAGTTTTAACCATGATCAACTCTTTAACAAATGTGTGAAATAGAATTAGTGGGAAAGATAACACACATAACATTCATATTACACAAATATGAAATAACATACAAGAGAAATATTCATACACACAATATGAATATTTAAAGCAAAAAATATGGAAAATAAACCACAAAGCATAAACTACTCTAATAGTGATAATCTTCCAAGATTGTTTAAGTTTTATTGACTCAAACAACTAAAGTACAAAATGTGCCTTAGTTAGAAAAGAAAGACGACGAAGGATCATTCGAAGTTTTGTTCACGGGAACAAAAACTTTGAGAGGAGGTCGAGTGAGGAGGAATTCAAGGAAATTTAGCTTGTCATAGATATGAGAAAGTTCAATCTGTTGAAAACGACTACATGATACAAAACAAAGTCGTTAGATGGGTGAGGTCCATCAAAATTAGAGTTTGGTGGAGAGGGAGATAATAGATAAGAGATGTTTTCACAATGCCTAGTAAGATTAGGGAAAGAAGATAGGTCATTGAGTTGAGGAGAGTTGAAGGTTTAGGTGGTGGTGGAAGAATTTCCTTTTCTCCAGTAATTGGATTTATATAGTAAGTCTCATTCCAATATTGAATCGGAGAGAAAGAGGAATTCTTGGAGGATTTTGTAGAAGAAGAATCATGAGGATCCTTGTTCTTTTTGATCCAAACGGGTCGAACTGAGATTTTCGGTTTCTTTGAAAGCTTAGAAGAAGAAGCTTTAGGTTGAGAAGAATGTGACAAAGAAATTTCAAGGTTAGGAATGGAAGAATTAGGCATTATGAGGGATGAAGATAAGAACTCCCAAAAGAGAAGAATTTAAAGAAAATAGACAAGGCAAAATTTGAAATGAAAATAAAAGGTTTTAGGGAATGTTTAGCCAAATTGGGTAAACAAAGAATCTTAACCAAGACAGTGGTCAAAGAAGAAAGACCAAAAATAAGCTAAAAGTAGCTTTAAGGTACGCGGTTCCTTATGGAATCCCGCGGTTCCATATCGATATGGAGCCGCCTAAGGGCTAAGGATCCGCGTCCAGTGGACTAGATACCATGATTTTCAAAAGTTTTGGAGAAAAATAAGACTTTTTCAAAATTTTGTAAATCTTGGATTTTTACCTCTTTTAGCACTAGATTATGCTAGGGTTTCACAAAGGAAACACATTCACAAAGAATGTCTTGACAAAGGGTGACAAAATATTTAGATAACATTTTGATCCAATATTAAGTCAAGTTTTTAGAGGTTGTGATAGATTTAGGTTCAATTTTAAATAAATTGAAGTTGATTAATATGATCACATAGGTTAAAGCACATAAAACTAAATCCATAGATCATCTACATGAGAAAATCATGAGGGAAAGGAAAAGAAATACAAGAAATAAAATGACAACTAACTACTACAAAGTTAGCTAAACTAGGTCTTGAATTAATAGTCCTCTTTGGCTTGACCTTCTTTAAAAAGCATGTTATTTTGAAAACCATCATTCATCTCCTAGGAGGAGGAGGTATGGAGAACAAGGCAAGCAAGAAATCATGCAACCTTCTATTAAGACCAAGCATCTCCAACCTTAGGTTTTGAATGATGTAATTATTATAGAGACAACATGGGCAATTTGCACCATGAGCTTTTGAGAACCCAAAGAAGTAAGGATCACCCATGAAGTGAGGAATAGGAATGCCCAAGATAGGGGTATTAGTGTTTGAGGGCAGAGGAGGTGGTGGAGGCATAGTGTCCAAGGGTGAGATGAGATAATTTGGTGGAGTGAAAGGAGAGGTAACCAAAGGCTCAAGGACAAAGGGAATGCTTTGTAGAGGTTGAGGTTGAGAAATCCCATCCAAAGGAGGACTAGGAGTGAAAGGTGAAGAAAGCTCATTCATTCTTGATTGGAATGAAGAGGAGGTAGAACCATGTGAATGGTTAGTATCATGAGTTGAGTTTGCCTTGCACGGAGAAAGGGGTGGTGAAGGTGAAGAGGAAATGAGAATAGGAGAGATCTCATTTTTGGGAGTGTGAAAAGATGAAGAACCAATGTTAGGTAACTTAATCTTAATTTTAAGGCTTCTTTTAGAAGAGGAAGTTTTGGAAGAATTGGATGTTCTAGTGGACACCATGGCAGTGTGTTGAGGTTTAGAGAAGAGTTGAAGGGATGAAGAACACAATCAACAAGAGAGGGTTTAAGAAGAGAAGGGAACGATCCAAACTAGTAATGGGTTAAAATCATTTTAGGTGAATAATGAAATTAGGTAGCCTAGTTTAGGAAAGTGCAGATTTTTGCAAATTTTTTATCAAAGTTTTACACAGATTAAGGAAAACAGTGTAAAGCAAAGATTCTGTCGAAGCAGTGACAGGCGGTTCCTTATGTAGGGCTGCGGTTCTTTATAGCTAAGGAACCACATATTCGATATGGAACCGCGACCAGTGGTGTCAAAAATTTGCACTTCCTCAAACTTTGGTTAGCCCAGATTTCACACAAGTAAATAGCAAGCCAAAGTTAACTATAAATCAAAATCTAGAAAGCTAACAAACACATAATATGCCAAAGCTATGCAAATTGAATGATCAATAACATAGACGATTAGGATTAAAATACTAAGTAATCCGAACACAAAGTATTAGTTTAGCAAACATAATATCCTAAAAGCAACAAAAAAAATAAAAAGTTCAATAATTCAAACATGTTTACAAACATGTTAACCTTGATAAACCAAGCTTCATTTCTTCTTCTTGCCAAGTCCCTTGATCAATTTGGCTATGTTCTTGAACGATTCTCTTGACTCCACTCGATGATCATACAACTCACCTTGGGTTTTAAGATTAGCTCGGTAGACATCCTTAAGACCGAAGTTTCGGGAAGTCCACTAGTAGCATAGTGAGGAGGAGCGATGATTTCTTCTAACCCTTTCATGAAAGTGCCCATGGATGGGTGGAAGTTACTCAAAGAACCAACATGAGCACTTGTGCCTACGCCACCACCATCACTTGGTGACATATCAAAGTCCTCATCATCGTACTCTTGTTGGTCGGCTTTTCTTGAACCTCTATCACTTCTAGGCTTTCTTTCATATACCTCTTGAATAGGTAACATAACCCGTTGAACCGGTTGAAAGCGAGAAAGATAGAGATTAGGAAAGTCACGAACAACCCTTTATAAGAGGCGAGTAAGGAGCATGGAATAAGGGAGGTTTGTTTTTGGCTTGGAGATAGCATAATTGATCCGTCGAGCGATAAAATATGCTAAATTGTACTTGGTTTCGGTAAAGATGCAGAATATCATATGCACTAAACATGCCGGAACATGATCCCGGTTCCCACCAAGACAAAACACATTTTCCCTAAGGATATTAGCCCATTGGACCATATCATCATTAAGGTCGCTTAAGAGAACCTCATGACGTTTCACCGAACGTCTTTTAGTATGAAGGCTTCTTACAACGGTTCTATTACACTCTTTGGAAATGACATCAAGGATGAAGTCAAGGTCAACTTCCAAGTGGTCATTTGGAGGACAATCGTTGGACTCAAGGAGAACCTCAAGATTCCATTTATCCGTGAAACGACAAGTGCCCTCAAATGGCACACCAAGAATTTGACCAAAGGCTTCGAGAGAGTATTTAATGAGTTGACCATTTAAGATGAACCTAACAAATATTCTACCATTTTCCATAGTGAGAGAATAAGTGCTAAAGAACTCCAAGAGTAATTAGGGGTAAATGCTTTCTTATATGTATAACAAACAATCGAACCCAATTTGTTCAAACATAGACTTAATGTAAGCATAATTCCTAATGTCATCTTGTACAACTCTACCCTCGTGGAAACAACGAGTTTGAAGGGAACGATAGGTGTGGGCAAGTTATGTTGAGTGACAAAAGTCGGCAAGGTTAGGCATATATTGTCTAGTGTCTTGGTGATCTTTTTGATATCTTGAAGGCATGATTTGTACCTAAATACAAAAAAAAATGTTTGTCCAATCACTCATATGTTACATATGAACTAAGAGTTAAAAATATGAGAATGTGTTTCATCAATCTTTTGACAAACAAGGTTTAATCCTTATCATTCTCATACTCACAATGTTCCTAGTTCATTATTGACACTAACACATTGATCATGTAAGATCAACAATGAACTTGAACATTGGTTTTTCAAAACAAGGTTTTTAGGTAAGCATTTAACAATGCCATTACCAGCTTGTTCATGGGTTCATATCAATTCCATCAATCAACTAAAATTATTTAGTCAAAATTCGGATTTGTTCTACAAGTAGGTTTTAGTGAAATATCAATGAATATTAACCTAAGGAATCATAGCAACAATACTATGTCAACTCTTATTCCTAGTAAGGTTCTAATTCAATGTCAATTTAAAAAATCCCCAATTATGAATGTATCAACCCTAGAACAAATTAGAAGAAATTGAAAGAAATAACTTACAATTAATTGATCTTAGATGATGGATGAGTTAAACCCACGAACTTGCATAAATTAATTTGAGTGATTGAAGATTTTTGAAGAAACAACAATGGTGGAAAACCAAAAGCACGTCGGCTGTGTGTGAGAAGGAGAGAGAAGGTTTTGTTTGAAAATGGATATTTTAATAAAACTGGCGCTTTAGCGAAGTTTCTACCCGCGGTTCCTTATCGATAAGGAACCGCGCATTTGAACCGCGTATTTGAACCGCTCATGATAAAGAACCGCCTACAGTGGCCGATTTTTATCAAAGAAAAACAAAGGATTTTTGAAAACCAAAATTTTTAAAGTACTTAAAAATATATCTTAAACCTTTTAGGATATCATTGGATCACCACAACACTAGGTAATAATGCTTTATTGAAGGATTACGAGTTGAATCGAGATAGGAAAGGACCGAAACGGACAAACGACTACTCGTAGCAAAGAAGCAACGGGGAGAGGAGTCAAGGGAAGTGAATCAAGACCAAGAACATTGCTCAAGAGACAAATGACATACTTCAAATCGAGGAGACGAAGAGCTTGTTGTCATATATAGTGGTTTAAGATGTGCCTTTCCGGCGAAAGTCTAAACGGATTTGGTAATGAATTATACTAAGCAATTTTAATGCATAGAATAAGATCATTTTCAAGAGTAGTCTTATTCTATTTCAAAACATGAGCAAAGAATAGATTCACTTTCTCTCCCACATGATCGGATAATTATTGCTAGGATTAACAATAACAATATCCTTGGAATATTTCAATTCTAAATGTGTAAGATCCACCTACAACTTAATGAAGTAGTTTGGTATCTCAAGGGATTCACTAATCATCCTAGAGATGAGCTTAATTACACAAGTTACACATGATATTGGGCCTACTAACCGTAAGGGTGCAAACCATAGAAATCATGCTTGATACTTTAAGCTTCTACTAACTCACCCTACATCTCCATAGTGAGTCAAGTATCCAAGCAATGAAGGTTTAAGAGGGAAAAAGGAAAGAATCACAAACCACAAATAAATGTCAAGGAAAGGATGCCAAGAACAAGCATATAGTCAATTAATGATCAAAAGAATGATCAATAGGGCGTGTGGAAGAACGAAAGCGTACTATGGCCATAAATTACATTCCAAGCTTTCAAGTAACCAATGCAAAGCCCAGCAATGACTAAGTGACTACTAATGTAAAACCCGCATGCTTTTACCATGAACAGTACACTTACGATCATACGTACAGGATTAAAACTTTCCTTATATAACATGAAAACGTATCACGAATATTAATTACAAGAATTACGTATGTGTTATTACACGATAAGTATTAAATACGTGGTTGTACACGATAATTATTAATAATAATAATCATAATCACGAACATGAAAGCTTGAACATTAAATCACGAACATGTGATTACGTTTATATTTTATTATTAGACGACGTATTTTGATTTCGTACAAGTAATGATTATAACACGAATTGTCTTGAACGTTTAACTTAGTAATGCACGACAAGAACTATAAATATTAATTACTTATTAATATGTACTTACGTAAATACTTTAAACATGACAAGAAGCCAAAACACGAGAACTCGTAAACGAATACGCGTAACTTTATTAGAAGCGAGTTAGTTAAATAAGAAAGGATTTTGGGCTGTTTTAGATAAGGAAGGGAAGTGGGCCCAAGGCCCACATGGGGTTCCAAACCATGTATAACCAAACAAACTGGGGGAGTACATATTTTTTTATAACACAACAGTAAATCACACAAACCCTAGCAGAACCAAAAACCAGCCGCCACCTCTTTTGTTCTTTTCTTTTGGTCTCCTTCCTGCCGACGTATGGATGAACAAGAAACAAGAAAACGGGGCTTAAGGTTTTAGCAAATCAAAGATGATTCGTGGGTTGTGATGCTTAAAACCCTAAATGTATGTAAGAAACCCTAATCTCATTTTTTTATGTTCTTCTTTTTGTTAAATAGATCACGAATAAAACTTAATAAGGATCGGGTCTGATTGGGTTTTGGTTTGGCTTGCACCAAACCGAGAGTTTATGACTCTCGGTGGTGGTCTTCTTTTGAACTGCTGCAAACCAAACAGCCACGGTGGGCTTTTTCTCCATCAGCTGTAACCCCTACAGCCAGCAGGGGTATGTTTGGCTTAGCAGTGGCAACGACGGCCAAGCAGGGGGAAACCACTGGCCGCGGCCATTGGTGTGGTTGTTCTAGCAGTGGGAACCGAGAGCTTATGCTCTCGGTGGAAATTTTAGACGCAGCAGGGGGAACTGGCTACTGCCAGTGGCTACTGTGCAGCCAGCAGCAACACCGGGGGTGTTTGGCTGCTGGTTTTCGACGGGACGTTTGGTTAATAGTTTTAGAAGCTTAAAAAGGGGTGTTTGGTAATCATTATCAACTAGTTTAATTAATTTAATTAGAATATTAAATTAATCATGCAATATTAAAGTTATTGAATCTATTTTTGTATTGATTTTAATCTTGTCAAGTTAAGTTATATTACTTAAAACCTTAGTTATACGAGAATTACTAAAGTTGTTTGGTCCGGTTCATTGGGTTCTGGGTCCGGTGCACGTCACGTTTAAAAGTATAATACACGGGTTCGGTTCATGATTTTTTTTCTTACAAGTTGAGTAATTTTTACAAGTATATGATTTACAAGTTAATTAAATTAATTTGGTATGGTATTAATTAATTTAATTAAAACATGGACTTAGGTTAATTATTATTACAAATAATATATGTTTTTAACCTAAGTATTTAATTATTTATTTTACACTATAATATTAATTAATTATTAAACATGGCTATAATTAATTAGTCTTCAAGACTTAGGTTTTATTAATTTAGATATTAATACATGTTTTAACCTAAGTATTTTATACACTTAATTTAATTAAATCATGTTTATATTTAATTAAATCTTATAATATATAGTTTATTTAATTTACATGTATTAATTAATAAACTATACTATTTAATCACATGACTTAGAATATTAATCAATAAAACTTAAACTTATCCTTTTTAGCTTCATAATCCAGCTTATTTCTATTTATGGAAACTTTCTATGTTTAGAAACTTGTTTATTTTAAGCAGCTAACTATTTATAGAAACTTTCTATTTTTAGAAACTTATCTATTTTAAGCAATAAATCTATTTTTGGAAACTTTCTATTTTTGGAAACTTTCTACTTTTTGGAAACTTTCTATTTTAAGAAACCTTCTATTTTTAGGAATTTACTTATTATTACACAACAAGTATAATAATGCAAGAAATACAAGTAATACTTAATCAGAATATACAGGATACACGATAAACACAGTATAACGTTAAAATCAGTAAAACAAGACATGAACCTATAAAACAAGCTAAAACATGATATAAAACCAGTTACGTACTCAGTAATCAGAATACTTATACATGTATCCTATGTATGTAGAATTAGTGAGATCGAAGTAGGACTCTCTTCCGTTCGTCTTCGTCATTCACTAGACTTAAGGTACGGATTCTCCGTCCTTTCAGTATGGACATTCTTCCTTATTAGGATTCCCCGTATGTAGCCAATTGTTTTCCCAGTATATGTTTTATATGTTTTTGAATTGCTTATGTTTAATTAGATACCTAAAGCCATATACATGCATGACTAATTTCACCTAGTTATGGAGGTACCATAACCATAACACTGGAGGCACCAGTGTTATGACTCCACCACGACGGAGTGATAGCTCGTGGCGTCCCTTTAGCTTTTGGCCATATTATTATTATTATCATGTGGGGCGTATGGGTGCATCCTAGTTTACATGTTTTCAGCAGATTATTCAGGTGAATGTGGTGTGTGCCTTGCATCCTTCACAAGGAGCTGATCCCTCCTACCCAAACAGTTATATTAATTAGAGGCAGCCCCTCTAATTGCATGACGAGGTCACCCCTCCAAGTATTCATGCACGTTGATATTTCATGACCTATATTTGCTAATGGTAAACATGTTAAACAGTTTTTATTAGATAAACATAAGGCTTTTCAAACTATAAAACCAGTTTTACTAAGTTATACCAGGTTTTCCAGGACTTACACATTTCTGCTGCTATATGTTTTACAAGCTTATATTATTCATTCCATGCTTGTATATTCGTGCACTAAGCGTTATGCTCAGCCGTTACTTTCCTTTCCATGTCCCAAAACGGCAGGTACCCAAGAACAAACTCGAGCATTTGGAGGACATGCATAGGATGGAAGTTGCCATAAACTTCTTCTCCTGTTGCCTTCATATACTTATGCTTGTTTAGTGTTTCATTTATTTCATTTACTTTATTATGTTTTGGGCTTATGTTTGGTAACCGATGTTTGATTCCGGTTTTCCCTATGGTCATGTATCTTTTACTACATATTACCTTGTATGCTTTAATGACACGCCATAATTACGCGTAACGGTCCACTTATCAGAGTGGGGTGTTACAATTATGGTATCAGAGCCCAAGGCTTCGACCTGTAGGCTCTAAAACTTGACCTGTGACTAGCGGGTAGTCACCAGGAGCTTCCTAAGCCAACGCTTTTTATTCCACGTATTGATGTGTTCAGCGCATTGTTGTTCCAACCATGATGTTTCCAGCACCTCTATGCTTTAACCTTGATGTTTTCATCGATATTGTTTTACTAATATGGATGGACAACCGTCATTCATATTTAGTTATGTGTCATTGTTTCATGCATGATGTTCTTCGTGAACTGTGACTAGGTGGACTGAACCCCAGTAGTCCATAATTAGTCACATAAATTTTTTCTGATAAGTTTTTGATAGATGAGTTTCATTTATTCATGTTTCATGTATCATTGTTGCAGGAATTATGACTAAGTAATGGTTGGTACAGGACTGGCCCTATTTAGTCGCATGTGCTTTTATCGAAACTTTTAACTTTGGGACCGACCCATAGGCGTCCCCTCGCCATGTCTGTTGTTTTGGGACCGACCCATAGGCGTCCTCTCTCGCATATAAAGGTTTTTATAAACTGCATCATGTATTCATGCACTGTTTTCATGCATAAAATTTTTCTCATGATTTATAAGCATAATTTTTTTTTCATGTCCCCTCATAAGTTACGATGTCTTTTATGTCAAGTATGCCTTTATACTATCATGGTTAACTTCATTTTCATGTTGATGATGTCGTATACTCCTTCATGTTAAATTGTTTCATGTTTCTTCATGACAATTCCGTCTTCATGTTGATTACGTCTTACGCCTCTTTTGTTATTTATGATTTCATGCAAGACATTGTTGGATTTCATTGAACCCTGCTTTCATGATAGTCATGGTTGGTTTTCATTGATCATGCTTTCAGGCAAATCATCGTTGAATTTTGTGTAACCACACTTTAACGTTTCTCTATGCAACCAGAATGATGTCTATGCTGATATTGCTAGGCTATCATGATGATCAGCCCAGTTTGGTCTTCAAGCCATTTAATCAATTATTCCCTGTAAAATCATGTCAAAAGATCGGCCCCTATCGATCATTTCATGTGCATTCCACGTGTACTCCACGTACAGTATTCCATGTGTATTACATGTACCATAATCCATGTGTATTTCACTTACAATACTCCATGAGTATTCACTTGTCGATTCTAAATCATCTCATGCGTATTCCATTTGTTGATGTTCTACAAATTATAGATGCTGCTCATAGCTTGGAGATGTTACTAAGGTTGATGCTGCTGATGTTTGGAGACGCTACGAGATGTTGATGCTGTTCACAACCTGGAGATCTTACAAGACGAAGACAAAGGCGTTAGATCAAAGCGATCGAACGAGAAGATGCTTCACCATCAGACGATTTTCATTAATGATTGTCCCTAATTCTTAGTTACATGTCACACGTCATTCAGTTGCCATTTCAGTCGTACGAGTACAAACCGGTACCAGCCGGCCACTCAGCTGAATAGTTACATGAATCACAGTCATGAGAATGACCGTCATGGAACTGACAGACAAGACGATAGTAACCACTACTATGACAGCAACTATCCTAGCAATCGCAACCGAAGCTCCGGCCACGGACGTGATCAGAGATACAAAGGATCAGTATTCCAACGATCCGTCAATTCTGGCACAATAACCTAATATTGTTAGTTCTATTTGTTTCACACCTCGAGACACATGTCAAGACATCAGTCAAGACACATGTCTTACGTATACTTTCTGAAGACACGTGTTAAGACGCCAGTCAAGACACACGTCATGCTTATATTTCCCAAGACACGAGTCAAGACACATGACTCACGTCCAATTCTGGAACATCCCTAAGAAATTCAGGGTACCCTCCAAAGGGTATATCTATTTTGTGGTGCCATGGATTAATCAGGCCACAAGAATTTCAGTACCAGCACCGGCATATCAGTGACATCTGTCACGATTGTTCGATGATACTTTCCTTTCTTGCACCTATATTTCATATATTCATGACCATAACGGACACCATTCGTATTCCCCATGTATACGAAGGTTTTCCTTCAGCCTAATGATGAGATCCAAGCTGCTAACGCATTACCTTGGACATGCACGAGTTGAATTTAATCCTAATTATGGACTAAGAACAACACACCCTGCTACGATTCATGATTTTGTACGGTAATGTTCAGGCTCCTGAATACATTCAGC
Organism: Glebionis coronaria; assembly: GCA_025667525.1. Classification (NCBI taxonomy): domain Eukaryota; kingdom Viridiplantae; phylum Streptophyta; class Magnoliopsida; order Asterales; family Asteraceae; genus Glebionis; species Glebionis coronaria. The sequence continues at coordinate 438,071,872 of CM046882.1, read as the reverse complement.
TTGATTTTCCATCAAGAAAATCTGTACAAATTATCTATGCTTTCCAAGCACGTGCTTTGTTAGCCATGGCTGCTAATTTTCTAGCTGTCAGTTAAGACACGACCACTGAAGTCCTTTTACGTATAACCAGCCGATTATACCAAAATCTTCCCATACATTCCAGAAGAACCTTCAAGGAGAAGGACGGTAACATGAGATTATGTGTCGACTGCTATTCGTACACGACTCGGTCATGCTAGATTCATGATTTTGAATTAGTCTCATCAATGCTCCAACAACATTATAAGAATGAGTTTCCGTGAACTCATAAGAAAATTCATCAGTGTTTTCATTGAAGATAACCTTATTTTCTCTAAGTCTAGAGAAGAACATGAAGACCATATTTTCACCATGTTGCAAATTCTATGACAGGAGAAATTGCACCCTAGAAATTTTCCAATATCAATTTTGTTAGATTACAGTGACACGCTGAATCACATGGATTTCCACGGTTAATCTTACCATAACTCAGCCTATGCGTAAAGGAAAGAACCCTACACTACATTAGGTATTCTAGAAAATCCTACGCTAAGAGAAGTCTAATTTCGGAGACTCAGGGTTTCGCAAACTCCTATGTATCAAGTTCTATGAAGCAAGATACAGTTACGTTCATATCTAAATACCTGTCATACCAACATGATAAGATAGAACACCAACAGACTAAGATGTTTCTCCACCAGCAGAAATTGTGAATAGAAATGGGACAAGATCTCCATGGATTTTGGTCACCAGATTAACGCAAACTCAGAAGAAGCATGATGCTATCTGGGTTATTGTCAGCAGTGTGATCAAGTCTGCAGAATCCTTACATCCGCAAGGATTTTAGAACCAACAGATTGATCGGACATGTTCCAGTCAAGGCTCATCCGATCACTTGGTAATCCGTCAGCTATCGGGTCAGACAAAGGTTCGCATTTGTGCTCCTTATTTTCGTTCACGTTCTTGTTCTAATTTCACTACTTGCTTTCACACTCACGTTCATGATCATATCTTGGCTTACGATTTTACGTTCATCTTCGTTCTAGGAAGTTTTGGAAGGACTTGAGAGACCAGACCCAAGTTTAGTATAATTCCCTATCCTCAGATAGACGTTTCACGTCACATTCCACGTCTCACCTTGTAGCGTTTGGCGTAACCGCAGTTGTATTCCATGTTCACGATATGTTTCACATGTCATGTTCATTCCACATTCCTCATTACACGTTCACGATATGTTTGCTCATACTATACTCACCATATCTCCACGTAGCACGTTCAAAATTTTTCACGTATCACGTTTAAAATTTTTCACGTACTACGTTCTATATGTCTCGTGCATCGTTGCTAATTATCAGTTAAGTTAGATTGTTTTGCACCATAACGTTTCAGTTACCCTTGCACGTTAATTCTTATTCCCTCGATCAAATTCAGGGGATCTATCTTACGTTGATAACCATGAACTCTTCGTGTTTTCAAGTCAAGGTCAGGAGGACCAAGATTAATCATTTGTGTCAAGATCTTGTGGAAGAACCGTTACGAGAGGGAAGCCACTTGGAAACGCAGGAGTCCATCCGGATTTTATCCTCTCATCATTCCATAATTCGGGACGACTCTTTCGGCCACGTCACGTTCCATGTCCTTTTAAGCTATGTCACGTTTCACGTCACCTTCATTTCCTTTTATCTTGCATACCCTTCCAGTTTGAGTCGGGTATGTTATGCTTCCAGTTACGTTATCCATAATTCGGGGACGAATTATTCTTTTTAGGGGAGAAGAGTTGTAAAACCCGCATGCTTTTACCATGAACAGTACACTTACGATCGTACGTACAGGATTAAAACTTTCCTTATATAACATGACAACGTATCACGAATATTAATTACAAGAATTACGTATGTATTATTACACGATAAGTATTAAATACGTGGTTGTATACGATAATTATTAATAATAATAATCATAATCACGAACATGAAAGCTTGAACAATAAATCACGAACATGTGATTACGTTTATTTATTATTAGACGACGTATTTTGATTTCGTACAAGTAATGGTTATAACACGAATTGTCTTGAACGTTTAACTTAGTAATGCACGACAAGAACTATAAATATTAATTACTTATTAATATGTACTTAGGTAAATACTTTAAACATGACAAGAAGCCAAAACATGAGAACTCGTAAACGAATACGCGTAACTTTATTAGAAGCGAGTTAGTTAAATAAGATAGGATTTTGGGTTGTTTTTGACAAGGAAGAGAAGTGGGCCCAAGGCCCACATGGGGTTCCAAACCGTGTATAACCAAACAAACGGGGGGAGTACATATTTTTTTATAACACAACAGTAAATCACACAAACCCTAGCAGAACCAAAAACCAGCTGCCACCTCATTTGTTCTTTTCTTTTGGTCTCCTTCCTGCCGACGCATGGATGAACAAGAAACAAGAAAACGGGGCTTATGGTTTTAGCAAATCAAAGATGATTCGTGGGTTGTGATGCTTAAAACCCTAAATGTATTTAAGAAACCCTAATCTCAATATTTTTATGTTCTTCCTTTTGTTAAATAGATCACGAATAAAACTTAATAAGGGTCGGGTCTGATTGGGTTTTGGTTTGGCTTGCACCAAACCGAGAGTTTATAACTCTCGGTGGTGGTCTTCTTTCGAACTGCTGCAAACCAAACAGCCACGGTGGGCTTTTGCTCCATCAGCCGCAACCCCTGCAGCCAACAGGGGTATGTTTGGCTTAGCAGTGGCAACGACGGCCAAGCAGGAGGAAACCACTGGCTTAGGCCAGTGGTGTGGTTGTTCTAGCAGTGGGAACCGAGAGCTTATGCTCTCGGTGGAAATTTTAGACGCAGCAGGGGGAACTGGCTACTGCCAGTGGCTACTGCGTAGCCAGCAGCAACACCAGGGGTGTTTGGCTGGTGGTTTTAGACGGGGCGTTTGGTTGGGTGTTTGGTAATCATTATCAACTAGTTTAGTTAATTTAATTAGATTATTAAATTAATCATGCAATATTAAAGTTATTGAATCTATTTTTATATTGATTTTAATCTTGTCAAGTTAAGTTATATTACTTAAAACCTTATTTATACGAGAATTACTAAAGTTGTTTGGTCCGGTTCATGGGGTTCCGGGTCCGTTGCACGTCACGTTTAAAAGTATAATACACGGGTTCGGTTCATGATTATTTTTTTTTCTTACAAGTTGAGTAATTTTTACAAGTATATGATTTACAAGTTAATTAAATTAATTTGGCATGGTAATAGTTAATTTAATTAAAACATGGACTTAGGTTAATTATTATTACAAATAATACATGTTTTTAACCTAAGTATTTAATTATTTATTTTACACTATATTATTAATTAATTATTAAACATGGCTATAATTAATTAACCTTCAAGACTTAGGTTATATTAATTTAGATATTAATATATGTTTTAACCTAAGTATTTTATACACTTAATTTAATTAAATCATGTTTATATTTAATTAAATCTTATAATATATAGTTTATTTAATTTACATGTATTAATTAATAAACTATACTATCTAATCACATGACTTAGAATATTAATTAGTAAAACTTAAGCTTATCCTTTTTAGCTTAATAATCCAGCTTATTTCTATTTATAGAAAATTTCTATGTTTAGAAACTTATTTATTTTGAGCAGCTAATCTATTTATAGAAACTTTCTATTTTTAGAAACTTATCTATTTTAAGCAGTAAATCTATTTTTAGAAACTTTCTGTTGTTGGAAACTTTCTATTTTTTGGAAACTTTCTATTTTAAGAAACCTGCTATTTTTAGGAAGTTACTTATTATTACACAACAAGTATAATAATACAAAAATACAAGTAATACTTAATCAGAACATACAGGATACACGATAAACACAGAATAACGTTAAAATCAGTAAAACAAGACATGAACATATAAAACAAGCTAAAACATGATATAAAACCAGTTACGTACTAAGTAATCAGAATACTTATACATGTATCCTATGTATGTAGCATTAGTGAGATCGAAGTAGGAATATCTTCCGTTCGTCTTCGTCGTTCACTGGACTTAAGGTACGGATTCTCCGTCCTTTCAGTATGTACATTCTTCCTTATTAGGATTCCTCGTATGCAGCCAACTGTTTTCCCAGTATATGTTTTATATGTTTTTGAATTGCTTATGTTTAATTAGATACCTAAAGCCATATACATGCATGACCAGTTTCACCTAGTTATGGAGGTACCATAACCATAACACTGGAGGCACCAGTGTTATGACTCCACCACGACGGAGTGATAGCTCGTGGCGTCCGTTCAGCTTTTGGCCATATTATTATTATTATCATATGGGGCGTTTGGGTGCGTCCTAGTTTACATGTTTTCACCAGATTATTTAGGTGAATGTGGTGTGTGCCTTGTATACTTCACAAGGAGTTGATCCGTCCTACCCAAACAGTTATATTAATTAGAGGCAGCCCCTCTAATTGCATGACGAGGTCGCCCCTCCAAGTATTCATGCACATAGATATTTCATGACCTATATCGGCTAATGGTAAACATGTTAAACAGCTTTTATAAGATAAACATAAGGATTTACAAACTATAAAACCAGTTTTACTAAGTTATACCAGGTTTTCCAGGACTTACACATTTCCGCTGCTATATGTTTTACATGCTTATATTATTCATTCCATGCTTGTATATTCGTGCACTGAGCGTTATGCTCAGCCGTTACTTTCCTTTCCATGTCCCAAAACGGCATGTACCCAAGAACAGACTCGAGCATTTGGAGGACATGCATAGGATGGAAGCTGCCATAGACTTCTTCTCTTGTTGCCTTCATATACTTATGCTTGTTTAGTCTTTCATTCATTTCATTTACTTTATTATGTTTTGGGCTTATGTTTGGGAACCGATGTTTGATTCCGGTTTTCCCTATGGTCATGTATGTTTTACTACATACTACCGTGTATGCTTTGATGACACGCCATAATTACGCGTACGGTACACTTATCAGAGTGGGGTGTTACAACTAAGTCTTCAAGGACTAGTATCACTCCTACCCATCTTGATATCATCATTCAATGATGTTGGAAATCAAAGAAGATGAGTCTTCTACAAGTGTAAGTAACTCAATTCACAATCAATAGAATGATTTATCTTCATGAGTATCTACACATAACAAGATGCAAACTAGTAGATACATTCCAAGAGTAAATCTAAAATGCACTAATACTACTAATCTAAATGAGATGCAATATTATCAAGTTAAAAGGCTTATTTTCAACAAAAAAAAGTTTTGACCAAAGAAAAACTTTAGTTTAACTTAACCTTCTAATTTGAGGAGACAATAGATCGATCCAAGTTTTAAAGTACAATATACATCAAAGATCTTGTGTCACCATCGCTCTGATACCAATTGTAGAAACTAGAAGGGGGGGTTGAATACTTTCTCATCGGTTTATCTCCTAATTAAAATTCCTTTCAATTAGGCGACTACAAAAACTATCTTTTACTTGGAAGCTAGTTGCATAATGATTAGGTTCAATTCTAATGCATTAATAATATGTAGTAAGTATAATAATAATGAATGTAAGTAATGAGTAAGGAAAGAAACAACCTAGTAGGAAGACACCAAGATTTATAATGGTTCGACAACGAGGCTCTATCCTCGTTCCTACTCCACTCCTCGAGTACTCCTTACTCAAGATTTCTACTATATCCACAAGCTCCCTTCTTGGCGGAGAAAACCTTATAACGTCGCTTACATTATTTTCCGACACTAAGCTAAATGTCGAGACCTAATCTTAGCTAGAACCATTCTACACAACGTCGCCTACTTTACCATTTTACGACACAAGGCTAGATGTCGAGTTCTAATCCAAAGCTAGAACCAATCTTCACAACGTTGCCTACTTCACCATTTTCCGACACAAGGCTAGATGTCGAGTTCTAATTGAAAGCTAGAACCAATCTTCACGACTCTTCACTTTGAAGCTAAGTGAGAACTTCACACAACATAACTACTCATCACTTTATAGTTTAGTGAGAACTCACAATACACAACCACATCACTTTATAGTTTAGTGAGAACTAACACAACTTATTACAACTCAACTAAACATATCCAAGTACACACATGTAGCTTGGATCTACACAATACAAATCCAAGCACACACATATGCAAAGGATTTACACAACTCTAGTCCAAGTATTTACACATAGCTTGGATGAACACAACTAGTCCAAGTATTCACAATACATTGGATTTACACAAGACACAAATAAACAAATGATGAACATGATTAGATCTTTAGTAGAGAATGATCTTCATCAAGGATTCATCTTTAATCACATCACAAGTGTGTGAGTGATCTTCTCTTTGGACAAGGTAAAGAAGGAGATCAAGAGGATAATCATAGGTAAACATACTTAAAACATTAAGTGATCATTTACAAATGATTAGGATTAGAAACAAGAAAGAAGACTGAAAAAGATGTCCAAAAAGGGTTGATGAAAGTGCAGATTTGATTCACTATTTATAGGAGACAAGATCCTAACGGCTACCTGGGGGCGGTTCCTTAACTACCCAGGCGGTTCCTTATCGATAGGGAACCGCGTAGGCACTTAAGGAACCGCGGAGAGTAGACTCTGCTCCTTTTTGTCTTTTAGTGAATTTGAAATATCTGAGGCTGTTTAAACCTTCAAAGGATATTCTTATGTCATTTGGAATATGTCATATTCAAATTTACATTTTCATTTTAATAAAACATTTTCTTAAAAATAAAGTTTATTAAAAATCTTTTGTTACATTTGACAAAAGTGAGTTTTAAGGCTAATCACTTTTATGATCACTAAGCATGATTAAGATATGTAGTGTAATGATTATTACCTTGATGGTAGTGTTTGTTAGATAATTCGTTTTATGATTGTGTTTGACAATAAATGTCTTTGTAATTTGTCGTGATCAAAACTAAGAAAGATGAATTAATACTAACAATGTTTTTAGGTATTGCTTTGCATTAACACTTAATCTTACCGTGAGGACAAACCTCATGATTAAACTCTGGTGTGAAAGTAAGTAGACATTTTTTGGAGTATTCTTGGTGATTAGGGTTTTGTGAGATATTGAATGCAATTGACGTTGCTTTTATAGCTAAAGTACCCTTAAGGTTTCTTAATCTTGCGGCCCAGTAATGAACCGTAATTATTGAGATTTGCACTTATCTTAACCCCTTAAATAAATCAAGAATATTTCTTATTTAATTTGGTTATCCGGCCCCTTCTTAAATACAAACTACCATCTATTCTATAAATACCGCGTACAGTCGGCTGTAACCTAAGTAAATTGCGTGCGGCCATCCGTACCCGACAGGCCCATGTTTATCACATAAAAATACTAATTACCACACTATACGTGATCAAACAAATCCCAAAATTTGTTAATAAAAATTCATATTAAACCCATCCGGCCCGGAGCTTTTATCTCCCCCGTTGGTTTTGATAGAGAAGACTCTTTGAGTTGGACCTTACTAAAGAATAACAGAGCAAGCATCAAGTGTATAAAAAGCTAATCAACTTGTAAGAGAACAAAGAAGACAATTAATAATGACTACATGGGCTCGACAAATGTTGTTTCTACAAACCAAATGAATGATCTCTCGCGATTTACAGACCTCAACATTTGAAAGGAAATCAAGACGTGTTCTTATTTGTGACTCGTGTGTCCAAGTTATTTCACGTGACATGATACAAAAACATGGAATGCCGCAATCTCGAAGACAAACTTGAGTACTCGTAGCTTGTTTTCGATCTGAATCAAAAGCATATATCCAAGAGACAACAGCAACACAAGGCAGCTAAACTGCACAAGAATCATAATATTATTCATAACAGATTAAATTATAAAACAGTATTAGCAAATGCAGTTCAGCAACAACAGGATGCACAAAACATACAAATAGGCTAATACTTCTTTCGATATATTACTCATATTTTAGGGTGCCAAAATTGGCATGTAATTAAGGTAATTACTCAAACAATGGAGTAGTTTTGTTCAGTATTTTTCATAACGATTATGTCAAGTATAACACTTTTCATACACTAATCGAGTTCTATATATGTATACTAATGGTTTATTTACGCGACAAGAATTAAATAATCAAAATAATAATCTAGCTTTTAGATAACTTTATTGAGAAGGTGGTATGCATTCAAGTGCATTTTACTTGATTCTTTATTGATGACATGGTTCAGTCTTATGTTGTGTATCATGTTAGAGGTAAATTTGTACGCTGTCTAATTCAATTTGGGTACTGGTAACATATTTATGAGGTAAAACTAACTATTACAATGCTAGCAATCCCTTATCTATTTGTACAGAAAGTACTCAATTTCCAAATTCACCATATTTTTTTATCAGGCCAAGGATGTAATCGAAGACAACAAACAGTGACATTTGACCATAATGTATGAATGGAGTGGACACATAAAAAATAAGCAAATAGTCATTATGTAAATGTTGACACAAACAATGAAATGCTTGACATCACTATGGAAAGTTAGGGATTATAGACTATTTCGATCAACGTCCTATTAATAAGTACTACTTTCTCCCCTAATCCATGCATTATTGCAGGTCTTGTATCATGTGGAATTATGCGTTATTCACATTAGATAAAATAATATAATTTCTCTTTAAGCCACACATATAACAGACATAACCAAATTCTGGAATTGGATCTAATAGAACGAAATGAAAAAATTGATAATTACCATCCTTCCATGAAACTGTTGTCTTGTTTATGATGGTGTGGAGGAGGAGCATAGTACGGCGGGGGATACCCTTGTTGTGGGTATCCTGGTGGCGGATACCCTTGAGGTGGGTACCCTTGTGGGGGATACCCTTGAGCGTAACCTGGTGATGGGTAGCCTGGTGGAGGGTATCCGTGTGGTGGGTAACCTTGCGGTGGATACCCTTGTTGTGGCGGGTAAATGCCTTTATCTTGTCCTTCTACATGATATCCTGTATCCGTCAATAATCGTTAGTTTTTAAAAAAATATCAAATCTCCCAAAATGGGATCCAATACAAATAAAAGGCTAGGTTTAAAATGAACCTTGTGGAGGAGGAGCAGCAATGGGAGGTTGATTTTGGTCACTCATGATGATTAATGGATGATGAATTTTCAATAAATTGGCTGGTTTTATATATTTGTGGCTGATTTATTATCAAAATTATCGTCAGTATCGGTTTTCATGCATTGCAAACTTATGCATGAAAAAAGCATTTACATCACGTGTTTTTGGCAAGAAAGTTAAACATATAAAGGGTGTCTCTAATATTTGTTTAAAGTTAATCAAAATTACGACAATCAACCATAATATAGGAAAACTACCAGAATCATATATAGTCTCGATTTTAAAACGTAATCATCTATCTTAGATCAACCAACAAGTGTGTTAGTATTTCTTAACGAACTTTTGGAAATATTTGAAACCAAAGATTCCAATAAATACTTTAGTGCTGAATAAAGTCAAACATAGGACGATGTTGGTGAGACAATGATACGAAAAGAAGACAAGAGACGATTATTCTCAACTAAGAGCTGCTAAATAACGACTTAAATTAGACCCAAAGAGTTTGAAAAAGGAGCGTAAGCATTTATATTTAGGAATTTTTGTATGTATTAGATAGTTACTTTGGTTGGTTGTCTCGTCAATCTTTTAAGAGTGTAACATTAAACATCCAGTTATTTATAAATAAAATTTTAGAAGAAGTTGTTACAATGTATCATTCGACAAAACAATAATATGTATAAGGATCAAAATTAAAGATAAAGGATAATTACTTGGGGTGCGTTTGGTTTGAAGTCGGGTTTTACTTTTGGTGTGAGTTTATAAAGTAGGGGTTTAGAATTAAGTAAGATTTGGATTTAAGGTGGGTTTTTGATGTTAGGTAAGACGGAGAAAATAAATTATAAAATATATATTATTATTATTAAATTATAAAAGATAAAAAAAAAGTCATAATGTGTGAACCAAATGCATCAAAATCAAATTAAAAAAATAAAAAATACCATGTCAGTGGGTTTTGATTGAAAAGGAAGCACACACCAATGGGATTCTCTCTCCTATACTGTTTGGGACGTGTCACTTTTTAGGGTCCGTTTGGTTTGAAGTTGGGTTTTACTTTATATGTGGGTTTATAAAGTTGGGGGTTTAGGATTATGAAAGATTTGGATTTGATATATAATTTATTAAATAATTTTAAATATATTTTTTTAAATAAAAAATAAAAATGATATAAAATATAAGTATGCATGTGGTTGAGATTTTTCTGAAAATAAAAAATTGCATTCTAGTAATTAAGAGAGAGAAAACCTTGGGGGTTATGTAGGATTTACTGTTAGGGATGAAAAGGGTATATGTATCCAAACTAGGATATACCAAACAAAGTATTTTAAGTGGGTTTCAGCCTAAAGGTGGCCACTCCTGGGTACCAAACACACCCTTAATCCCACTTGTTGGAACCAAACATTAAATTTTACTTTCAGCCCAAATGTTTTCAAGAAAATGGTGGAAACAAACGACCCCTTGAAAATGTAGTCAATTTGTCACTTTTTCTTTAGTTGTGTAGCCTATTATTTTATTTTTTTGCTTTTATTGTGTGTATCATACTACCTGAAAACCGGATATTACAGTTTTTGACAGGTTCTTAACATTTCCATACATGCTTACTTTTCTCTACTCACATTCTCAACGCACATTATCAACTAAGGGCTAAATCTGACCTTAAAATACAAATTTCCAACCTCCAATCAAAATTACAGATCAGTGAACCCGAATATCCTCCACTCATTGATAAAAATCCTTGTAAAACTTGATAATTTATAAAAAGAGAAACCATGTTTGAGCTCACTGATGAATTAGAAGAACACCAAATACAGACCATTGAGCGAGATTTGTACACAATGTGGAGCATAATAAAAGAGAACATTGAGGTTTAGTTGACTCTCTCACTCTAGTCAATTAGATCACTTGTTTAAAATGAACAATTTGGAGCATAATAAAAGCCCTTGTGGTTTTTACTTTCTACACGTTTCTTAATCTATTACATATCAAATCTATCTACCAATTTCACTACCAAAATCTGATCTTATACTAACCTTTCATATCCTTACTTTCAACCGTATCTTTCAAATATACATCAAAGTGCCTCTTTTAATTGTTATTTGTTTTTCTTTATAAATATTTAGCCTTTGTGGTGGCTGGTGAATTGAGTGAAATGATGAGCAAAATTAATGTCAACAAAGAAGAGGAGGAGGTCGTCGTCTTTGATGGTGACAATGGAAATAATGATAACCGAAGTTGTCTCGAGAGAACGGTGCTTGGCCGAGTTCATACCGATCGCCCTTATAATTTTCAGAGGATGAAAAGGGCTTTATCAGCAGCATGGAGACCTCGACTGCCGCTAACTTTCCAGGAGTTAGATTCGAATATGTTTTTGGTGCAATTTGGACATGATGTCGATTTAAAAAGGGTGCTGGAAGAGGGACCATGGTCGTTTGAAAGGAATATAGTTGTGCTCAAATCTATTGAGAATGATGAGCAGCCTAATGAGACAGAAATGACAAAAGTTCCGTTTTCGATCCGTATAATCAACCCACCTCTAAGTAAACGAAATGAATCATCCGTTCGTCGAATTGCCGCTAAGATTGGTGATGTCGTGGAGGTTGATAATACTTTTTTAACTAATGGGAGTAAGCATATTAGAGTAAAGGTAATCATAAATATAATGAATCCTTTGTGTAGATTTGTGCCTGTTCTTAATTTTCATAATACTAAGGTTCGAGTTCATATTCAATATGAGAGATTGCCAAATTTTTGCTATTGGTGCGGACTTCTTGGTCATACAGAAAAAGAGTGCCTAACAAAGCCCATAGACGTAAACGGGAAGACGTTTAAAGATTGGCCATTTCATGAAAATCTTCGAGCTTCCAACTCGAGAGAAGATACCAGTTTCAATGTAGCTTCGCCCCTATGTCATATCACTTCTAGGAATGACCAACCAATAAGCAAAACAACAATAGAAGGCACAGAAAAAGAGCTCTCTGTACATGAGATGAACGCACGTAATATATGGAAAACTAATGAAGGGAAGTCAGGAAGTTCACATGACCATTTTAAGTTGCCAATAACGGATCCTTCCAGTTTTGAAAGACACTTGATTACTCGTAGTACTAATGAGGGTAAATAAGTGGTTGGCAATAACAATGAATTGTCCCACAACACTATTGAGGGTAAATCATTGGACAAAGAAGGTGATTCGGGCGCAACTTTAAATCTTAATCCGACATCCACGACCAAGACCATGGGTAAGAAGGAACTTACTAGTAATGAGTCTGGTGTGAATATTGATACGGAACAAAAACTAGATAGCTCTCTTAACGATCCAGTTAGAGCTAAATCGGATGTCGAGAGTACTACTTTGTTAAAGACATGGAAAAGACGTACACGAGAGGAAACGCAAAACAATTCAACATTTGGTACAAGGGAAGCAAGTATTGCAGGAAAGAGAGCAATCGGAGAGGTTGATAATGGGGATGAAATGGATGTCGACATTGCCAAAAAGCCAAGAGAAGTCGATGAACATAATCCAGAAACGGCGAGTGCTGCGACGCAGCACCGCCGAGGCCAATGAGTATCTTAAGCTGGAATGTCCAGGGATTGGGCAACCCGTGGACATCTCAACACATACGCTCTCTGGTTAATGAGCAAAGCCCAAGTATTATGTTTCTCATGGAAACCCGACTTCATGGTAGTGAGGCAACATGTTTTAGATATAAATTTCCGCATTATAATGTACTGGTTATTGATTCCATTGGAAGAGCAGGGGGTTTGTTACTTTTCTAGAAGAAAGAGTACGACTTAACAATTAAAAGTTTCTCACAAAACCATATAGATTTTGTTGTAAAAGAAGAGAATGGTAATATTTGGAGGGGCACTGGTGTTGGAAATACGTTTTTACGTATTTAGGAAGATTCGGTCACTCCGACAATATACTAAGTAGTAGCTCGTAGTCTAGACATCGTTATTTAACAAACAAGTCCAAGCCTAGCCTACAACATGTGTAGGCCAGCCCAAACATGTAAGCCCAAGCCCATTACAAGGCTTGGGTATATAAACCCTCTCCTTAGATGGAGAGGGTGTGTGTTCCTCATTTTTACACATAGTGAAAAAGTGTTTTTCTTTCACTTTCTCTCTCTAAGTGTGTGTGTTCTCACCATCTCTCTATCTCTTTCTCTCTCTAAAACATAAGCAAGATTTACATATCCTACAAATGGTATCAAGAGCCATGGGATGATTGTATTGTTCATGTGTTTGTGTTCTTGATTCATACGGCTATTTTGATCCATTTTTACACGAACCAATTTTTTTTTTTGTGTTTTTTGATGGTTTTTTCTTGATACAAATCTTCTACATAGTTGTGGTAGGGATTTGGTATATTTACTTTGGCTAAAAACACAAATTTTTTGGGTGTTTTGATCATTTTTTGGCGTAAAATCACGAATTGGTTGAGTTTTGTGCGAGAAAAGTGGGAATTATTCCGATCAGGTCATCGGAAAAGGGTTATAGGACATTCCGATCAGTGACATTCCGATTAGGTATTCCGATTTGGCATTCCGAAAAGGGACATTCCGATTTGGCACATTCCGAAAAGGGACATTCCGATTTGGTTCATTCTGATTTAGGACTTTCCGATCTTTGACATTCTGATTAGGGTTTATTCCGATTTGGGAGATTCCGATCAAGGTTATTCCGATAGGGCTTATTCCGACTGATATTCCGATCACTATTCCGATCACTATTCCGATCAATATTCTGATAATCAAAAATTATTCCATTTTGTGTGTAATTTTGACTTGGAATTTTTGGTTTATCGAGGACATATTTTAGGGGATTTTAACATTGTTTCTCGACTTCAACTCACAACAACAAACACATTTACTTTCTTTCATTGATCGATCAACGTTTGTAAATCTTAACTTATTGAAATGGAGTACACATCTCTTACGGATAAGTCCATCCTCTCGGGTACGGATAATCGTCCACCAATGTTGGTGAAGACTATGTATGAAGAATGGGATTCCCGAATGGAACTTTATATGTTGAACAAGGAGAATGGACATCTCATTTGGGCATCGGTGCTCAATGGACCATTAGATTATGGTACAGTGACAGAAGGTACAACTACTCGTCCTCGCACAACGGGTGAATTGACTGGAGATATGAAGATTCAAGACAAATGTGATAAGTATGCTACAAACATCATTCTCCAAGACCTTCCTCCAGATGTCTACAAACTCGTCAGCAAACATAAAGTTGCCAAAGAGTTATGGGATAGAATTCGTGTTCTCATGCAAGGCACCTCGTTAACTAAACAAGAACGAGAGTGTAAGCTTTATGATACTTTTGATAAGTTTGCCTATGTGCCAGGGGAGACTCTCAATGATTACTATCTGAGATTTACCCTATTGTTGAATGAGCTCAATATCTATGGCATGACAATTCCTACCTTTCAATTGAACACCAAGTATTTGAACACTCTTCCTTCAGAATGGAAACAATACGTGACGGATGTTAAATTGGCTAAGGACTTGCATAACACCAATGTGGATCAACTTCAAGCTTTTCTTCAACAACACGAATGCCATGTGATTGAGGCTCGGTTGTCTACACCTCAAGTTCATGATCCACTTGCAATGTATGCTTCTCAACAAAACATGGCTTATACTTATCAACAACCATCATACTTGCAGCAACCACCACCACACACCTATCAGCAACCATCTTATCAACTACCAATGATGCCACAACAAGCATTTCAACAAGGTGTTCATCAACAATCTTTTCCGCAGCAACCATCATATCAGACATCACCATCATAAGCCAACACTTCTCCAATGGGCTATACTCCTCAGCAAGGATATTTTCCAATAAAAGCACAACCAGCACAAGCTTTCTACTCTAATGAACTTCCACTAATCCAAGCACCGGTGTTTACTCCAAATGATACGCCAACTGATGTTCTAAACCATCTCACAACCTACTTGTCAAAACTTGTTGCAACTAGAGGATTTCCACCAACAAACAATTAGCTCCGCACCTCATCAAATCCTCGACAACAAGCCACTGTTCAAGATGGTCAAGTGACGGTGCAACCAATTCAGGGAAGGCAAAATACATATGGACCTCCTACAAGGACTGGGAACAATCAAGCTGTGAATTCTCAAGCTAGTGGAAATGGGAGTCCTATTGGTCCTAAGAAGGTTGTGACTTGCTACAATTACCGAGGACAAGGTCATATGGCTAGGGAATGCACTCAGCCGAAAAGGAGGAGGGATGATGCATGGTTTCGTGAGAAGATGTATTTGGTTGATGCTCAGTCTAAGGGAAAGATTTTGGATTCAGAGGAGTTAGCATTTCTTGCAGATCCAGGGGCAGCAGATACTGAAGGCATTGCAGTCGTTTCTACTTCTAATGCAGCTTATCAAGCAGATGATCTTGACGCATATGATTCGGATTGTGATGACATTCACTCTGCCCAAGCTGCTCTCGTTGCTAATCTCTCTCACTACGGTTATGATGTCGTCAGTGAGGTACCAACCACATCTAATAATATTGATGATAACCAACATCAAGTTGGGCATGAAAAGGACAACCTCGAACAGCATTCGGGAACTAGTAACTCAAATGATGTGGTACCAAATCCTACACATTTGAGTGAACCTCAACCAAATGCTATGACGGGTATGGAATCTTATGCTCAACATGATTTGGTCATGGTGCCTAAACATATTATTGATCAAATGCATATGGCCCTCAAACAATCCGTAGATACCAATTCCACCCTAACTGTTGAGCTTGCGTTGCATAAAGAAAAGGTCAAAACTTTTGAAATGGTCCCTCAAGCAGAGAAAATAACATGTTCTGAATTTGACCAATTTCGTTTTGAAAAGATTGAACACTTGAAAGAAATAGAATCATTAAAAGCTAATCTTTCTAATGAATTAAAAGAAAAGGAGTCGGTTGTCAATGATTTTCAAAAACTTAAAATGGATTTCGAAACTCTCGAGTCTAAAAAGGTTGAATCAGAAATTAATGCTACCAAACTTCTTAAATTCAAGGAACAACAGCTTTTAAAACAATACGCTTCCACATAAAAGGTTCATCTTTTAACAAAATCATTTAAAGAACTCGAACTTAAACGTCTTCAAGATTTACCACCTAATCCCGGTTATGCAAAACAAGCTCAGGAATATATTCCCGGTCTTTATGATATGACCATAATTGGCAAATCGAAAGAAGCACCTTTTGTTCGTAGTACTGAGGAGACACAATCACTTGCGGATGAAACTCATTCTAAAATGCTTTCAAAATTCCATACAATTGATTATGATCAACATAACAAAGATCAATTTTTGAAAAAGACACGCATTCGCTTACAAAAGGAATTAGCAGAATTGACAGTTCTTGTGCCCCAAAGTTTGTCAAATGAAAACCTTCCTAGTACGTCTCCTACACTTGTCAAAACGGATTTAACAAAGTTAATTCCACCGGTAAGCAAGGCGTCCGTTAACTTAAATGCGGTTCACCAACACTTAGCCGATTTTGACATGGTCATTTTGGAACGTACGATGGCTTCGGCCATAACGGAAGGTGAATGGAACTTTGAGCACACTAGAGCTGCGTTCCGAAATGAAATTGTTCCGTTTGTAGACAATGTTAAGGCTTGTCTTAGTAATCTTGATCAAGATTTGTTTTTGGAAATAGAAGAAGTTAGACGTGTTTTCAATGAAATGGAAGATGCTTTTTAAAATAGTTTACTTGAAATAGAACGGGTTTCACGCCAAAATGAACAGCTTCTGAAGCAAGTGATGTCTCATGATATAGTTTATGTCTGTGTGAATAAAAGTGTTGATAATGATTCTATTGTGCATAATGTTGAATCTGTGGATAATGTGGTAGATAGTAATTGTCACGAATCTGACGCTGAATTTTTAAAGCTTCAAGACTCAATATTCTTCGCTTTCAAAACGTTTTGATGAGATTCAAACACATTGTATTTCGCTTGAATGCAAGCAACAATTTATTCAAGAAATCTTTGAAACGTCATTCGAAGGTGTTAATATCGATGATGCAAACTTTGAAAAGAATTTTCAATTGAATTTACAAACAAAACAACGTCGGCCAAGTGACAAAGTTGCTACATCTTTGCCGATAGAAATAGAGAAATCTAAGGAGCTTAACTGTGTGAACGTACTTGAGGCCGCTGAGAATTTTAAACTTGATCTAGATAATCGAGTTTCCAAGATTTTGTCCAAAGTTGATAACTTAAAACAGAAAGATACACGACTCTTTGATTCAGTAAAGCCCGCATGTGCTAATACCACTGCACAAAATCAATCCTTGATTGAACAATTGAATCGAAAGTCGATGGAAATATCTGATTTGAGGGAACAAATTTGTGATAAGAATCTGGTCTTGGCTGAGTTAAAGGAAACACTTTGTACTCTAAAAGGTAAGAATGTTGTGGATAACGCAGCCACTGTCTCAGCATCGTCCTCTAGTGCAATCAAAAGGAACCTTATAGCCGTCACACCACTTAACAAGGGCCCTAGGACTAAACTATCTCAAACTTTGGTCACTAAAGATAAGGCAGAATCAAAACCAGCTTCTAATATTTTCGTGTTTCCTTCTACAGGAGTAAGCACCACTACTAAGGCTCAAAGATCTAAGCTTAAAAGAAACAAGAAGAATGATAGGATCTTGCCCTCATCTAGTAGTCAAGTGAAGAAGAAAGTAGAAGCCCATCCTAGGAATGTTATTTCTGTTTTGAATAAAAAGAATCATGTAGCTAAACCTAAAGGCTCTGCGATTGTGCAGCGTTCTAAGCCTAATGTGAATTCTAATTTGAAATGTTGGAATTGCAATGAATGTATGTTTTCTAGTCGTCATGATTCTTGCCTTATTGACCATGTGAATGAGATGTATGCTCGGAAAAATGGATTAGAATGGAAACCGACTGGGAAAGTGTTAACCCAAGTTGGTTGGATGTGGCGCCCCACTGGTAGAACTTTCACTATAGTAGGAAATACGTGCCCTTTAACTAGGATCACTCCCACTACAGCGAAGAAAGCGTGCCCTTTAACTAGGAGTACCAAGGCTACCAAAACACAAGCGTGTCCTTTAACTAGGAACACCGACACTACCGTAGGAACCAAGTGCCCTTTAAATAGGTCTACTCCCACTGTAGTGCCCACGAATAATCCAAAACCTAAGAGAGTTGGAACAGTAAAACCTGTTAGTGCTAAAACTCACATTATAAAACGCAGGAAATCTAAGGGTCACACAAATGTTAGCAATTCTGATAATTTTATATCTGTATCTGCTAACACTCCGGAACCAATAGTTTCCAATGCATTGTCTACTGTTGTTGAAGAAAACAGGTGGTCCAAATTGTTCTCTGGTATTTAGACTCTGGTTGTTCCAAGCATATGACCGGAGATCGCTCTCAGCTCAGAAATTTCGTCAGCAAGTTTCTTGGTACGGTTCGATTTGAAATGATCATATTGCAAAGATAATGGGTTATGGTGAATATCATATTGGGAATGTAATAATTTTAAGAGTGTATTACATGGAAGGCCTCGCTCACAACTTATTTTCTGCGGGACAATTTTGTGATGCAAACCTAGAAGTTGCTTTTCGAGAGCATACATGCTTCATTCGTAATTTAGAAGGGGTTGATTTAATGAAAGGTACTCGAGGGAATAATTTGTATACTTTGTCTCTACAAGACATGATGGCCGCTTCTCCTGTATGTCTTCTCTCCAAAGCATCGAAGACGAAGTCATGGTTATGGCATCGACGGTTATCTTATCTTAACTTTGACGCTATTAATCATTTGGCGAAAAACGAACTTGTTCGTGGTCTTCCTAAACTTTCATTTCACAAGGATCATTTGTGTTCCGCGTGTACAATGGGGAAAAGCACTAAGAAATCATACAAACCCAAGACAGAAGACACCAACCAAGAGAAACTTCATCTTTTGCATATGGATCTTTGTGGGCCAATGCGTGTTGAAAGTCTTAGTGGCAAAAAGTACATCCTCGTCATTGTCGATGATTACTCTCGGTTTACATGGGTGAAATTTCTTAAAGCAAAAAATGAGGCACCTAAATTCATCATCAGATTTCTCAAGATGATTCAGGTGCGTCTCAACACTACTGTCTGACGCATTCGTACAGATAATGGAACCGAATTTGTGAATCAAATCTTGCGTGATTATTATGAAGAAGTTGGCATATCTCATGAAACATCCGTTGCACGCACTCCACAACAAAACGGTGTCGTTGAAAGGCGAAATCGCACACTTATGGAAGCTGCTCGAACGATGTTAATTTACGCAAAGGCTCCATTGTTTTTATGGGCAGAAGCGGAGTATCTACCGCAATGTACACCCAAAACCGGTCACTAATTCGTAAACGCCATGGTAAAACACCTTATGAGCTTCTCCATGGAAAAGTACCAGACTTATCATATCTTCATGTATTTGGTTCTCTTTGCTATCCAAATAATGATGGTGACAATTTGGGAAAACTTCAACCAAAGGCTGATATTGGTATTTTCATTGGTTACGCACCCGCAAAGAAGGCATACCGAATCTACAACCGTAACTCTCGTAAGATCCTCGAAACAATGAATGTTTATTTTGATGAGCTGACAGCAATGGCTTCTGAGCAAAGCAGCTCTGAACCCGCACTTCATGAAATGGGACCCAGTAACATTAGTTCTGGTCTTGTCCCAAACAACCCTACTTCATCATCATTTACACCACCTTCTAGGACTGAATGGGATACGTTGTTTCAACCGTTCTTTGATGAATTCTTTACTCCTCCAACTATTGTTGCTCCAGAACCTGAGGTAATAGCTCCGGTAACCGAAGTTGTCGCTCCAGCAACCGAAGCACAATCAGACACATATGCACCTACAATTGGTCAAGATATCCCTTCAATGAGTACTTCTCAAACAACACATGTTTCAACTACCCATGTCATGCCTATTGATAATGAAGAGGATGACGATGATCACGATTTGGAATTCGCTCAAATGCGTGAACTTCCATTCTTTGGTGTACCTATTCCCGACCCTAATCAAGCCGGGTCGTCCACCTCAGAGGAAGATCCTAGTACGGTTTACTCCAATCCACGGATTCGTGAACATGACAGCAAGTGCACAAAGGATCATCCTATAGATTCTATTATTGGTGACCCTAATCGTCCGGTATCCACACGAAGTCAGTTACAAGAAAGTGCAATGTTTTGTCACTTTGATGCTTTTCTCACTGAAGTTGAACCTAAGACATGGCAACAAGATTTTACTCAATCATGTTGGATAGAAGCTATGCAAGAAGAACTTAATGAATCTATACGTCTTGAAGTATGGGAACTTGTCCCATGCCCGGATCAAGTGCAGTTACTCACTTTGAAATGGGTTTACAAAGTGAAACTCGACGAGTTAGGCGGAATTTTGAAGAACAAAGCTCGACTAGTAGCTCGTGGATACAAGCAATTATTGGGCATCGACTTTATGGAATCCTTTGCACCTGTTGCCCGTTTGGAAGCTATTAGACTATTCCTCGCCTATGCAGCCCACATGAATATGATCGTCTATCAGATGGATGTGAAGACGGCATTTCTTAATGGTGAAATCAAGGAAGAGGTCTATGTACAACAGCCGGATGGTTTTGTGAATCCTAAATATCCTAATCATGTGTACAAGCTTAAGAAGGCTCTATATGGGTTGAAGCAAGCTCCTCGCGCATGGTATGATCTACTGTCATAATTCCTCATTACGCAAGGCTTCGCTAAAGGCAAGGTGGATCCCACGCTGTTCATTCAGAAACGAGGTAAAGATATGATTATGGTACAAATATATGTTGATGATATTATATTTGCAGCCTCGACCCAAACCTTATCGGATGAGTTTGGGACACTCATATCTTCCAAGTTTAAGATTTCAATGATGGGCAAGGTATCATTCTTCTTAGGTCTTCAGATATCTCAGAGTCCCAGAGGCATCTTTATCAATCAATCCAAGTATGCCCTTGAATCGCTTAAGAAATATAAGATGGAATCTTGCGACCCCGTGGATACTACAATGGTGGAACGAACTAAGCTTGATGCAGATCCACATGGAGTTGCCATTGATCCGACACTTTATCGTGGAATGATCGGTACTCTTCTGTATATCACAGCTAGTCGACCTGATCTACAGTTTGCTATATGCATGTGTGCTCGGTATCAAACTAGGCCTACTGAGTTACACTTAGCCACTGTGAAACGGATCTTTTGATATCTTAAAGGAACCATTAATCGGGGACTTTGGTATTCGAAGGACTCTTCGATTGCACTTATGGCATATGCAGATGCGGATCACGCTGGTTGTCAAGATACAAGGCGTAGCATGAGTGGAACTTTGCAACTACTAGGAGATCGACTAATCAGTTGGGCATCGAAAAGGCAGAAAAGCGCTGCAATTTCAAGTACAGAAGCAGAATACATAGCTATGTCCGGTTGCTGTGCTCAAATTCTTTGGATGAGATCGCAATTAACCGACTATGGTCTATGTTTCAACAAAATTCCGATGTACTGCGACAACAAAAGTGCAATTGCCTTATGCTGCAACAATGTTCAATTCTCCCGGTCAAAGCATATTGACATTCGCTACCACTTCATCAAGGAGCAAGTGGAAAATGGAGTGATCGAGCTTTACTTTATCCGATCTGAGTATCAATTGGCGGATATTTTCACGAAGGCTTTAGATCGCGCACAAATTGAATTTTTGGCCGACAAGCTAGGAATGAGAACCTTCTCGCCTGAGACTCTAAAGGAACTGGCAGATGAAGCGAAAGAATAGTGGTGGTAAAACTATTCTCCGTATCCTTGGTGATCATTTGTATATATTGTTTATATTTTTATCCACAAAAACAAAATAGAAAAATATAAAACCATATAAAAACCATAAAAAAATTGAAAAATCTAGAAAAATCCAAAAATATTTTTACTTTATTTTTCAAAGGCATGTCTTTTAGTAAGATAATATTTACGGCCTTAGAAATGTCGATTAATATTGACACAGCGCCATAAATAGAGTTCGTACAAAAGTTGTAAATATTTCATAAAACATGCCCAAATGGCTTGTAGTTATTTCAGACTGCAACCCGGTTTTCATATTAAAGTCAAGTATTTCTTATGAAAGCTTTGGCTCACAACGGGAATTAATTTTCTCGGGCAAGGTTTACTTTAAAATCTTGTAAGGGATCAAGTTTACTTTATAACTTGGTCTAACACAAATATATGTACGTTTCAGTGCATTTATTTGTTAAAACAAGAGAAGTCTTGTTTTTATGAAGCTATCATCTCTACAACCATAGCTATCTACAATTGGTATCTACATACTCGACGATGCGACTACTCAACCGACGACTACAACTCTTTCGATAGAACACGGGTCAAAGGGTCAAACATTGAGGGGGGCAATTGTCAAGCATTCAGAATCTTCAATGCCGAACGTGCCAAGTTCACTAATTGGTGTCAAGACAACAATACCAATCGTACACGTGGTGTCAAGAGATGAATTCAGACTTGACGAGGCGACCAACATATGCTGCCAAGAACCATTTGATCTTATCATATGATGTTCTCATCAATCAGGTCCAACCTTGTCAATTCTTTTCTAATATGGTGAATATGTGATCATGTTACAAATCTGTATCATATCTCATACGTTTGATATCATGAAGATATAACGGACTCGCATTTTTCTTCCCAAAACCTTTGTTAAAACTTCATTAAATCAATTGATATTAAAAACATCAATTGGGTTAATATTTTTAATGTGGGGGAGAAAATGTGATTTAATATGGGAAATTATCAAAAATGGTTTGACTTAACGTGCTGGCTCATCCCGACATATGCGAAATGTTTTCGAATATCGTGGCATATGTTAAGGGGGAGCAAAACGGATTTGCATATCAAAATAGATTTTCATGGTGACATATACTTACCCAAAACCCATTTATTTCACGACGATGAAGATTGTGGTGACATAAGGATGGTAGGATAGGTTAAGTCCAATGATTCTTCTAGAACCGGAGGAATCTTCCCAAGGACATTCCATAGCTAGAAATAGTAGTCCTTAGGAAAGATGGAGAAAGATTGTGAACGTAGCTGAATACCGACCAAGTACTTAAGTTAGCACTGGAACAATCACAACAAGGTGCTAGTTATGAAGTATTGGTAAGCATTGAAGGGGTTGAAGAATGAAAAAGAATTGTAAAGATAAAGGGTGTAAAGAAAGAAGCCCTCCTTACAACTTTAGGCAGAAACCGGGTCAACACATATGCTATTGAGATCATTTTAATGATGCTCGATATTGAAGATAGACATTATGGACCCAGTGATGCAATGCACAACCCATCCCAGCTAACTCAGATATCTCTCAAAAGGTATTTGTTTTAATCACACGGAGACAACGCATTATCTATTGATTTATTCACTCCGAATAAATTGGTATTGAAAAGGTGGCACTCCTCTCCAGCCTCCGATCACTAAAATCCAAAAATGTACGATCGAGTCTAGAGCCATTTGAGATCATCAAATATCTCATTAGGACACACTTCCATATTTCCTTGCTTCCTCACACACTGTGAAAAGTGAGAAAGATCTTAAGAGTCCTACGCAAAATCTTCATGATCTTGTCTGAACATCCGAGTAATACGAATGTATTTACAATGAAGATGGAAATCCTTCTTGAGCGAATATCAAAAAGCTCATGGTAGGTGACTTGTGCGATTCTTTATGAATCAAACTTGTGATAACTGGAAAGCAACAGCTGTTTAATTCTTAACTGAATTTAAACACGTTCCAGGCCTCTACACAATATCTTAGTGATCTTGCCAGAACACTCAGAGTGATACCTTAGTGTTCACAGTGATGAGTGGAAATCCTTCTAGTGTTAACCTTAAACAGCACTTGGTAGGTAACTTGCAAGATTCTATACGAATCAAGCTCGTGACAACTAGAAAGCAACGATGGTGCGGTTCTTAATTGAATTTCACTTGTTCCAGGAACATGAATTGACGGCTTCAAATCATGCGGATATTATTATCCAAATGATTCACTCTTTATGTTCGCAGTCAGCTTTGGACGGTCGAATAAAGAGAACGGGTTTACCCGCGAAATCCTGTCAGGAAGTTACTAAATTGAAACTATCCGTCACGGGTACGATATCTAATATCGTCCAACGGTCTTCACCGACCGGAGGTAAAATGCTACCGATTTAGAATGAAATGTTCAAAGCCATTTCGTTCGTGTCTACTTATGTTGCGGCATTTGAAGACGGTGGCGTTGCGGAGTCCAAGAAGAAGTCGTCCCCGCATGCTTATACTTTATGCACTTAATATCTCATCTAATTCAAGAAAGCCTAAAAGTTAAGTCTTCCGCTGTATCGAACTCTGGTTACGAAGGTATAAGTATGTGGGACATGGCGTCACGAAGAGGCGAAGATCACAAGTGATAGATGCACGAGATCAAGGCAAGAGATTAATGCTCAAGATTGATATCAAAGATCACATCAGCATGTTCACCAGAAAAGGAAAAGGAAAAGAAAGACGAAGACTACGAGCTCAAGACAAGCATAGTATGCTAGGTTTATTTCATTATTGTAACTCGGGTAACGCCCTTGTTTGGAGTGACTTCCCTTAGGGGGAGATTGTTGGAAATACGTTTTTACGTATTTAGGAAGATTCGGTCACTCCGACAATATACTAAGTAGTAGCTCGTAGTCTAGACATCGTTATTTAACAAACAAGTCCAAGCCTAGACTACAACATGTGTAGGCCGGCCCAAACATGTAAGCCCAAGCCCATTACAAGGCTTGGGTATATAAACCCTCTCCTTAGATGGAGAGGGTGTGTGTTCCTCATTTTTACACATAGTGAAAAAGTGTTTTTCTTTCACTTTCTCTCTCTAAGTGTGTGTGTTCTCACCATCTCTCTATCTCTTTCTCTCTCTAAAACATAAGCAAGATTTACATATCCTACAAATGGAATCTATGGATGGCCTAAACGAGAAGAAAAGCATCGAACATGGTCATTATTACGCTCCTTGAGGACATATCAGGCCGAAGCTTGGATTTGCTTTGGCGACTTTAATGAAGTTTTGTATGCCTTTGAAAAGGAGGGACGAAGAGGATGCAACAATACAGAGATGTTAGCTTTTCGTGAGGCGTGTAGTTTTTGCAACTTGGAGGATATGAGTGCTAATGGGGTTAAACTTACTTGGAGCAACAATCGAAGAGGCAATGAAAATGTTAAAAAAAGACTTGACAGGTTTTTAACAAACCCGCATTGGTTTAATCTGTACCCAAATGCATCGTTTGATAATTTAACAAGAATTGCTTCGGATCATTCCCCAATACTTTGCCGCATATCTCTAACGGTGAAGAAAAATAGCCGAATGTTCCGATTCGAAAGTATGTGGTTACGTGATGAGAGTATCCACAATGTTGTTAGAGATGGGTGGGCATATGGTTTGGCTGCTGGTATGCAACATGATCCGTGCGGTATTGTGAGTGAATGTGCGAACAGGTTGTTAGATTGGAACAGAAGAAGCTTTGGTCATGTGCAACGGTCCATAAAATCAAAACAAAAGACTCTTCATATACTACAAAGTTGCTTTGATAGGTCGACTCATGATGAGCAAAGAATCTTGGGAGAGCAAATCAAAGAGCTCCTGACACGTGAAGAGTTGATGTGGAAACAACGTAGCCGTGTTCAATGGCTACGCGAGGGTGACAAGAATACACGTTTCTTCCACACACGTGCAAGCAGCCGACGTAGACTAAATAACATTTTGAGACTAAAGGGTCCGGATGGAAGGTGGGTTGAGAAGCAGGAGGAATTGTGTAGTTTGGTGGCAGGCTACTTTTCTGAACTCTTTTCAACCTCGTCACCACAAGAATGTGAATCTGTAGTGGATGATATTGACCAAAGCTTGACAGAAAATGAAAGACAGACACTTGAGAGGCATGTTACATCATCGGAGGTTTATGAGGCGCTAATGCAAATGGACCCATCTAAAGCACCGGGACCTGACGGAATGACTGCATTGTTTTACCAAAAATTTTGGCACTTCACGGGTAATACAATAGTTGATATGGTTTCATCTTTTTTCGAATCGGGAGTGTTACCCCGTAACATTAACAAAACTCTCATAACTTTGATCCCCAAGGTTTCAAAACCAGAGTCTCTTAAAGATTTACGCCCCATTAGCTTGTGTAATGTATTATATAAGATTATATCCAAGGTCCTAGTTAACCGATTAAAACCAATTTTACCAAACATAATTCAAGAAAACCAGTCAGCATTTGTGTCAGATCGTGTCATCATTGATAATGCGATAGTGGCTTTTGAATTTTTCCATTGGCTTAAGAAAAAGAAGGAGGGCAGGAAAGGTGCATTAGCGCTAAAGATAGACATGAGTAAGGCGTATGCTAGAGTCGAATGGCCCTTTATTCGTGCTGTTCTCGGCAAGTTTGGCTTCCCATCGCATTTTTCTAACTTGATTATGACTTGTGTTTCTACGGTTTCCTTTTCTTTTAATATAAACGGGCAAGTTTCAGGTCATGTGACCCCGACTAGAGGTCTTCGCCAAGGAGATCCCATCTCGCCCTATATTTTTGTTATGTGTGCAGAAGTGTTATCATCTATGATAAGGAAATCTGTCATGAAAGGCCATATTCATGGAGTTAAAGTGTCTCGAGGAGCACCTGCAATTTCTCATCTCTTCTTTGCGGATGATAACATCTTTTTTACAAGATCTTCGGTCGAAGAAATTAGCAGGTTGAAAAGTATATTCACACAATACTGCCAAGCTTCTGGACAGGTAATTAATTATGAAAAATCTGAATTGTCCTTTAGTTCCAATGTTGATACACATACTCGAACTCGTATAGTTGAATGCTTGAATGTTCGTGAAGCTGTTCATCATAGCACATATTTAGGAATGCCTTCAGCCATAGGGAGATCTAAGAAGGTTGTTTTTCAAGCCATTTTTGATAAAATAAAAAAGAAACTTGCCGGATGGAAAGAGAAAACTTTATCCATAGCAGGGAAAGAGGTTCTTATTAAGTCAGTAGTGCAAGCGATGCCTATGTATATTATGAATATCTTTCTACTTCCAGGAAACTTAATTGACGATATTCACAAGTCTCTCAACGCATATTGGTGGGGGAATGGGGTTAAAGAAAACCCAATTCGGTGGTGCACGTGGGAAAGGATGTGCGTATCAAAGTTTCGAGAAGGCCTTGGATTCCGTCACTTGGAATTATTCAATAGATCACTTCTCGCAAAGCAAGTTTGGCGTTTGATCACATGCCCAACAACATTAGCAGCTAGAATCCTCAAGGCACGTTATTTCCCAAGATCGAGTTTCTTTGATGCCAACATTGGATACCGACCAAGCTATATCTGGCGCAGTTTCCTTTCGGTTAAAGATATCGTTCGTAAAGGATGCAAGTGGAATATCGGGAATGGCTGTAGTGTGAATGTATGGAATGATTTTTGGGTTGATGATCATCGAAGTTTGGGTCCGAAACCAAATAATTGTGATGTTGACCAAGTTCGAGATCTTTTAAACCTTGAAGGTGACTGTTGGAATCATGAACTATTGTTCTCACTATTTCCACATACTATTGCAAGCAAGATAGCATGTTGTTTTGTAAGCAACTCAAGGAATGATGTACTCTATTGGCACAAGAATCCAGGAGGACGGTTTTCCTGCAAATCTGCTTATTTCTTAGCTCTCGATGAAGACGAGGACTTGGTCCACACTACTAATGACGTGATTGACTTTTCTCGGATTGTATGGAATGCAAGAGTACCCACGAAAGTCAAATTATTTATGTGGCGAGCATGGAATAATTATTTGCCTACCATTGACAACCTACAATCGCGTGGCTTGAATCAAACATCATCTTGTACTCATTGTGGCGAGACAACAGAAAATATTGTACATGTCATGTTCAAGTGCTCGGCGGCAAAAGAGGTATGGAATCGTTGTAATTTCGGATGCTTTTATGATACGCAAGGGGCCGTCACGTTTCATGATTTTTGTCAACTAATTCTTGACAAATGGCCATCCAAATGGGATATTTTCTTGATGATATTATGGGTATGGATGAGAAGGAACAAACGATTTCACGGCCAATTAAATGGTAGGGAAGGGAACGTCGAAGCTATGGCGAGACTGGGGTTATCTGATTATCAAGTAGCAAATAATAGAGAAGTCCCCCGTAGATCACATAACACTCATATTCATATGAGCGTGTGGTTGAGGCCAGACGTTGATCACATAAAAGTTAATTGTGATGCTGCATGGAAAAAAAAGTCTAGAAAGGCGGGTTTGGGCTTTGTAGCCAGAGACCACAATGGCGAAGTTTTATTTTCTGGCGCTCGAGTAGAGTGTTATACAAGCTCACCCTTAGAAGCCGAAGCAAAAGCTATTCACTGGGCTATGATTAATGCACTTGGTAAAGGATACTCTCGGGTTATTTTCGAGATGGATTCATTGTGTCTAATTAAGGCTCTCCAAAATAAAGTCATGATGCCAGAAATTGCGAGCCTCTTTTCGGACATATTGTCTCACTCTTTAGCATTCGATGTTTGTACATGGTCTTTTGTTAAACGGGAGGGAAATATGGCAGCTCATACCACTGCTTCGTTGGGATTGACTTGCTTTAATGGGATTACGTTAGACAATAGTGTTCCAAGTGATGTAAATGTTTGGATTATTAGAGATAAAGATGTACTCTTGTCTAACATGGAATGATATATTTTCCTTTTATAAAAAAAACGAGTTTTAGAATCATAGGTAATAAGGTTAATGGCTGAGGTTGATCAATTTAAAAGTGAAAAATCTCTGATGAATTATATGATATCTTGTGTGGTTGAGATTAATAATATCATGGACAAAAAAGTAACAAAAGCTCGATAACCAACAAAAAATCAAGAAACATTGAATACAAATTTCACATGAAATAGATAACTCAGAATTTTCTTTTGGAAAAGAAAAACTCAAATCAGTTGGCAAAAAATAACCGCCCAGGTTAGGTGGTGAAACCTGGTGGTGGTGTGCAACAGTGAAGATTAGATTTAGTGTTGTTGAAGTAGGCAGTGCGGCCATTAATGGCGGAGGCCTTGCAACAATGAATGTGAATGTAGGTGGTGGAACCTCGTGGTGGTGTGCGACAAGGAAGATTAGATTTAGTGTTTTTTATTTGGGGAAATTCTTGAAATGGGCAAGGTTGTAACTATTTTCCCAAAATGCATTAAACAAATAAAAAATTCTCAAAATGCTTTATGCAATTTATACGACTTTTTCAAAAAAAATAAAAAAATTTAAACATTTTCCCAAAATTTTCCAATATTTTGAAAAGTCGCATAAGACATTTTGGGAAATTATTATTTGGTCGGTGCAAAAAAAATGTGACATTTTAAGGTATTTCAAGAATTTTTTTCTTTTTATTTTACTTTTAACAATAGAGTGACACTGTGAAAGAAAAAAGGTGAGAAGTTTGTTTGGATAACCTGCTACCTATTTAGAAAGTAACATGATACATACAATAAACTAAATTCAAAAATTCAATTATATAAAAAAAAGAAAAATAGTAGACCACACAACTAAAAAAAGTTGATAAATTGACTACATTTTTAAGTAATTATCCTAAAGATAATGTCAAATTCTTTACTAATCAATATGTGTGCGTATATTCGGAAAAGCACCAACTTATCCAAAAGATATCGTGTATTTACGTATTTCTCTTCTAAAGAAAGTTATACCAACCACTTGTAGTTGTCTTTTCAAATCATATATATCACAAACATGGAAGAAAATGTACATCGATTGCAATATGGAAAAAAATAAACATGTAAACTATGATATATTTTTTTTTAACATCATGTAAAAACTATGATATTGATCTGGTTCAATTACCCAAAAGATACAGTGATGAGGAAAAAAAATGTCATGATGGATTTATTCTACCACTTTGCTCTTGATAATATAGTTTTGTATGATTTGTATTTAGGGCTTAAACGAACTGAACAAATAGTGTAGGAAAGTATAACATTTTTATTTATAAATCAAATAAATTAAATTAATTAAATTAATATAAACTAAATAACAGAACATAAATAACAGAAAACAAAACACATACATAATTATAAACGATAATTAAATAAAACAATAAAATAAAGAAAAGACTTACTTAATCACCAGCAAGTCGAGATACGTGTTAGACACGTTTAGAACTAAAGAGCTGAGACACGTGTTTGACACGCTTTCATTAAAACAGATTCGCCGTCTGTTTCCCAGGGTACAACAGCCGAAACAGTAAGTTGTACTGCCGGATTTAACAAAACTGCCCAGAATTTAACCTTTACAGATGCGTACTCCATATGTTGGAAATCAATAATAATACGTATTGATTTGATGTGTGAAAAAGCTATAGAATTAGGCCTCTATTTATACACAATAGACTCCCTTTCAGTTTACTCATCCTACCAATGTGGGACAAAAAATAAACGACTTTTCCTCTTTAACCATGGTACCAAATGCCTAACTTTGAGACACGATATCTCATTAACATCACCTTCATTTTGGACACATAAAGGCTCATTGTGAAGCTCTCTTCAAGGAGAAGGCGAACCTATAAAGTATCACTAATATATATGATACATATGTAACACCCGAGAATTTTTCGTACTTTAAATAATAATAAATACTATTAACTATTATTCGAAATTTATATATGAGCGATACCAAACTTATTAGGTTTGAAAACGGGTCATATTTTGCAAAATAAGAAAAATCGCAGTCTGCATACCAACACAGTAAAAATTTAATTTTTATATTTAATTGTCACGATATATTTAATAAGATGATTTATTAAATTATTTAATATTATAATAATAACATTTGTTAAAAACACGATTAATCGAGTTGAAATCTATTTCGTTGAGATTAAATCTTGACCGAGGAAACCAGTAGATAATTAACATTTAAGTGAATTTATAAGCGATTTATCAATTTCTCGTCGTATAAATGATCTCTTTTCGTTGAAAAAGTTTTAAAAACGATGGTAAAAATTCCGGATCCTAAATTTGATTTTCTCAAACCCGATGGAGTTCCAAGTCACGTTTAAACAAAGTAAAAGAAAAGTTAAGTAAATAATTTACGACTTCAACCCCTCAACTATACAACTCTTACATTTTCATTTATAAACCTTATTATATAAAAGAAGAAAAAAAAGGGTTTCATCTCATTTTTCCCCAAACCCTAGCACACACACTTATAGTTTCCTCTCTCCCATCTCTAGTCAGTCGCCGCTAGTGACCACAGTACAGCCGTCGTTCATCCACCACGCCACCGCTGTCTATCATCACCATCACCTCACAAAAACCACCTGCTATACCACGATCTATATCAACCCCACATATCCCGCCATATATCACCGTCGTCACCATCATCATGAATCGCCAGCATATGGTGTCTTTGTCACCACAAACTTATCACCAGAGACTACCACCTTTGTCCTCCACCACCACGTCCACGACTGCTGCTCGCTACAACACCAGCCGCCACAACTACAGCAACATCACCACCTTACGCCGCCACCAATCTAACACCAGATCCACCAAACGACACCACAATCCACCACCATATCCAATACCTTGGTTGAATCACCAATCGTGCATCCCGACCACAACACCATCATCACAAACGTGGTGATAAAAACCACGTGCACACCAACGTTGAGATGCAAATCTACCACCAGATTTAAAGGCCACCGTGGTCGTCGTAGCTGCTGTCCCGTCACCACCAACGTGTACATCGTCCGAGGTTGTTTGGTTGCTTGTTTATATCGAAACCACCAGCCATGTGGTGCTCATGGGTGTTTGGTTCGGTGATTATTAAAGGGGTGTTTAGCTCGGGCAGAAACACCAAAGGGTGTGTTTGATGGGTTTGATATAACCACCAGCAGGGTGCATTTGGCTTGTTCAAGAAGCACTGTCAGCGGGGTAGGTCCAGCAGAAAGCTACGAGGAAGTGCTTGGTTCTGTAGAAACACGACAAGAGCGCGTTTGGGCTGGGCAGAAAACACACAAAAGTGTGTATAGTTTAGGTAGAAATGACGTAGGGAGAGTTGGGTTGCAGCCGTAACTGCGTGGAAGCGTTTGGTTTTGCAGAAAATCCTACAGGGAGCGTTTCGGATTACCAGCAAAATGTACGAGGCTGTTTGGGGTAACAACAGACGATAAGGGCTGTTTGGGGTAATCAGCAGACGTTAAGGGCTGTTTTGGGTTAACAGCAGAATATAAGGGGCGTTTGGGTTTACCGAAGAAGTATAAGGGTGTGTTTGGGGTTAACAGCAGGTGTAAAGGAGTACCGGGGACTGCTGTTAAGTATTAAGGGGCGTTTGGACGCGAGATTGCAAGGGTTTAGAATACCGGGCGCGATTGCAATTCATGGTGGTTTGTGGTTTAGGAATCGACTAATAACGTATATAATTGTAGTAATTAATTAAAATGGATTAAGCGGTGGTATACGTACATAAATTATATATAAGTGTTAAATAAATATTTCAAACATTATCATTATAACGAGAACTATAAAAATGACTATAAGTTTAAATTGTGTTTAAACAGATCACATCGGGCACTTGAATATTAATTTATAACACATAGGTTGTGTTTGGTTCTATCTAGTTATGGTAATAAAAAGTCTAGTTTGGATATATGTTAAAACGTGATTTGCGTAGCGTGGATTGTTTGGAAAATATTGAGAATTTGTTAATATGGAAAAGGTTGTATGAACGAATAGGTCATATCGAAATTTTTATAAGATTCTATGCCTTATATTTTGTTCGCTACAAACTATTATTATATTTGTAAACCGATAAAAGTTATACTTTTTATTTAAAGGTGACAATTATTAATCAAGTGGTGATTTTCTTAAAATGTGTCAAACCATGTTGTCTAATTATTTTTATCACAATCTTTATACTGCAACTACAAAATAAATTTATATTTTAGTTTGTTTTGTAAGATTGTGTCTCTATTATACAATTCAACATAAGAATTATATAATCGATTGGTTATAAATATTGTGTAGGGAATACACTACACACTTGATGTGTGCCTAATTTATTCACTTTATTTAACCAACTATCGAGCTACTATAATTTGGAACTTAAGTATTTTATAAACGAGTCACGTTGATGTGCATATCTATTGAGAACTCAAATACACATTTTTCTTAAGTTATTGGTTTTAGTCAATTAGTTAAACCACAACACCATGACTGAGCCATATCGATTTCCATTTGTGCGGAGCGTATTATTAGCATCACTATTGTTCGCGCTACTTTGTCGAGGTGAGTTCATACCCCATCTTTATATTTTTGGAATCACTTTATAAATGTTTTAGTCTCTTTTGGGGAAGATGTATGCTTGTCGATGTCAAATACGTGTTTATGCGTCTGATGACTGTTTGTGATACATACGTGCTTATACTTCTCAAGTATTGTTTGCGATGCATATGTGTTTATACCTATGAAGAATTGTTTATGCTGCATATTGTGAATATGTGAGTGAGTCATTTCTTCTCTTAATCTGCGTTATATGCTTAATCTATTTGGGGAGAGATAATGCTTTGTTATTTGCTTATGGATGCAACTGTGCTTGTATAAGAATACTTCGCTGAGATATTGTTTATCTATGAGATAATGCTTTGTCACTTGCTTGGACGCAAAATGTGCTCTCGTTGTATACTTCGTTGAAGTTGTTTTATGGATATGCCTAAGTAGTTTTAACCCAAGTTCTTCTTAGTCCCCTTCATGAACCGTTAATCACTTCTGTATGACCGGTAAAGTGAACCTGATGTTATGGATAGATCTATAGAGGTTTTGGCAACCTCCGTTCGGGGATTTATAAATCGCCACTACCAAACGGACGTATACCATTTGATGTTGTGCTAGGTGGTCTTGGGTTAGACACCTACCGGGGCAACTTGTGTTGCATGTGCGGGATGTTTCGGCGTACTTGCCATAGTTCGGTTTCATAAGCTTAGTGCTATCATAAACACTGTCTTGTACCCAATATGCTTGACGTCATATCTCCCATGATGGTCTTGCATATCTTATCTATGTTTTTGCGGTCCATTGCTTGCTATGATTCTGAACTTGAATTTCTCTTGTGATCCATCTTGTATTGATCTAGAATTGAATCTTGCTATGATCACGTAATGATCTTGAAATTTGAATCTTGCTATGATCTTGTATGATCTTGATATGCTTCTTATACGTGATCTTGATATGAATTGTGCATGTGATCTTGATATGAATCTTGCATATGATGTTGATATGAATCTTGAATATGAACTGAATTATTTTGTATTGGTTGTAATGCTTTTGGCTAAATGTGGTTATATGACTGAACTTTGTGGTGAACGTTGCTTTTGTTGCGAAATTCTGGATTTTTAAACCCTTTTATGATACTACTTTCGGTAGTGGACATTCTAAACTTTTGAAGGGTCATAAACTTTTTAACAAAACTTATAAACTCACCAACTTTATGTTGACCGTTTTAAGCATGTATTCTCAAGTACTTGACTGTATGATTATTTGGAGTCTGCGTTGTGATATTTGGCATATAAGTCCTTCTCTCGGATCAAGACTCGGATAATCATGACGTAACAGGCCCCAAAACTAGTGTGCTTCCGCTGGGCCTATTTTGGGGGTGTTACAGATTGGTATTAGAGCCGTGGTTATAGAGAACTAGGTGTTATTGTATATGCCTAGACTATAACCGATGCTCTCGTGTGTTTTAACATGTCATAATACTTATTCCTCTAGTATATGAATACATGCTTTACATACTACGATTGCTTACCCGCTGCTATGTGAATGCTTGTTTTGCATGGTTGTAATTTCTTTATCCGCTGCTGCATGACTACTTGCTTTATCTTTTTATGATTGATTTATATGCTGATAGTTCCTTATAGCTATTCGATAACTGTTATAGTATATCATTATATTATATACGAGTTCCTCATGCGATACGTATTTTTGCGCACGTTATTGCGCGTCAATATTTATTTTCTTCCGCTTATGAATTGGAACGACTACTTATGAGACACGACTAATTGACAACTCATACGCTTTGATTTTTGTAATTTCATGTGATATCATTTGGATAGTTTGCCTGTCTGAATGGTGCTGGGGGGACTCCAATTAAGTTAATTATGATTCCATATTTAGATGGTATGAGACGTCTAAATGGGAAATCATAAGCCACCGGACCAGAAGCTTATTTATGGTTTCGTATTAATGTGACAATCCGTCAATTTATGATTGATATTTTATTCTCAAATATTATTTGAAAACATTATTTTAATGTTACAATATGAACTCACTTATTTTTGGGAAGTAATTTGGATTTACGTCTTGAAGTAGCGTCGACTACGTCTAAACCGGAGGATTCAACGTTACGTGCTTACGTTTACATACACCGTCTTTGGTGACAGTCCGACATTTCAGAAAATAAATTTATCCGTGAATATTATTTTGGAGTTTTAAATTTGTGTTAGTTCATAAACTCACAAATTTACGAGAAGAGATTAGGACTTACGATTTTATTTTAACGTCTTTTACGACTAAACCGGAAACCTTAGGATTACGTATTTACGTTTTCAAACTCCGTTTTTGATGAGACAATTTTTATTAGATTCGTTTTGTGTCGTTGATTCATAATTTATAAAAACGTTTTTCGTAAAACGATCCGAGGGCACGCAAATCGAGGAAACTAGAATCGAGGAGTACCCGTAAATAAATGGGGATGAGACAAGTGGAACATTTGTCCCACCCCCACTCAAACCGGCCTTAACTAGTTACACAAGACACTTATGTGTCAAGTGTAAGCTAAAGCTTACTACACTTGTCCTTTGCTTATAATGTAAGCTTACAAACATCAAAACCACTTGCAACAAACAACTCTCTCATTTGCAACTCATGCAAACCACCTCAAACTCTCTCATCTCTTCTCTCCTTGCCGTCCATATCTCACCCAAAAACACCCAATTTGATCTTGATTCCACCACAAAATCATGTGTTATTTACACATATGTTGAAGCCCCTTTGAAACCCTATTGATTGGTGGTGCTTATAACATCTAAGGAGGAGTTTCCATGGAGTACCAAGGCTGATTTTCCACAAGGAGCATATGAAGATTGGTGGTCTAGAAGATGGTCATGGTTATTCACAAGTTTCTCCATCAAAAACCATGTCCAAATCATAACCTACATTAACTTGGTGGTATAAAGATTGTCCTCCTCATCTTCTTGTTATTTTGATTATGTAAACATGTATTTTATTTCCTATTGTATATGTATATGATGATTATATGATGATAAAAATGTTATGTGGGGATTTGGTGTGGATAAACATGATTAAAAAGGTGAAAAACCATAAGAAACAAGGTTAAAATCTTGGTTAAATTTGTTGGATGTATAAAACAGTAAAGAAACAGGTCATGGACTGATAAAATGATGAAGTAGAATCCATTTACAGTAAGCTATATGTCTTGTACACATGTGAGAGTTGGCCATGCAATGGAATCATTGTAATGAGTGAGATATGATCAAAACAAGTTTAAGGAACAAATCTGAGTTCACTGTTTTGGACGATTTTTAGAAAATACTTAGAGGATGATTCAACAGTAGCTATAGAAGAGTTAAATGTAGCACATATCATGTAGTTTATGTGATAAAAAATTGAGCTTCTATCACCATATAGAACTCAAGATATGGCAGTTTTGGTGAAAGTGAAGATAAAAATCAGATTTTGGAAATTAAAGAATAATACTATTATATAAGCACTCAAAATTTAATAGTACAAAATATAAATTAAAACCCACTAACTTATATAATACATTTATATAAATATGTACAATGGTAAATAAGTGGACATTTTAATAAAAATGGTAACTTGTTAAGTTTTATAAGTTATAAAACTATAAACATGATTTTTACGACTTTTTCGGCTAATACCGTAAAATTAACGTTTTTGTTAAATAAAACTTAGATGGTTGGACCCGTCTAATGTAAAATTTATAGAACTTATATACTGATATATAAACATGTATAACAAGTAAAAACCGATAAGACGCGAACTATAGGACATACGGACTAAATTAACGTTATTGGACTAATAATACAACAAAAATGGACTAAAACACTTATAAACTTATTATTGGGCTTAACCCATCTAGGCCCAACTTGTAAAGTGTAGATACTGATAATATAGGTATAAAATGGATTAAAACAAGTTAAAGAACTTGTAATAAGTTTATTGGACTTAAAACACGTAAATAGGTAAAACTAGTAAACTGGTATAAACGTTATCGACATATAACATTAAAATGAGTAAACGAGAATACGTAAACCCACTTGATCATCAAATATATATAATCATCATATGTATACATAATTGTTATTTTTACAAAGTCATTGGACATGAGTCTAAGACGAGTATTATTTGTCTAGGTTTCCGTGATTGAAGCACGTACCGTACGTCCGAATTGCCGATAACCCGCCTTCCCATATCAACGTGAGTTCATAGCCTCGCACTCTTTTAAATGTTTTTATAAATGTTTTATAAACCCGCGAGGGAGATAACATGTTAGTTTTTATAAAATAGGACACCATTTGTCCCGATTGTTTGTTTATTGATTTTGGACCCGAATGATTGAATGACCCGATTGTATGACCCGATAAATGATTAAAGGACCCGATAGATGAAATAAAAATGGATTATTAAAGTTAGGTTATGTCACTAAAAGTCCCATTAGCATGAATTGTGAACTACCGGGATTTGGTAGACGCTTATGCATTTAATAGTACTATTTGGGGACGATCACCCCAGTTCGCGCCTTGACGGTTGATCCCCGTCGTGCCACATTGATTGGTAAGCGAATTTATGTATGAGAAGATTTCCATAGCGTGACCTTTGTGACGACACGCTACTTTAGATGGGCAAAATTGGTATCGGGTTAGCTACCCGTTGTTGGTTTAGTAAGGTAACAATGTCATGCGGCTTATAATAATCCAAAACTAACGAAATACTACTAGACGCTCCGAATTACGATGTATTGCCTGACTAGCAATACTGGGTCATACTATTAATATTATGTTCGTGTTTTGGTTTTCATAACCATATTCATATAACGATTTTTATTTGCATACAACGTCATAAGACGTATTGTATGATGTTTTTACGACATTGGCTCGTATAATAATAATTTTTAAGGCAAATGCCTATATTATGATTTTCGATAAGGATTTATATAAAATGACTTGGCTATTTTATGGCCTATTAAAAATGATTTGTACAAAATGATTTTCAGTAATAATCTTATACTGATATTATATTGATGGATTTTATTAAACTCTATGAATTCACTCGGCGTTATCGCTGACCTTTTCTTTTAACATGTTTTATCTCAGGTACTTGAAGGTAATTCTCGGGGAGACAACAAGAATTCATGGCCCGCACCTAAATTATATTTTCTATTCAAATACTTTGTAAAACTTTGTATGAAATAATATAACTTGGGACCGATGTAACTTTGATGTTTATGAATGGAAATGCTTTATTAATAAACGACGCGATTTTTAAGCGTTGTCTATGATGTGAGTAATGTGCTATCCCGTAACACCAACGAGTCTTCCGCTGTATTAAGTTGTATAAATTTAGGGGTGTTACAGTTTGGCATCAGAGCTCTCGTTATAGAGAACGAAAGATTTTTAAAACTAAGGTTTTGAATAAAACTTTTCAAAATCTTTTAACTATAAACATTTTTCACAAAATGTCTAAAAATCTTTTGACTATAACGGTGCCGAAGAATTCCCGAGTTACCGACAAGGCCAGACTGAGAAGTGTTATTTTAATATATATATATATAACTTGGATTATATATATATGATGTAATTTTATTACATGATTGTTTGATGATTATTTTGATTTTTTATACGAGGTATTTATACGACGTAGATTATCACAAGCAACCCTAACTCCCCTAGTAAATTAATCGAAGCTATTCTCGTAGAAATTCTAGCTATTCTTGATCTAAACCAAGTTGCGGATATTTATGATCCCAACAAATGGTTGATATTCGTAGAAATGTAGATATTAGTTTATGGTGATACTGAAAAAGAATTGGCAAGTTTAAATCTGATATCGATGTCATAACGATCTTTCCTTATAGAGTGGAGTTTGACAAAACGTTACCACCTAGAAAGATGTCATCTGATTCGTTGTCATCCAATTCTTAAATTTGAAATCGAAAGGGTGAATATTGCACTTGAGGCTGTTATTGGAACTATTACCCAAAAGCCTCATGCCACTAATACCTTTCCGAGAAGTCTAATTGAATGAGTGAGTCATCTCATGCTAGTGACTCATTTGATAATTGTTGTTGTAAGAACTATAGGATTGGAATTAAGTGTTGATCATATCGAGCTTTATTGCCCTATTAAGGCCTAAGAATAAAGTTGGAGTATTGAGAAATGAGGTAGGATATCGAATTGAGTATAAAATTGGTTGAAACTTGAATAAAGTAAAACTTAACCCGTATGGAATATGAGATTGATAAGAGGAAGTCGTTAAGTTCTGTGATTAGATTATAAGGATTTAATTGATTGTTGATTCGTGTTAAGGGTTGTTCCTAGGCCATTGTCCACTAACGAGGATGCCCAGTGTCCAAGAAATAAATTGAAGAAATCTTCTTCTGAATTGAGACCGATGGATCTTCTGGGACATGTGGAACACCTAATGACTCTTGTAGATTAGTATTCATTGTGGTATCTTTTAAAAATCCCTAACTTAACTGAGACATCAGTTGGTAGGATGAGTTCCGAGAATTGTATGACATAGTGACATGTAATGTGTTACGGTACAATTTGACTTGTTTGTGATTAATGAAAAAGACTACCTTTGATTACTAAATCGTACATGTATCGATGTTATCTATCTCTTATTGCTTCATCATAATGTTCGCATTAGTGATGCGACCATTGAACAAGTACTCATCTTGATTTGAGTTACGTTGTGAATTATTCTTTTTGAGTGCCATCAAGGTCATGAACCTCATGATTATTTGGGTAAGCTCATTTCCTATCATATTGTAGTTAAGATCTTGGTGAACAACTTTTCATCACTCTTCTGCAGATCACACATTGTTTTTATAAAGTTAAAACAGTA
The DNA here is from genome assembly GCA_025667525.1 of Glebionis coronaria. Taxonomy (NCBI): domain Eukaryota; kingdom Viridiplantae; phylum Streptophyta; class Magnoliopsida; order Asterales; family Asteraceae; genus Glebionis; species Glebionis coronaria. Next base: position 438,031,402 of record CM046882.1, on the reverse strand, counting down.
TTCCTTGAGAAAAATAGAATTCTCATCACCAAAAGGATTATTCAAAATGAGATTTGTAAATAATCACTATCGAAATGAAGTTGTTTATAAAACCCTTTGGAAAACTTAATTGTTTTCATAATAAAGAAAATCTTTGTAAATTTATTCTTGATTCTTATCTAAGAATTAAGCATGAAAATGTTTTTATTATAGACATGATGATAAAATTTTGACGAACTGAGTATTGCATCGTTAATCTTGAAATTGTATATAGTTGCGCGCCTACATACAATTTGCAATGGACTATGCAAGAATGATTAGTAGTCACCATAAAACTAATGAATAAACACTACATTTTTTTTGAAGATTGTGAAAGATTAAAATTTTACGAGATCTGCAAGAAGTGCAAAATAGGGACATAATGTTAGAGACATCTACATATGTGCCCGTGCCATCTATTCTTCTGAGTCGAACTTACTCATCTGAGGAAATTGTCTTATTTGACAATTGACAATTCCCTCTTGCTCAATTCTCCCGTAGTAAGATTCTTAGGAAAAGTATCTGATTACCGAGTGTTGATACCCGATTGGATGTATCGACGTTCCTATCATTTCTTTTGAGTTGATTTCATTTGAATGACCTGGGTAACGATCCGAGGAGCTTTCGAATGCGTACTCAAATTATGAAAACATGGAATATATTCATATTCGTTAAATGTTTTCGTCTGTATCTGATTTGAAATTCTCTCGCATAGATTATGCGTTAACCTTACTCTTTTAAGGTTAGTTATGTCTCCTGTTATCCCTGAATTTGTGAAGGATTATGAATTATTATTAGTCTTTTGAGAAGTTCACATCTTATCGACGGCAATAAAACTGGAAAGTTGATAGTGCCAGTGGAATGGATTGATTGATTATGACATGACGACATTGTCTTAATTGATGGGAACTCGAGTAGAATTCCCTAAATGATAAGATGTTGATTATCAAAAGTGATCTAAATAATTCTTGATGGATGATTTTATCCTGCATTTAGACTTGAGATTATACCGTGAATGATTGTGAACTAGTTATAGATATTGTAATCTAGAAGAACCTAATATGAATTTATTAAAAGATGTTTATGATATCTGAAACTTTAGGAGGTATTTATTGGTGAATTACCTAAACTTTCGCCATTAAGGCAAATTGAAATTAGTATTGATTATATTTCCGGTGCTGCACTTGTGGCTTGTGCACTGTACGTCAGCACCATCTGAATTTAAGGAATTACCGTACAACTGAGAAAGTTATCGGAGAAAGATTTTATTATACCAAGCCTGTCATCCTGAAGAGCTATGGTGTTATCATTCCTTATATTCTTTTGATTACTGTGAACTAAGTAAATTGACAATCGAAAACGATATCCATAACTCGAAATGGAAGATTTGTTCGATCATTTACAAGGTTCTAGTGTATGTTTTAAAGATTTGATCCACGGCATGGTTATCATCAACTTCGCATCTGCGGAAAAGATTATGTATTCCAATCACTACATCCGGTACTTGTAATGAACATTATGAGTTTCACGTGGTGACGTTTGGATTGACTAATGCACATGTAGCATTCAGAAATTGGTGAATCACGTGTGTAGGCTGTAATTTGATAAATTCATGCTTATGATCATTAAGGATCGTTTGTTTGTTTAATTCGAATAATAATGAGTTAATAATTAGTTATAAATTGCCCTGAATTGGCTAAACAATGAAAAGCTATACCTTAAATATTTAACATGTGATTAAGGACTTAATCCTTTATATGATTTAACCATGTAATTAATAGATAATGGAAGCTATATTGACTTTTCAAAGATTAGAACCATTAACGCTTAGGGATTAAAAACTTAATCCTTTACATAAAATGACCGTTGGATTAATAATGGTAAGATGTATGCATATAGACTCTTCAAAAATTAAGAGCCCTTTTAAGACTTTGGATTTTCTCAAAAAGAAATGGAAATATGTTTTGACGAATATTTTAACAAAGGATTAATAAGGGACTATTCCCTTATACACAAACCATTTAACTAAACTTCTGTTTAGGGGTAAATGTTTGTGTATACCTTAAGACAATCTAAGAAGGATTGAGGAAACCATTTAAACCTTAACTTGGAATTTAAAACGAAATTTTTTTTTTACTTTTCAACTAAGAAAACTTTGACCAAAGTATAAACAAAGATTTTTCGAACATTTACGAATCTTATTAAATATTTTCGATAAATCAGCAAAAATCTTGTTAATTAAATTCAAAATTATTTTGAACATTTTATATAATTGGTCGAACTAAGAAATTTAAAACTTTTACGCTTCATAAAAATTAACTAGTAATTATTTAATTAATTATAATAATTATCGACGCTTTAGACGACGGATTGAGTAAAACGGATAAAGATAATAGTAAAGACGAAACTGAAACATAGAAGATATGAAGAAAGAATTTTTAATAAATATGGACATGATAATCACATCATCATGAGAAGTGAATATAGATATTGACATATTATATAAAAAGGATAAAGAACCAATTAGGATATATTTCTTAATAATGAATGTGCAAAATGAAGTGCCGAACAATATAAAAATAAACGATGTTCGTAAAAAGGATAATATAAATAGTGAAGGGTTTCACGGCTAATGTGAACCATTAGAATTGAGAGGCCGATAGCGTTAAATGATTAAAAGACCACATGTGATTGTCTAAATATGGAGATTGTGAGATATAGTTATGTTGGAATTTGTAAGTATAAGTATTATATGTATGTCATTTTTGACTAAAAGTATCTTTGTCTGAAGAAGTTGTACTGATGACGAATTATGAAGGCAGACACCGCCTCATACATTAGTAAACGTCTAGCTATTGCAAAGGTCATCATCTGAATTTGATTCGATTTGGGTCATCGTCGACAGACTGACCAAATGTGCTAATATCATATCCCGTTAATGATAAATGCAAAAGAGTTAAGTAAACATAGTGTGCTTGTATCAAACATCTTTATCAAGATCCTCGCTTCGCATCAAATTTCTAGAGATTTGCTCAGAAATCATTAAGAACGAACCTTGATGAGAGTACTATGTACCACCCCAAATCGAAGGGACGAGGTAAAGTAACGATACAAAGTAATATAAGTGCTGTTTTATGTTTGAATGATTGACCTTTGGTAATAGACCGTATAATCGTTTTCCTTTGGAAAGATTATCATTGATAATCATCTTGTTAGGATCAAGATCGAATCTTGTTAGGATCTAAATCTTAGAGCAGCTGTAAGCAAGAGTTGAGATGAAGACATCCGACATACACCCATTGTGAGTTGGACATGTCTTTTAGGTTTAAGGTTTCCTATGATGGCGAACCTAACCTTGCAAAATACCCGACCCGCGAGATCTGAAATGATTGCTGAAATTAGGAATTGATTATTGACTGCCGATAATGGGCAAGAGGTTATGTGAATATGTAGATCTTGAAGTGCCAAATGGGTAGCGAAGTTATGCCACAATTTTTAAACTTGAAAAAAAAATGAATTCATGATCTGACAAATCATGGGATATAAGTACCCGTTGTATGGGACCATTGAGATGATGTAAAAGATTTGGTTTGAAAGGCATATAAGCTGGATCTACCCTAGGACTTCACGGACTGCGTGAATTATGTTTCGTAAATCGAACTTGATAAATATCTATCAAGTTAAAATCTGAATTCTTCTTAGTAATGTTTAGATCGGCGAAAAGTTGCATTCATCAAAAACCCGTGAACATCATGGATAGAGAAAGTAAGTCAACATTTAGCCTGATCTTATTCCCGTAGTTATGTTTGATGAAACTCGCGTATTATAATGGATTACACTTGTGAGAAAAGACCGAGTGTGGAGGAAATACCCACATGGCTTTAACTCTATAATAAGCGAGTAGTAAGATGATCTTTGAGGACAAAGATCCTGTTTAGGGGTAAATGCTGTGACAATCCGTCAATTTATGATTGATATTTTATTCTCAAATATTATTTGAAAACATTATTTTAATGTTACAATATGAACTCACTTATTTTTGGGAAGTAATTTGGATTTACGTCTTGAAGTAGCGTCGACTACGTCTAAACCGGAGGATTCAACGTTACGTGCTTACGTTTACATACACCGTCTTTGGTGACAGTCCGACATTTCAGAAAATAAATTTATCCGTGAATGTTATTTTGGAGTTTTAAATTTGTATTAGTTCATAAACTCACAAATTTACGAGAAGAGATTAGGACTTACGATTTTATTTTAACGTCTTTTACGACTAAACCGGAAACCTTAGGATTACGTATTTACGTTTTCAAACTCCGTTTTTGATGAGACAATTTTTATTAGATTCGTTTTGTGCCGTTGATTCATAATTTATAAAAACGTTTTTTGTAAAACGACCCGAGGGCACGCAAATCGAGGAAACTAGAATCGAGGAGTACCCGTAAATAAATGGGGATGAGACAAGTGGGACACTTGTCCCATCCCCACTCAAACCGGCCTTAACTAGTTACACAAGACACTTATGTGTCAAGTGTAAGCTAAAGCTTACTACACTTGTCCTTTGCTTACAATGTAAGCTTACAAACATCAAAACCACTTGCAACAAACAACTCTCTCATTTGCAACTCATGCAAACCACCTCAAACTCTCTCATCTCTTCTCTCCTTGCCGTCCATATCTCACCCAAAAACACCCAATTTGATCTTGATTCCACCACAAAATCATGTGTTATTTACACATATGTTGAAGCCCCTTTGAAACCCTATTGATTGGTGGTGCTTATAACATCCAAGGAGGAGTTTCCATGGAGTACCAAGGCTGATTTTCCACAAGGAGCATATGAATATTGGTGGTCTAGAAGATGGTCATGGTTATTCACAAGTTTCTCCATCAAAAACCATGTCCAAATCATAACCTACATCAACTTGGTGGTATAAAGATTGTCCTCCTCATCTTCTTGTTATTTTGATTATGTAAACATGTATTTTATTTCCTATTGTATATGTATATGATGATTATATGATGATAAAAATGTTATGTGGGGATTTGGTGTTGATAAACATGATTAAAAAGGTGAAAAACCATAAGAAACAAGGTTAAAATCGTGGTTAAATTTGTTGGCTGTATAAAACTGTAAAGAAACAGGTCATGGACTGATAAAATGATGAAGTAGAATCCATTTACAGTAAGCTATATGTCTTGTACACATGTGAGAGTTGGCCATGCAATGGAATCATTGTAATGAGTGAGATATGATCAAAACAAGTTTAAGGTACAAATCTGAGTTCACTGTTTTGGACGATTTTTAGAAAATACTTAGAGGATGATTCAACAGTAGCTATAGAAGAGTTAAATGTAGCACATATCATGTAGTTTATGTGATAAGAAATTGAGCTTCTATCTCCATATAGAACTTAAGATATGGTAGTCTTGGTGAAAGTGAAGATAAAAATCAGATTTTGGAAATTAAAGAATAATACTATTATATAAGCACTCAAAATTTAATAGTATAAAATATAAATTAAAACCCACTAACTTATATAATACATTTATATAAATATGTACAATGGTAAATAAGTGGACATTTTAATAAAAATGGTAACTTGTTAAGTTTTATAAGTTATAAAACTATAAACATGATTTTTACGACTTTTTCGGCTAATACCGTAACATTAACGTTTTTGTTAAATAAAACTTAGATGGTTGGACCCGTCTAATGTAAACTTTATAGAACTTATATACTGATATATAAACATGTATAACAAGTAAAAACCGATAAGACGCGAACTATAGGACATACGGACTAAATTAACGGTATTGGACTAATAATACAACAAAAATGGATTAAAACACTTATAAACTTATTATTGGGCTTAACCCATCTAGGCTCAACTTGTAAAGTGTAGATACTGATAATATAGGTATAAAATGGATTAAAACAAGTTAAAGAACTTGTAATAAGTTTATTGGACTTAAAACACGTAAATAGGTAAAACTAGTAAACTAGTATAAACGTTATCGACATATAACATTAAAATGAGTAAACGAGAATACGTAAACCCACTTGATCATCAAATATATATAATCATCATATGTATACATAATTGTTATTTTTACAAAGTCATTGGACATGAGTCTAAGACGAGTATTATTTGTCTAGGTTTCCGTGATTGAAGCACGTACCGTACGTCCGAATTGCCGATAACCCGCCTTCCCATATCAACGTGAGTTCATAGCCTCGCACTCTTTTAAATGTTTTTATAAATGTTTTATAAACCCGCGAGGGAGATAACATGTTAGTTTTTATAAAATAGGACACCATTTGTCCCGATTGTTTGTTTATTGATTTTGGACCCGAATGATTGAATGACCCGATTGTATGACCCGATAAATGATTAAAGGACCCGATAGATGAAATAAAAATGGATTATTAAAGTTAGGTTATGTCACTAAAAGTCCCATTAGCATGAATTGTGAACTACCGGGATTTGGTAGACGCTTATGCATTTAATAGTACTATTTGGGGACGATCACCCCAGTTCGCGCCTTGACGGTTGATCCCCGTCGTGCCACATTGATTGGTAAGCGAATTTATGTATGAGAAGATTTCCATAGCGTGACCTTTGTGACGACACGCTACTTTAGATGGGCAAAATTGGTATCGGGTTAGCTACCCGTTGTTGGTTTAGTAAGGTAACAATGTCATGCGGCTTATAATAATCCAAAACTAACGAAATACTACTAGACGCTCCGAATTACGATGTATTGCCTGACTAGCAATACTGGGTCATACTATTAATATTATGTTCGTGTTTTGGTTTTCATAACCATATTCATATAACGATTTTTATTTGCATACAACGTCATAAGACGTATTGTATGATGTTTTTACGACATTGGCTCGTATAATAATAATTTTTAAGGCAAATGCCTATATTATGATTTTCGATAAGGATTTATATAAAATGACTTGGCTATTTTATGGCCTATTAAAAATGATTTGTACAAAATGATTTTCAGTAATAATCTTATACTGATATTATATTGATGGATTTTATTAAACTCTATGAATTCACTCGGCGTTATCGCTGACCTTTTCTTTTAACATGTTTTATCTCAGGTACTTGAAGGTAATTCTCGGGGAGACAACAAGAATTCATGGCCCGCACCTAAATTATATTTTCCATTCAAATACTTTGTAAAACTTTGTATGAAATAATATAACTTGGGACCGATGTAACTTTGATGTTTATGAATGGAAATGCTTTATTAATAAACGACGCGATTTTTAAGCGTTGTCTATGATGTGAGTAATGTGCTATCCCGTAACACCAACGAGTCTTCCGCTGTATTAAGTTGTATAAATTTAGGGGTGTTACAGTTTGGCATCAGAGCTCTCGTTATAGAGAACGAAAGATTTTTAAAACTAAGGTTTTGAATAAAACTTTTCAAAATCTTTTAACTATAAACATTTTTCACAAAATGTCTAAAAATCTTTTGACTATAACGGTGCCGAAGAATTCCCGAGTTACCGACAAGGCCAGACTGAGAAGTGTTATTTTAATATATATATATATAACTTGGATTATATATATATGATGTAATTTTATTACATGATTGTTTGATGATTATTTTGATTTTTTATACGAGGTATTTATACGACGTAGATTATCACAAGTAACCCTAACTCCCCTAGTAAATTAATCGAAGCTATTCTCGTAGAAATTCTAGCTATTCTTGATCTAAACCAAGTTGCGGATATTTATGATCCCAACAAATGGTTGATATTCGTAGAAATGTAGATATTAGTTTATGGTGATACTGAAAAAGAATTGGCAAGTTTAAATCTGATATCGATGTCATAACGATCTTTCCTTATAGAGTGGAGTTTGACAAAACGTTACCACCTAGAAAGATGTCATCTGATTCGTTGTCATCCAATTCTTAAATTTGAAATCGAAAGGGTGAATATTGCACTTGAGGCTGTTATTGGAACTATTACCCAAAAGCCTCATGCCACTAATACCTTTCCGAGAAGTCTAATTGAATGAGTGAGTCATCTCATGCTAGTGACTCATTTGATAATTGTTGTTGTAAGAACTATAGGATTGGAATTAAGTGTTGATCATATCGAGCTTTATTGCCCTATTAAGGCCTAAGAATAAAGTTGGAGTATTGAGAAATGAGGTAGGATATCGAATTGAGTATAAAATTGGTTGAAACTTGAATAAAGTAAAACTTAACCCGTATGGAATATGAGATTGATAAGAGGAAGTCGTTAAGTTCTGTGATTAGATTATAAGGATTTAATTGATTGTTGATTCGTGTTAAGGGTTGTTCCTAGGCCATTGTCCACTAACGAGGATGCCCAGTGTCCAAGAAATAAATTGTAGAAATCTTCTTCTGAATTGAGACCGATGGATCTTCTGGGACATGTGGAACACCTAATGACTCTTGTAGATTAGTATTCATTGTGGTATCTTTTAAAAATCCCTAACTTAACTGAGACATCAGTTGGTAGGATGAGTTCCGAGAATTGTATGACATAGTGACATGTAATGTGTTACGGTACAATTTGACTTGTTTGTGATTAATGAAAAAGACTACCTTTGATTACTAAATCGTACATGTATCGATGTTATCTATCTCTTATTGCTTCATCATAATGTTCGCATTAGTGATGCGACCATTGAACAAGTACTCATCTTGATTTGAGTTACGTTGTGAATTATTCTTTTTGAGTGCCATCAAGGTCATGAACCTCATGATTATTTGGGTAAGCTCATTTCCTATCATATTGTAGTTAAGATCTTGGTGAACAACTTTTCATCACTCTTCTGCAGATCACACATTGTTTTTATAAAGTTAAAACAGTATTCCTTGAGAAAAATAGAATTCTCATCACCAAAAGGATTATTCAAAATGAGATTTGTAAATAATCACTATCGAAATGAAGTTGTTTATAAAACCCTTTGGAAAACTTAATTGTTTTCATAATAAAGAAAATCTTTGTAAATTTATTCTTGATTCTTATCTAAGAATTAAGCATGAAAATGTTTTTATTATAGACATGATGATAAAATTTTGACGAACTGAGTATTGCATCGTTAATCTTGAAATTGTATATAGTTGCGCGCCTACATACAATTTGCAATGGACTATGCAATAATGATTAGTAGTCACCATAAAACTAATGAATAAACACTACATTTTTTTTGAAGATTGTGAAAGATTAAAATTTTACGAGATCTGCAAGAAGTGCAAAATAGGGACATAATGTTAGAGACATCTACGTATGTGCCCGTGCCATCTATTCTTCTGAGTCGAACTTACTCATCTGAGGAAATTGTCTTATTTGACAATTGACAATTCCCTCTTGCTCAATTCTCCCGTAGTAAGATTCTTAGGAAAAGTATCTGATTACCGAGTGTTGATACCCGATTGGATGTATCGACGTTCCTATCATTTCTTTTGAGTTGATTTCATTTGAATGACCTGGGTAACGATCCGAGGAGCTTTCGAATGCGTACTCAAATTATGAAAACATGGAATATATTCATATTCGTTAAATGTTTTCGTCTGTATCTGATTTGAAATTCTCTCGCATAGATTATGCGTTAACCTTACTCTTTTAAGGTTAGTTATGTCTCCTATTATCCCTGAATTTGTGAAGGATTATGAATTATTATTAGTCTTTTGAGAAGTTCACATCTTATCGACGGCAATAAAACTGGAAAGTTGATAGTGCCAGTGGAATGGATTGATTGATTATGACATGACGACATTGTCTTAATTGATGGGAACTCGAGTAGAATTCCCTAAATGATAAGATGTTGATTATCAAAAGTGATCTAAATAATTCTTGATGGATGATTTTATCCTGCATTTAGACTTGAGATTATACCGTGAATGATTGTGAACTAGTTATAGATATTGTAATCTAGAAGAACCTAATATGAATTTATTAAAAGATGTTTATGATATCTGAAACTTTAGGAGGTATTTATTGGTGAATTACCTAAACTTTCGCCATTAAGGCAAATTGAAATTAGTATTGATTATATTTCCGGTGCTGCACTTGTGGCTTGTGCACTGTACGTCAGCACCATCTGAATTTAAGGAATTACCGTACAAACTGAGAAAGTTGTCGGAGAAAGATTTTATTATACCAAGCCTGTCATCCTGAAGAGCTATGGTGTTATCATTCCTTATATTCTTTTGATTACTGTGAACTAAGTAAATTGACAATCGAAAACGATATCCATAACTCGAAATGGAAGATTTGTTCGATCATTTACAAGGTTCTAGTGTATGTTTTAAAGATTTGATCCACGACATGGTTATCATCAACTTCGCATCTGCGGAAAAGATTATGTATTCCAATCACTACATCCGGTACTTGTAATGAACATTATGAGTTTCACGTGGTGACGTTTGGATTGACTAATGCACATGTAGCATTCAGAAATTGGTGAATCACGTGTGTAGGCTGTAATTTGATAAATTCATGCTTATGATCATTAAGGATCGTTTGTTTGTTTAATTCGAATAATAATGAGTTAATAATTAGTTATAAATTGCCCTGAATTGGCTAAACAATGAAAAGCTATACCTTAAATATTTAACATGTGATTAAGGACTTAATCCTTTATATGATTTAACCGTGTAATTAATAGATAATGGAAGCTATATTGACTTTTCAAAGATTAGAACCATTAACGCTTAGGGATTAAAAACTTAATCCTTTACATAAAATGACCGTTGGATTAATAATGGTAAGATGTATGCATATAGACTCTTCAAAAATTAAGAGCCCTTTTAAGACTTTGGATTTTCTCAAAAAGAAATGGAAATATGTTTTGACGAATATTTTAACAAAGGATTAATAAGGGACTATTTCCCTTATACACAAACCATTTAACTAAACTTCTGTTTAGGGGTAAATGTTTGTGTATACCTTAAGACAATCTAAGAAGGATTGAGGAAACCATTTAAACCTTAACTTGGAATTTAAAACGAAATTTTTTTTTTACTTTTCAACTAAGAAAAACTTTGACCAAAGTATAAACAAAGATTTTTCGAACATTTACGAATCTTATTAAATATTTTTGATAAATCAGCAAAAATCTTGTTAATTAAATTCAAAATTATTTTGAACATTTTATATAATTGGGTCGAACTAAGAAATTTAAAACTTTTACGCTTCATAAAAATTAACTAGTAATTATTTAATTAATTATAATAATTATCGACGCTTTAGACGACGGATTGAGTAAAACGGATAAAGATAATAGTAAAGACGAAACTGAAACATAGAAGATATGAAGAAAGAATTTTTAATAAATATGGACATGATAATCACATCATCATGAAAGTAAATATAGATACTGACATATTATATAAAAAGGATAAAGAACCAATTAGGATATATTTCTTAATAATGAATGTGCAAAATGAAGTGCCGAACAATATAAAAATAAACGATGTTCGTAAAAAGGATAATATAAATAGTGAAGGGTTTCACGGCTAATGTGAACCATTAGAATTGAGAGGCCGATAACGTTAAATGATTAAAAGACCACATGTGATTGTCTAAATATGGAGATTGTGAGATATAGTTATGTTGGAATTTGTAAGTATAAGTATTATATGTATGTCATTTTTGACTAAAAGTATCTTTGTCTGAAGAAGTTGTACTGATGACGAATTATGAAGGCAGACACCACCGCCTCATACATTAGTAAACGTCTAGCTATTGCAAAGGTCATCATCTGAATTTGATTCGATTTGGGTCATCGTCGACAGACTGACCAAATTGCTAATATCATATCCCGTTAATGATAAAATGCAAAAGAGTTAAGTAAAACACAGTGTGCTTGTATCAAACATCTTTATCAAGATCCTCGCTTCGCATCGAATTTCTAGAGATTTGCTCAGAAATCATTAAGAACGAACCTTGATGAGAGTACTATGTACCACCCCAAATCGAAGGGACGAGGTAAAGTAACGATACAAAGTAATATAAGTGTTGTTTTATGTTTGAATGATTGACCTTTGGTAATAGACCGTATAATCGTTTTCCTTTGGAAAGATTATCATTGATAATCATCTTGTTAGGATCAAGATCGAATCTTGTTAGGATCTAAATCTTAGGTAAGCAAGAGTTGAGATGAAGACATCCGACATACACCCATTGTGAGTTGGACATGTCTTTTAGGTTTAAGGTTTCCTATGATGGCGAACCTAACCTTGCAAAATACCCGACCCGCGAGATCTGAAATGATTGCTGAAATTAGGAATTGATTATTGACTGCCGATAATGGGCAAGAGGTTATGTGAATATGTAGATCTTGAAGTGCCAAATGGGTAGCGAAGTTATGCCACAATTTTTAAACTTGAAAAAAAAATGAATTCATGATCTGACAAATCATGGGATATAAGTACCCGTTGTATGGGACCATTGAGATGATGTAAAAGATTTGGTTTGAAAGGCATATAAGCTGGATCTACCCTAGGACTTCACGGACTGCGTGAATTATGTTTCGTAAATCGAACTTGATAAATATCTATCAAGTTAAAATCTGAATTCTTCTTAGTAATGTTTAGATCGGCGAAAAGTTGCATTCATCAAAAACCCGTGAACATCATGGATAGAGAAAGTAAGTCAACATTTAGCCTGATCTTATTCCCGTAGTTATGTTTGATGAAACTCGCGTATTATAATGGATTACACTTGTGAGAAAAGACCGAGTGTGGAGGAAATACCCACATGGCTTTAACTCTATAATAAGCGAGTAGTAAGATGATCTTTGAGGACAAAGATCCTGTTTAGGGGTAAATGCTGTGACAATCCGTCAATTTATGATTGATATTTTATTCTCAAATATTATTTGAAAACATTATTTTAATGTTACAATATGAACTCACTTATTTTTGGGAAGTAATTTGGATTTACGTCTTGAAGTAGCGTCGACTACGTCTAAACCGGAGGATTCAACGTTACGTGCTTACGTTTACATACACCGTCTTTGGTGACAGTCCGACATTTCAGAAAATAAATTTATCCGTGAATGTTATTTTGGAGTTTTAAATTTGTATTAGTTCATAAACTCATAAATTTACGAGAAGAGATTAGGACTTACGATTTTATTTTAACGTCTTTTACGACTAAACCGAAAACCTTAGGATTACGTATTTACGTTTTCAAACTCCGTTTTTGATGAGACAATTTTTATTAGATTCGTTTTGTGCCGTTGATTCATAATTTATAAAAACGTTTTTTGTAAAACGACCCGAGGGCACGCAAATCGAGGAAACTAGAATCGAGGAGTACCCGTAAATAAATGGGGATGAGACAAGTGGGACACTTGTCCCATCCCCACTCAAACCGGCCTTAACTAGTTACACAAGACACTTATGTGTCAAGTGTAAGCTAAAGCTTACTACACTTGTCCTTTGCTTACAATGTAAGCTTACAAACATTAAAACCACTTGCAACAAACAACTCTCTCATTTGCAACTCATGCAAACCACCTCAAACTCTCTCATCTCTTCTCTCCTTGCCGTCCATATCTCACCCAAAAACACCCAATTTGATCTTGATTCCACCACAAAATCATGTGTTATTTACACATATGTTGAAGCCCCTTTGAAACCCTATTGATTGGTGGTGCTTATAACATCCAAGGAGGAGTTTCCATGGAGTACCAAGGCTGATTTTCCACAAGGAGCATATGAAGATTGGTGGTCTAGAAGATGGTCATGGTTATTCACAAGTTTCTCCATCAAAAACCATGTCCAAATCATAACCTACATCAACTTGGTGGTATAAAGATTGTCCTCCTCATCTTCTTGTTATTTTGATTATGTAAACATATATTTTATTTCCTATTGTATATGTATATGATGATTATATGATGATAAAAATGTTATGTGGGGATTTGGTGTTGATAAACATGATTAAAAAGGTGAAAAACCATAAGAAACAAGGTTAAAATCATGGTTAAATTTGTTGGCTGTATAAAACTGTAAAGAAACAGGTCATGGACTGATAAAATGATGAAGTAGAATCCATTTACAGTAAGCTATATGTCTTGTACACATGTGAGAGTTGGCCATGCAATGGAATCATTGTAATGAGTGAGATATGATCAAAACAAGTTTAAGGTACAAATCTGAGTTCACTGTTTTGGACGATTTTTAGAAAATACTTAGAGGATGATTCAACAGTATCTATAGAAGAGTTAAATGTAGCACATATCATGTAGTTTATGTGATAAGAAATTGAGCTTCTATCTCCATATAGAACTCAAGATATGGTAGTCTTGGTGAAAGTGAAGATAAAAATCAGATTTTGGAAATTAAAGAATAATACTATTATATAAGCACTCAAAATTTAATAGTATAAAATATAAATTAAAACCCACTAACTTATATAATACATTTATATAAATATGTACAATGGTAAATAAGTGGACATTTTAATAAAAATGGTAACTTGTTAAGTTTTATAAGTTATAAAACTATAAACATGATTTTTACGACTTTTTCGGCTAATACCGTAACATTAACGTTTTTGTTAAATAAAACTTAGATGGTTGGACCCGTCTAATGTAAACTTTATAGAACTTATATACTGATATATAAACATGTATAACAAGTAAAAACCGATAAGACGCGAACTATAGGACATACGGACTAAATTAACGTTATTGGACTAATAATACAACAAAAATGGATTAAAACACTTATAAACTTATTATTGGGCTTAACCCATCTAGGCCCAACTTGTAAAGTGTAGATACTGATAATATAGGTATAAAATGGATTAAAACAAGTTAAAGAACTTGTAATAAGTTTATTGGACTTAAAACACGTAAATAGGTAAAACTAGTAAACTGGTATAAACGTTATCGACATATAACATTAAAATGAGTAAACGAGAATACGTAAACCCACTTGATCATCAAATATATATAATCATCATATGTATACATAATTGTTATTTTTACAAAGTCATTGGACATGAGTCTAAGACGAGTATTATTTGTCTAGGTTTCCGTGATTGAAGCACGTACCGTACGTCCGAATTGCCGATAACCCGCCTTCCCATATCAACGTGAGTTCATAGCCTCGCACTCTTTTAAATGTTTTTATAAATGTTTTATAAACCCGCGAGGGAGATAACATGTTAGTTTTTATAAAATAGGACACCATTTTTCCCGATTGTTTGTTTATTGATTTTGGACCCGAATGATTGAATGACCCGATTGTATGACCCGATAAATGATTAAAGGACCCGATAGATGAAATAAAAATGGATTATTAAAGTTAGGTTATGTCACTAAAAGTCCCATTAGCATGAATTGTGAACTACCGGGATTTGGTAGACGCTTATGCATTTAATAGTACTATTTGGGGACGATCACCCTAGTTCGCGCCTTGACGGTTGATCCCCGTCGTGCCACATTGATTGATAAGCGAATTTATGTATGAGAAGATTTCCATAGCGTGACCTTTGTGACGACACGCTACTTTAGATGGGCAAAATTGGTATCGGGTTAGCTACCCGTTGTTGGTTTAGTAAGGTAACAATGTCATGCGGCTTATAATAATCCAAAACTAATGAAATACTACTAGACGCTCCGAATTACGATGTATTGCCTGACTAGCAATACTGGGTCATACTATTAATATTATGTTCGTGTTTTGGTTTTCATAACCATATTCATATAACGATTTTTATTTGCATACAACGTCATAAGACGTATTGTATGATGTTTTTACGACATTGGCTCGTATAATAATAATTTTTAAGGCAAATGCCTATATTATGATTTTCGATAAGGATTTATATAAAATGACTTGGCTATTTTATGGCCTATTAAAAATGATTTGTACAAAATGATTTTCAGTAATAATCTTATACTGATATTATATTGATGGATTTTATTAAACTCTATGAATTCACTCGGCGTTATCGCTGACCTTTTCTTTTAACATGTTTTATCTCAGGTACTTGAAGGTAATTCTCGGGGAGACAACAAGAATTCATGGCCCACACCTAAATTATATTTTCCATTCGAATACTTTGTAAAACTTTGTATGAAATAATATGACTTGGGACCGATGTAACTTTGATGTTTATGAATGGAAATGCTTTATTAATAAACGACCCGATTTTTAAGCGTTGTCTATGATGTGAGTAATGTACTATCCCGTAACACCAACGAGTCTTCCGTTGTATTAAGTTGTATAAATTTGGGGGTGTTACAATTAAGATGGAATGGGACGTCTGAATACGAAATTTATAAATAAACTGGCTGTAAACTCTCTTGGTAATATCTATTTTCTTAGATATATTATATAATTTGATGATAAGCAATATCAGGAATGTTTAAGTAGGATGAGTTATGAAATCTTTATTCAAACGAATTGGGACGCCTTTTCCTTTGAATAAAGAAATCATAAGTCAGCGAACCATGTGTGATACCAGTGAAAGTGTCGTATGATGCTAAGTTATTGTCTCAAGAGCTGTTCAGTATGAGCATCTCTCTTAAGTTGCGACTCACTTGAGGATGTGATATCCCGAGCCCAACGTTATTTATTTAATCCTATTTTACGAATATTTTTGAAATTTTTAAGAAATTTCGTTTGCTATATATTTGACGGTTTAAGTTGAAACCAACGTTTACGGTCGTAATTTTAACATTTGACGATTTAAGAAGAACCGATGACGACTACGATACCGACGGATGCCCAAAACTTACATTTTATTATCGATTGATCGATATTTGAGTTTTTCGAGATTTTTATTTTTATTACGTGTTAAGTCGAGTCGGAACCATATGTATAATCGTTTTGTGTGCGTTTGAACCATTTAAAGGTATTTTGAGGTAGCCGGGACTAAACCCGACTCCCGTAAAATTTTAAAATCGACTACTAGTCATAATCCCGCTCTTTAAATACTTGTTTGCCATTTAAGGCTAAAAGAAAGCCATATTTGCACAAAGGTCCTTCCACCACTATATATAAACCAAAATTTTCACACACACTTCAGTTTTAACACAAGAAAAATTCTCTCCTCCCCTTTTTCTCTCTATATCCGCCGGCCACCACCACTCCACCACCCAAAACCACCACAAAAATTTGATTTTGAAAAATCTAGTCAAAGACCCATGTTTCTAACATCAAGTTAAGTAAATCCCACCAATAAAATCACACATGCAACAACATTTTTTTTAGATCTAATTTTTGAAATATTTTGAAAAACACCATGATTTGATCTAATTAATTTTGTGGGTTTTTGTTTAAATGTGTTTAGGAACCTCCATTTGAAATATGGAAGCTTGGAAAAGATTTCTCCTTGGTGTTTTTGCTTCCAAAACCCACGGCCATATGGGGGATTTTGGTTGTTCTTGGTGTTTGATCTAATTAATGTATGGTATGGTTCTATTTCCATGTTATTATCATTTTTAATTAATTTAATTATATTGTATGTTAGTTTTATGAAATGGGTTTTGATTAAGATTATTCATATAAGTGATTAGGGATGGTTAGGGTGTTTTGGATTGATTAATTGATGTTGGAATAGGTCTAGGATGTAAGGAAAAGGGTTGGAATGATGATTTTTACGGTTTTGAAAGAGGTATTTTGAGATCAGAAACTTTAGGGGGACTTTCGTGGGTTTAAGTCTAAGTCCAGGTCTAGATGATGAGATATTGTTGTAGAGCTTTGTCTTAGCTTCGTTTTGGTATAAGGTAGAGCTTACGACCCCAAACGAGTCAAAAGTTATGATATTTTGAAAGTTCGTGTACCGGGAGATGAGAATCAACACAATCCGAATTTGTGTTTGGTTTTGGGTCAAATCCCGGGGACCATAGATAGAGTTTGGTAAATGATTGAAAGTTGATTTTTGGTCTCAAACCTGCACTTGTGAGTCTATTTTTGGACATAGGTGTTGTATTGGTCAATGGTGTATTTTAAATGGGTCAAACAAGTCTTACATGTTAGAAGTGCAAAATCAGTCCTAAAAACTTATGTTTAGTAATGTGATGTGTAACGGGTCATAAAAGTGAAAAATTTTCATGGGATTAAATATGGGTTTTATACAGATCATGAGGCATTTTTGTGAATTTTCTTGAAATTTATATAGGTGCTTAAGTCATAGCAAACAACCCGTACATTTGGTATGTACCGGCAGAATTGTAAAATGCGCAATAGTTCTAATAAAGTATAAAATTGGACGTGTCTAGTAAATATCACTTGTATGGATTTTTTTGGCATGAGTTTATATGAACCTTGAGTGTTCTTAATTATGTACATACAGTACTTGAAGGTACTTGAATGTGTTGATTCATTACGTGTTTATTCGTTAGGTGTTGTATTTGATTTCCCCGGGGCATCCTCATCGTTGGTGATCGATTTCGTTTACGCCGTAGTTACTAATACTACCACTACTACTTAAGGTGAGTCTATAGCCTCGCTCTTTACTTATTTCAAATGTTTTTACCCACGAGGGGGATACATGCTATTTAAATGAAAATGAACATAAGTCATGAATGATTGTTGGACCCGAATGTTGCCTTTAATTGTGTTGAGTACCTAGTTGCAAAAGTCCCTAAATTCATGAACTATTAACTATTGTCTTGCCCTTGTGTGGGTTGGAGATAGCTGCTTATACAATTGATAGTACTATAGGGTTGACGATCCTATCCGAGACGAGAGCTAGTACGTTGAGTACCCTCTGCGGACGGATAACTTGTGATAAGAAATAAGGTATAATTGCAACTGATGCCTTTAGAAGGGGCACTGGTTTTATTTTAATCATGCCGGTAAATGTACGCGGGTGATTGAGTTAACGGATTAGTGTCACGAGCTTAAACACAATTATTAGCTATTGCTAAATATAATATCCTTGAATAATAGATTGTTTGCGCGACAATGCTATTGAATAGTCATGATTGGTTTTAATACTTATGTTCAACCTACGATTTGATAAACCTATAGATTCGCTCAACCTTTGTGTTGACGGTTTTAAGCATGTGTTTCAGGTAACCAAGATTGATAGCAGCGGAGCATGTGAGGATGGAAGTTGTTGTAGCTTGGTGGTCTACTTGTTTTTCCACCCTTATTTAACTTAAAACTCTTTTATTTTTCTGTCATGTGAGCAAAATGTACCTTTTTGGGGTTGAGATTCAGTGGGGACCTAACGCAAACTCTGTTTTGTATTATCTTGGGATTTGGAAAACTGTAGACTTGTATGTTTTAATAATGTTAAATTTATGTTTAAACTTTTACTTCTCTTTGAGTCGTTTGATATAGCTTATGTGTGATGATAACTACGTAGCACCCAAATGTTATAGTTTCGCTGCGCATAGCATTTGTTGGGGGTGTTATAGATTGGTAATCAGATCCATGAGTTATAGAGAACTAGGTCATTTTGAAAAATCCTAAACTATAACTTTTGGTGTCGTAAGAAATTGTCCAAGCACACAACTATCTTGCATGGCTCCGGTAAGATTTCTTTAGCATTGCTTTATATTTTAGATGTATCCCTCAAACTGAAATGAATTCTCTAGTATTTTAAGTAAATACTTTGATATATATTGAGATATATTGTTGTGTACGTTGAGTACTTATCATCGTAATTTGCAAATTCTTGTAAGATTATCTTATATGTTGCATGTAATTGACATACGGGCTACATTGCATTACATGGCAACACCGCGTTGTAATCCTACGTGTATGTACGAATGATTTTATGTATAAATATGTATATACTATGGTATTTAAAGGCATTGCACATGAAGCAATGGTCCTTGAGTGATTATCGTACATTTTATAATGCGGTTTTGTTGAGAATTCGGCCTCACCGCAAATTATCAATCTTGATAATTAATTTATTGTTCGGATAACCGAATATGAACCTCGTTTGATACTCTAGATACGTAAATAACGCTTCGTAACATATTGTATATTGACTAAATTGATCTCGATTGTCGTTATCGCACCGTGATGTGTCATTTTGGACATTTTCTTTTGAAACGTAATTTACTTACGTATTACTTTATTTCCTTTATTCCTTATGGGTTTGATATGTTAGTTGGCATAACTATAATATAGACGAAGTATAATCAACGATGCGTACATCGTAGCGACGAATCACATGTGTATGTTATAAAACGTGGTTGAGGCGTGTCGCCATTTAATCATTGTTTACTATTCTACTTGAATTTTAAGATGTGTTTTAAAATAGACTAGCGTTGTGATCAATCGCGATAACTTGGAATTTGGTTGGTTTTTGTGTTAATTTTGTGGAGTACGATTTCGAGACTCATCCGAGGCCGATAACAACATTTAGTTGACATACGTATTCTCGCTTCGTTTATTTCATTTTTGTTCTTGTTGTCTTATTATTTTAAATTTGATAGTATATATGACGGGGTCCGGCATTTGTGTGAGTTAAGTAAGCACTAAACTTTGTTGATTGAATGGTTTAAACATAAAGTGTTTTACATATTTAATACTTGGCGGATGAAACTTTTGGATACAAATGACTTATGATGTGTCTTATAACAAGTAAAAATAAGTGTAGAGAAGAAATGGACAAAGTGAAATTGTTTTCCCTTCAACCTTGGTTGGTATATCATAATAAGTAATTTATATTACTCGTAAAATCCTTGTTTTTATATATTAATAATTTGATACTAGAAGCTAGTGATGGATTTGTTAAGAATTTGTTTAATATAATTTGAAAAGGAGTTTATAATAAAATTTACGATATGACTGTTGAGTATATGTAACTTTGGATTTAGTATGAATTAATTTTCGGGTCAATGTAGCAAACTTTTGGCGTATCTTGTAATATAAAACATGAGTAGAAGAATTAGTCATGTATTTTGGAGCTAAAAACTTTGTAAAATTGGCTTTATTTTAAACATAAGGTATGTTTACGTATGCATTGGTGTAAACTAGAACACGTTACTTGTTGTAGTGAATAAACTGGGATAAAATCGGAATATACACTATAAGTGAGAAATTCTAACGCTTGAAATAAATTTTTAAACATTGATGGAACGTCATTGGAAATCATTTCTTTGTTTAATTGTCGTTATAGAGAATCACTATGCACAATTCGATGATGCTTGTTTAAAATCGTTTGAAAAATCTTTTGTTTTATTCCGCTGCGAGATGTGTTAATCTTAAAAACCGTTTGATAATGGGCTAAAGATTAAAAGTTGAATTTTCTACATTTTAGAAATATTGAAATAAGCATTTCTGATTAATTATTATATTATTATATTATTATTATTTTTGAGATTCAAGTCTCGACTAAAATCAGTAATTTATCCGAGATAATACTCGTGAAACGTCTTTGACGCCTGACTCGAGTCGCGTGAATAAAACATAGCATACAAATTTTAAGGAAGACATGTGTATAATAAATAGTCAAAGATTGATTTTTAAGAGTTAATTGGACTAGTTTGAGTCATGATGGATATTTGTATATACGTAATGAGCTAAGTTGTAATAATAAAAATGTAAAACTTGGAAAATTCTTTCTATGTACATTTTTGGTACTTAAGATATGAACATTAATGAGATTTTGACACAAGTATGGAGATTTTCAAACCTAATGATTTTACCAGTTATAATAACCGAGTCACCGAATCAACTGATGTTAGAAATTTTCTTGCAATCGTAATTTTTATAGAAATAAAAACTTTGTATGGATTGAAACATGAAAGGTCTGAAATCTTTAATGGGGTAACACAAATTAAAAATGTGCAAATGTTCGGTTTTACAATATACAAGGTAACAGTAACTAGAAAATGCAAATGGATTACCCAACAAACGAATATTTGTATTATTTTCTTAAGACGTAATATTTTAAGTCACGATGGTTCGATCGTACAACATCACTTCTTTGATTTTGCAAGTCTATATCTAAATTTGGGTAGTAGTGTGAATTGTTTATTTTAATATTGTCAATGGCATGAGACCATTATTTATTTTGAATTGCTACTTCACGATTACATGATAATAAGGGTATGTCACCCGGTGTATTTTGTCCTCTTCATGGACGTTGTGATTTTCTTCTTTCGGTTAATGGAACCTAAATTTCTGTATTTACTTGAATGATACTATAAATCTTCATTAAATTGTTTATTTATTTATATTGAACAAAAGCGAGGAGGCGAAGCCGCTTTACCAAATTGTAGAGGTGAAGGAACTCGATCTTCCTAGAGAAATTGTTTCTATTTGACCAAGTGATTATTCTCCTCTCCCCGTATACCCTTGGTGGAATGTGTGTGCAACTCGAGATGGTGGGAATCATGATCGTTGTTCTATTTTTGGCGCTGTGATGATGTCCGATGTCCCCTCTATGTACCTAAGATCGGTCGTTGTTTTCTCGAAACTCTTGTCATATATTCGAAGTATTTTCATTTCTAACGTAGTTAATTTCCGTTAGCAAATATATTGCTCGTTTACCTTGTTCGATCTCATTGATTTTTGACTTTATTACTTTTTGTGCTTGCAATGATCTTTAATACTGAACCACCTTACCATTGATTGGTGAGTAGTCTATTTTGAAAATATGTATGAGTGTGAAATGTTTCGTTTAACCAAATGTAAATGGTGTCGATTTATTTACTTAATTATTTATTCATTTTTCTCATTAATAGGCAAAGTAATGTATGTTTCCAAAGTAGACGAAAAATGTTTGATGTGTTTCTTAAAACGATGGTAACAATATTTTCCCATTTCAAATTCCATTTCAAATGGTTTAATTTTTTTGAAGATTAGGTCAAAAACTTTCGTAGTCATATTTGGTATGTAATAATAATGTTTGTGTCGTCACTCGATCCTCAATTATGCACAGCTTAGCTAACTATGCATAATCCGGGAAGAGTCTTGTTTTGTTGGTTGTTGTTGCTTGATCCTTAAGTATGCATGATCTAGCTAATTATGCATAGTTTAGGAAGGGCACGATCGTGTCAAACAAATTGGTCATCTTGAAACTTGTAGTGTTTTGATAAATGTTTGGATGAGAACGTTTTTTAAAAATGGTGGATCCTTATGCAAGTAATCGTATTCTCCTTGATTCCTAAAGAAAATTTTTGAATTTTCTTGTGTTCCTTGAAAACTTTTCTTTTTGTTTGGCGTTGACTTAGTAAGTCACTGTGGCCGAGTAATTTTGGAAAATGTTTTTATGTGTTGTGTGTAACGTGTGAAAATTATCAGAATCGCTAGGGTGTTGATGAAATACAAAAGGGACTCGTACCGACACTGAGAAGAAATTTTAAACAAGAATAGAAGACTGCCAAAGTAGAGGAAATCAGAGTTCAAGTGACTCTGAGGGGAATGACGAAGACTTCTCCTACATCAAACGTATCGTACCTTATTTATTTTCTTTTCTCGTTCTTTTGATATGTTTAACGACACACGATAAACTGTTGAAGTTTACCAGCTGTGCATCGGTAGTTGGAAGACAATTCCATTGCCGTCTTCGTTTATTCAAATGAGGAATCCTCTTTGCTTGACTCGATTTTCTTTGATCATCGATGGTTAAACGATAGATAGCCATAATTGATGTTTTTGTGGTAAACCCTTGCCTTTTATGTATTTATGCGGTAAGTGATCTGGTCGAGTGATCGTAAGTTATGAGAACTTGAGACGACATTGTCCAATGAAGTCCGATCATGGAGAACACGTGCCATGTAATATATATATTTTTTTTTGTTATGAACGATGATGCTTATTGAGATTTTGACCACGTTTAGGACGGAAGTGAGATGGTGTTCTTATATTATATATTTTTTGGGTATGGATCCGTGTGTGAGCACCCTGCGATGGCATATGTATGTATTTTTCTTTCTTTTTGGATATGCATCCATAGCTAGCAAGCTCGTGAACCTTCTTTAACTTGCAATTTTATTTTGACTGGACTCATCCGAGAAATATGTCAATATTTCTTATTTTATCATGTCTTGGCTGATTAGCAAGCATGAGTTAACTTGATTAAACTGATTGGCTTGGCATGGTTTGGCTATGTTGCAAACATGTCGTAATGTGGTTGTATGTGTTTCATAATGGCTTTTGTGTTTGATTGGATTGTGATGTCTTCGAGAGAGATATGTATACGTCGAATGATTACCGTATCGATGAATTCGTTTTTGACGAAATAGGTTTGTATGTACATAATATTGCGATTAAGGTGATTTTGTATGACTAGTATTAATTACTTCGTCTTGTATATTCTGAACATTTTCGATGGGGTTATGTGTGACCCGTACGATTTCCTTGTGAATAATTATTATTTTTATGAGACGATGAACCAAGTGAAAGGACGATTCGAAAGTTGGGAGACATGCTCCGAGCGTGTGTGATTGATTTTGGTAGTTGTTGAGATCGACACTTGTCGTAGGTAGTATCTTTGTACAACGACTTTTACCTTGTTAGCATTGAAGTTGTAGCATTTGAAGAATTATGTTGATGAAAATGTAGATCACCAGTTGAGTGGAATGAAGTAAGAAAAATCCAGTTGAATGGGCTTGAAATGATTCGAGAGGCTATGGAAGAGATGGTGTAGATTAAGAATCACTTGTTAACCGCGAGAAGCTGTGGAAAGAGATGTGTTGATACCCGTAGGAAGAATTTGGGGAAATTGAATTGGAGATCATGGATCGAGATGTTGAGTGATTGAAACAAGGTATAATCCTCATTGTGAAGGCGTGATGGAACCCGAGACGTGAACCGAAGTCCACATCGGAATGTGAAGACCTCTTTAGGAAGTAGTACCCTCATCTTTCTAGTAGAACGAAATGCGAGTATAAGAACCGGAGAGCACCGGGACGTCGCTCCCTTAAAGAAGGGAGGATGTGATACCAGTGAAAGTGCCGTATGATGCTAAGTTATTGTCTCAAGAGCTGTTCAGTATGAGCATCTCTCTTAAGTTGCGACTCACTTGAGGATGTGATATCCCGAGCCCAACGTTATTTATTTAATCCTATTTTACGAATATTTTTGAAATTTTTAAGAAATTTCATTTGCTATATATTTGACGGTTTAAGTTGAAACCAACGTTTACGGTCGTAATTTTAACATTTGACGATTTAAGAAGAACCGATGACGACTACGATACCGACGGATGCCCAAAACATACATTTTATTATCGATTGATCGATATTTGAGTTTTTCGAGATTTTTATTTTTATTACGTGTTAAGTCGAGTCGGAACCATATGTATAATCGTTTTGTGTGCGTTTGAACCATTTAAAGGTATTTTGAGGTAGCCGGGACTAAACCCGACTCCCGTAAAATTTTAAAATCGACTACTAGTCATAATCCCGCTCTTTAAATACTTGTTTGCCATTTAAGGCCAAAAGAAAGCCATATTTGCACAAAGGTCCTTCCACCACTATATATAAACCAAAATTTTCACACACACTTCATTTTTAACACAAGAAAAATTCTCTCCTCCCCTTTTTCTCTCTATATCCGCCGGCCACCACCACTCCACCACCCAAAACCACCACAAAAATTTGATTTTGAAAAATCTAATCAAAGACCCATGTTTCTAACATCAAGTTAAGTAAATCCCACCAATAAAATCACACATGCAACAACATTTTTTTTAGATCTAATTTTTGAAATATTTTGAAAAACATCATGATTTGATCTAATTAATTTTGTGGGTTTGTGTTTAAATGTGTTTAGGAACCTCCATTTGAAATATGGAAGCTTGGAAAAGATTTCTCCTTGGTGTTTTTGCTTCCAAAACCCACGGCCATATGGGGGGTTTTGGTTGTTCTTGGTGTTTGATCTAATTAATGTATGGTATGGTTCTATTTCCATGTTATTATCATTTTTAATTAATTTAATTATATTGTATGTTAGTTTTATGAAATGGTTTTTGATTAAGATTGTTCATACAAGTGATTAGGGATGGTTAGGGTGTTTTGCATTGATTAATTGATGTTGGAATAGGTCTAGGATGTAAGGAAAAGGGTTGGAATGATGATTTTTACGGTTTTGAAAGAGGTATTTTTAGATCAGAAACTTTAGGGGTGTTTTCGTGGGTTTAAGTCTAAGTCCAGGTCTAGATGATGAGATATTGTTGTAGAGCTTTGTCTTAGCTTCGTTTTGGTATAAGGTAGAGCTTACGACTCTAAACGAGTCAAAAGTTATGATATTTTGAAAGTTCGTGTACCGGGAGATGAGAATCAACACAATCCGAATTTGTGTTTGGTTTTGGGTCAAATCCCGGGGAACATAGATAGAGTTTGGTAAATGATTTAAAGTTGATTTTTGGTCTCAAACCTGCACTTGTGAGTCTATTTTTGGACTTAGGTGTTGTATTGGTCAATGGTGTATTTTAAATGGGTCAAACAAGTCTTACATGTTAGAAGTGCAAAATCAGTCCTAAAAACTTATGTTTAGTAATGTGATGTGTAACGGGTCATAAAAGTGAAAACTTTTCATGGGATTAAATATGGGTTTTATACAGATCATGAGGCATTTTTTTGAATTTTCTTGAAATTTATATAGGTGCTTAAGTCATAGCAAACAGCCCGTACATTTGGTATGTACCGGCAGAACTGTAAAATGCGCAATAGATCTAATAAAGTATAAAATTGGACGTGTCTAGTAAATATCACTTGTATGGATTTTTTGGCGTGAGTTTATATGAACCTTGAGTGTTCTTAATTATGTACATACAATACTTGAAGGTACTTGAATGTGTTGATTCATTACTTGTTTATTCGTTAGGTGTTGTATTTGATTTCCCCGGGGCATCCTCATCGTTGGTGATCGATTTCGTTTATGCTGTAGTTACTAATACTACCACTACTACTTAAGGTGAGTCTATAGCCACGCTCTTTACTTATTTCAAATGTTTTTACCCGCGAGGGGGATACATGCTATTTAAATTAAAATGAACATAAGTCATGAATGATTGTTGGACCCGAATGTTGCCTTGAATTATGTTGAGTACCTAGTTGCAAAAGTCCCTAAATTCGTGAACTATTAACTATTGTCTTGCCCTTGTGTGGGTTGGAGATAGCCGCTTATACAATTGATAGTACTATGGGGTTGACGACCCTATCCGAGACGAGAGCTAGTACGTTGAGTACCCTCTGCGGACGGATAACTTGTGATAAGAAATAAGGTATAATTGCAACTGATGCCTTTAAAAGGGGCACTGGTTTCATTTTAATCATGCCGGTAAATGTACGCGGGTGATTGAGTTAACGGATTAGTGTCACGAGCTTAAACACAATTATTAGTTATTGCTAAATATAATATCCTTGAATAATAGATTGTTTGCGCGACAATGCTATTGAATAGTCATGATTGGTTTTAATACTTATGTTCAACCTACGATTTGATAAACCTATAGATTCGCTCAACCTTTGTGTTGACGGTTTTAAGCATGTGTTTCAGGTAACCAAGATTGATAGCAGCGGAGCATGCGAGGATGGAAGTTGTTGTGGCTTGGCGGTCTACTTGTTTTTCCACCCTTATTTAACTTAAAACTCTTTTATTTTTCTGTCATGTGAGCAAAATGTACCTTTTTGGGGTTGAGATTCAGTGGGGACCTAACGCAAACTCTGTTTTGTATTATCTTGGGATTTGGAAAACTGTAGACTTGTATGTTTTAATAATGTCAAATTTATGTTTAAACTTTTATGTCTCTTTGAGTCGTTTGATATAGCTTATGTGTGATGATAACTACGTAGCACCCAAATGTTGTAGTTCCGCTGCGCATTGCATTTGTTGGGGGTGTTATACCATGAGGTTATGAATTTTTATTTACATGGATTAGGACGCTTCTTGATGTAAAAACGATTTATAAACAAGTGGGCTTAAGTGCATTCGACATGACTCCTTATTTATATTATTTTATTAATCCAGTTATGGAGCGTGCTCCTTTAACTCACTGTTCGTCCATCGATTTAATCGTTATTTTGTCCTTTTATCGTTACCATTACTGCGTCTTGACGAATGATTTCTCAAACTTCATTTGGCTCGTGAATTGTGGCACGTATTTTTTTTCGAATGAACATCGACCGACGTGAGCTTAACCAATTAATTGTAGTTAACCCTATATCGACCTTTCATAGTTGATGACTTGTTAGATTCTTTGCTTCTGATTGTCCTTTAATTGTTCAATGAACCGTTACCGCTTTGTCAGATTGACCTGTCAAACGTTTCGGATACATTCCAGCTTTACCTTTTCCTTTCCGACATTCTTGACACTTCTCAACCTAATAACAACGATCGAGTTTCGAGGACGAAACTCAAAATAGCACGTGGATGATGTAACACCCGAGAATTTTTCGTACTTTAAATAATAATAAATGCTATTAATTATTATTCGAAATTTATATATGAGCGATACCAAACTTATTAGGTTTGAAAACGGGTTATATTTTGCAAAATCAGAAAAATCACAGTCTACGTACCAGCACAGTAAAAATTTAATTTTTATATTTAATTGTCACGATATATTTAATAAGATGATTTATTAAATTATTTAATATTGTAATAATAACATTTGTTAAAAACGCGATTAATCGAGTTGAAATCCATTTCGTTGAGATTAAATCTTGACCGAGGAAACCAGTAGATAATTAACATTTAATTGAATTTAAAAGCGATTTATCAATTTCTCGTCGTATAAATGATCTCTTTTCGTTGAAAAAGTTTTAAAAACAACGGTAAAAATTCCGGATCTTAAATTTGATTTTCTCAAACCCGATGGAGTTCCAAGTCACGTTTAAAAAAAGTTTAAGTAAATAATTTACAACTTCAACCCCTCAACTATACAACTCTTACATTTTCATTTATAAACCTTATTATATAAAAGAAGAAAAAAATAGGGTTTCATCTCATTTTTCCCCAAACCCTAGCACACACACTTATAATTTCCTCTCTCCCATCACTAGTCAGCCGCTGCCAGTGACCACAGTACAGCCGTTGTTCATCCACCACGCCACCGCTGTCTATCATCACCATCACCTCACAAAAACCACCTGCTATACCACCATCTATATCAACCCCACATATCCCGCCATATAACACCGTCGTCACCATCATCATGAATCGCCACAATATGGTGTCTTTGTCACCACAAATTTATCACCATAGACTACCACCTTCGTCCTCCACCATCACGTCCACGACTGCTGCTCGCTACAACACCAGCCGTCACAACTACAACAACATCACCACCTTACGCCGCCACCAATCTAACACCAGATCCACCAAACGACACCACCATCCACCACCATATCCAAGACCTCGGTTGAATCACCAATCGTGCATCCCGACCACAACACCATCATCACAAACGTGGTGATAAAAACCATGTGCACACCAACGTTCAGATGCAAATCTACCACCAGATTTGAAGGCCACCGTGGTCGTCGTAGCTGTTGTCCCGTCACCACCAATGTGTACATCGGCCGAGGTTGTTCTATTACTTGTTTATATCGAAACCACCAGCCATGTGGTGCTCAAGGGTGTTTGGTTTGGTGATTATTAAAGGGGTATTTAGCTCGGTCAGAAACACCAAAGGGTGCATTTGATGGGTTTGATATAACCACCAACATGGTGCATTTGGCTTGTGCAAGAAGCACCATCAGCGGGGTAGGTCCAGTAGAAAGCTACGAGGATGTGCTTGGTTCTGCAGAAACACGACAAGGGCGCGTTTGGGTTGGGCAAAAAACACACAAAAGTATGTATAGTTTAGGCAGAAATGACGTAGGGAGCGTTGGGTTGCAGCCGTAACTTCTTGGGAGCGTTTGGTTCTGCAGAAAAACCTCCAGGGAGCGTTTGGGATTACCGGCAGACTGTACGAGGTTGTTTGGGGTAACAACAGACGATAAGGGCTGTTTGGGGTAATCAACAGACGTTAAGGGCTGTTTTGGGTTAACAACAGAATATAAGGGGCGTTTGGGTTTGCCAAAGAAGTATAAGGGTGTGTTTGAGGTTAACAGCAGGTGTAAAGGAGCACGTGGGACTGCTGTTAAGTATTAAGGGGCGTTTGGACGCGAGATTGCAAGGATTTAGAATACCGGGCGCGATTTCCATTCATGGTGGTTTGTGGTTTAGGAATCGACTAATAACGTGTATAATTGTAGAATTAATTAAAATGGATTAAGCGATGGTATACGTACATAAATTATATATAAGTGGTTAAATAAATATTTCGAACATTATCATTATAACGAGAACTATAAAAATGACTATATGTTTAAATTGTGTTTAAATAGCTTACATCGGGCGCTTTCTATTAGTTTATAATACGTAGGTTGTGTTTGGTTCTATTTAGTTATGGTAATAAAAAGTCTAGTTCGGATATATGTTAAAACGTGATTTGCGTAGCGTGGATTTTTTGGAAAATATTGAGAATTTTTTAATATGGAAAAGGTTGTATGAACGTAGAGGTCATGTCAAAATTTTTATAAGATTCTATGCTTTATATTTTGTTCGCTACAAACTATTATTATATTTGTAAACCGATAAAATAAATAAATATTATATTATTTGTAAACTGATAAAAGAAATATTTTTTATTTAAAGGTGACAATTATTAATCAAGTGGTGATTTTCTTAAAATGTGTCTAATTATTTTTATCACAATCTTTATACTGCAACTACAAAATAAATTTATATTTTAGTTTGTTTTGTAAGATTGTGTCTCTATTATATAATTCAACATAAGAATTATATAATCGCTTGGTTATAAGTATTATGTAGGGAATACACTACACACTTGATGTGTGCCTAATTTATTCACTTTATTTAACCAACTATCGAGCTACTATAATTTGGAACTTAAATATTTTATAAACGAGTCACGTTGATGTGCATATCTATTGAGAACTCAAATACACATTTTTTTTAAGTTATTAGATTTAGTCGATTAGTTAAACCACAACACCATGACCGAGCCATATCGATTTCCATTTGTGCGGAGCGTATTATTAGCATCACTATTGTTCACGCTACTTCGTCGAGGTGAGTTCATACCCCACCTTTCTATTTTTGGAATCGCTTTATAAATGTTTTATTCTCTTTTGGGGAAGATGCATGCTTGTCGATGTCAAATACGTGTTTATACGTCCGATGACTGTTTGTGATACATACATGGTATTACTTCTCAAGTATTGTTTGCGATGCATATGTGTTTATACCTATGAAGAATTGTTTATGATGCATATTGTGAATATGTGAGTGATTCATTTCTTCTCTTAATCTGCGTTATATGCTTAATCTATTTGGGGAGAGATAATGCTTTGTTATTTGCTTATGGATGCAACTGTGCTTGTATAAGAATACTTCGCTGAGATATTGTTTATCTATGAGATAATGCTTTGTCACTTGCTTGGACACAAAATGTGCTCTCGTTGTATACTTCATTGAAGTTGTTTTATGGATATGCCTAAGTAGCTTTTACCCACGTTCTTCTTAGTCCCCTTCATGAACCGTTAATCACTTCTGGATGACCGGTAAAGTGAACCTGATGTTATGGATAGATCTATTGAGGTTTTGGCAACCTCCGTCCGGGGATTTGTAAATCGCCACTCCCAAACGGACGTATACCATTTGATGTTGTGCTAGGTGGTCTTGGGTTAGACACCTACCGGGGCAACTTGTATTGCATGCGCGCGATGTTTTGGCGTACTTGCCATAGTTCGGTTTCATGAGCTTAGTGCTATCATAAACATTGTGTTGTACCCAATATGCTTGACGTCATATCTCCCATGATGGTCTTGCATATCTTATCTATGTTTTTACGGTCCATTGCTTGATATGATTCTGAACTTGAATTGCTCTTGTGATCCATCTTGCTATGATCTTGTATTGATCTAGAATTGAATCTTGCTATGATCACGTAATGATCTTGAAATTTGAATCTTGCTATGAACTTGTATGATCTTGATATGCTTAATGTAGAGAATTTTGTGCAAATTCTTTTTATGTTCGTTTCGTTTTCCTCGACTCACTCGAATTGATTTCAAATTAACGTAAGATTGAATGTTCTTGGTTAAATTTCTCTTGTTGGTATTTTTAAAACTAATTAAAAACTATTTGATTAAAAGCTAATTTAATTAACTACTAAACTATTTAAACAATTTTGAAAACTATTTTAAACTAATTTAAAAGTCTAATTTAATCTAATTTAAATAAAAACTATTTTGAAACTTAAACAAAGTTTAAAACTAAATTTATGTGAAACTAAAATAAAGACTTTTAGTAAAAACTATTTTTCTAAATAAAACTAGATTAATTAAAACTACTCTTAAAAAAAACTAAATTTAAAAACAATTAAAATTTATAAAAGTAAATAAAATATTTTTTTATTTTTTATATTTTTTTTAAACTTTATAAAAGAAAACTTTAATTTAAAATTAATTAATTAACCTAAAACTTGAATTAAACTAAATTAACAAAACTGCCAGTTTAAAAATTACCTATATTAATAACGTGACTAATGATCAAACACAAAAGAAGGTCTAGCACAAATGGTTATGACGTATGACTATTGGACTGGAGGTCCAGGGTTCGAGCCTAGGCAGAGACGTGTTTTGCTATTTTATTTCTTTTTGACTTTTTTGGAAATATGAACCAGCAGACCAAGTGGGTCTGTTGTATTTAAGCAGCAAACAAAAGTCAAATAAGCTCTAACAAAGATCCTAATAAGCACCATCAAAGCCTATAAGCATATCATCACTCACAAAGAAAATAAGCAAAATAAATCCAAACACGAAAATCAATAGCAAATACAAAGAACAAATTGAGCATATGAAACTTAAACCGAAAAGCAGATCCTACTAGCAGTTATAATAACCAAAGACAATAAGCAATAGGTAACTAAATAAGCAGACCCTAACAATTTTAATCCCAAATAAGCAAAACTAAACAATTTAAATAAGCCAAATCCAACGACTTATTCTAGCCAATAAAAAAAATCAAACAGGAAATATCTAACAAACTAAAGCAGATCCAAACAACCTCAAAAACATCATACAGAAAAGCAAATCCACACAAAACTTAATCACATAAAAAATAACATAAGCAGATAATAGCAGATCCTAACAGTCTCAAATCCAAACACAATAAATCAATAACATAAGCAGTAAACTATAAATAAACTAATTAATTAAAAATTAAAAATAAAAGGAACTTAAAACCTGGAGATGATTTCCGTTGGGAAGTAGGTGGGCGCTGAACCCCCTATGAACCGAAACAAACGAACATCTCCGTACTACCCAAACATCATCATCATCTTTCACGAACCGGAACAATAATTGAACCGAAAAGTACCAATCGAACCAATATTTTTATAATTTCCCAGTAGGGGAAATTATTTCTACCTTTTTCTTTACTTTAATATTTATTTAATTAAAACCGAAATTAGATCTAAATTGCAATAAAAATTAAATGAGACAATATTTGACCGAGAATTAAAATTTCATTAATAATCAAAAACAGGATTACAATACTTTTAAAAAAGAAAATTACATTAACCTAACATCTATTTTTCAGAAATAAAAATTAAAATAAAAAAGAAGGCACACTCCATTACAGATTTGTGGGGGTATTTATAGCCAACCCCCAAAGGCTTCTTCATGAAGCTTTGTGAGGAAGGAATCAAATCTGAGCCGTTAAACACGTCATTTCTTCTTTCTCTCTCTTCTCTTCTTCAATCTACGGTTGAAAATCGTCCTTGCATCACACGGATCAACAGCATGGCGCGATTTGTGTTTGTTGTGCTTGTTCTATGCTGAGGTGGAGGATCTTTATTGGTGGATACTTGGTGGAGAGGTGTATCCACCAATCAAAACAAGGAATGAGGCCACGTCTGATTTGGACCACCATTATCTTCATCCCTAAAAAAGGGGTATTTAATTACCTATGCCTGTAGATCACACGCTTGATAAAAAGCCCTATATCAATTTTGGGGTTAAGGTTTAGGTGAATAGTAATTTTTTTGCAGGTTTTTAGGGTTGGGGAGGGTAACTGTGTTTATTTTTTAGAGAGAGATGAGGGAAAGTGGGTGAGGGTACATAGTTTGTATCGACGTGAATAAATGGTGGGTGGGTAAATTTTATTTATTAAAATGACGTGTGTGGGGTGAGAGTTGTGTTGACCAGGGTTTGCAACGTGTGTGAGTTTTGACCAAAAGAAGTGAATTTAAATTCACTTTATCACTCTTTTTTTTCACCGTCCCATTTTTATTTAATGGGCTAGGCCCAATTGCATTCTTTCCATCCGTCTTTAATTTGTAAATGGGCTTTTGCTGGGCCATTTTGATCCGTCATAAGTTAACCATTTTCTTAAATGGGCTTA
Organism: Glebionis coronaria; assembly: GCA_025667525.1. Lineage (NCBI taxonomy): Eukaryota > Viridiplantae > Streptophyta > Magnoliopsida > Asterales > Asteraceae > Glebionis > Glebionis coronaria. The sequence continues at coordinate 437,997,016 of CM046882.1, read as the reverse complement.
ATAACTAGGTTTTTCGCCAGTTAAAAAGATTCGTTTAAGTATGTCTCTTCGAATTGAAAAAGGAGTTTAATGTTTGACTCAGTCGTTCTTTGGTGAAACAAAAGTGTGTCGTTGTAGTATATTAAAAGTGCAAAACAATTAAAGTAAATGACGTTAATTATAAAAATGGCATTAAAACAAAAGGCGTTAAAATAAATCTAAGTCTAATTAAAAGTAAAGCGTGCAATATTAAAACTTTGAAAAGATAACTTAATTTAAATGACTTAAGGTTAAAGCGTGATGAGAATTAAAATTGACAAAGTATTAAAATGAAAACGTAAAAATTAAACAAGACAAAAATATAAAAGTATACCCACCATCGGAATACATTCCGATCAGTACAATCGGAATGTACACAAACTCAGATCGGAATAAGGAATGGGCCTGGATCGGAATGCTGTAACCTTTCCAATCGGAATAACCAAACTTACCCTGATCGGAATATGCCTCTTCGGAATGTACTTACCTTTGAGATCGGAATGTGAAGAATGGACTCAGATCGGAATAACTGTCACTTACCTCCTGATCGGAATACTAATCAAACCCAGATCGGAATGTTGTTCAGATCGGAAAGCTTCAGATCGCAATCCCCAGATCGGAATGTTGCTTAGGAAAATTGGGCAGCACTTCGTTTCAGTGAAGCCTTAAGAGCCGTCGCAATCCCGATCGCAATGTGCGATCGGAATCTTGATCAGAATAAGGGGGAATTTCAGATCGGAAAGCACCGTCGCAATGTCCCGTCGCAAAAAGCTGTCGAAATCAAATTACCTTATTCCAAAACTGTCACCATCGGAATGTGGCTAAGTGATGCTGTCGCAATGTGGAGAACCCTTATTTTCCGATGGATAACAAATTAGTAATAAGCACACGAACCAAATAAGCTAATTCTAATAAGCAGTAACCAAAAACTTGAATGAAATGGAAAAGGAAGATATAATAAGCAACAAAATTAAAACCTTTCAAAATTAAAAAGACGAAACTAAATAAAATGGATTTTAAAAAGTAAAACTTTTAAGAAAACTTTGAAAACACTTAAGTTAGATACCAAATAAGCAAATAAGATTGTCAAACTTATGGCTTATCTCGTATGAAAACCTTAAAAGGAAAAGAAAAGACAAAACCTTTAATCGAATAAGCAAAAGGATTAAGCAAAAGCTTGCTTAATCCGATTTTAAGCCGAACCAAAAAGAAGAAAAGTAGAAGGAGAATGATGAAAAGAAACTTGATCAACTGTAAATAAAGATTAAAGCAACAAAATTAAAAACACTTACTTGGAATTAAAGGGTAATTAAGGTGCAAGACAAGTATTTAAATTTGACATGAAAAGTAAATGTGCATAAAAGTAAAGGTGGAAGAACTAGTGTCACTCTAGCCAACAAAATTAATGAAATGAAAAGGAGGGGTATTTATAGGAGATTTAGGAAGGTGTTTAGAGGAAGCTTCCTCCCCTCCTTCCTTTCTTCTTAATTGCATCTTAGTCCTTTTCTTCTTAATCTTCATTTAATTGCACCATAAGTCCTTAAGCCTTTGAATCTTCTTTAATCTTGGACTTTAATGACTTTTGGCTCGGGATTTCTTTGAACTCGTCTTTTAATTCTTCAATAAATAAGACTTGAGTTCTTCGGCTTTTAGTAAACTTCCGTCTTTTGACTTTTTCTTCGATAAATCTTCAGAATTGGTCTTGGACTTCCGTTCTTTTTGCACTCTTGACTTCTTGACTTCGTCTTTCATCTTTTTCTTCAATAAAAGCCCGTAAATGTCGTGTTTTCTCCACTTTTCACAATTTCATCCTAAATCACAACAAAAACACAAACCACGCATAATTCCGATATAAAAGACATAAAATACACGTTTTGGCTCGGTTATTATTGTAATTAAGTGGTAAAAAGGATGGGTGTTTTCACACCTATCAAATCCCCTACACTTGACCATTGCAATGTCCTCATGCAATGCATTAGTTACAAAGCACGTTTACATTTTTCATCATAATCAGTCCACCTTGGCCTTTATTAAAGAGATAGAAAACTATAAACATTCAAAGTAAAGAAATCAAAAGCATACCTTGGGTTTTGGAAATGTCATGAATAATCATCATCCTCAAGTTTTCGCTTTCTCCAAACCAAGCTTAAAAACGAGATCATTGTTATTATAAGTTAGCAAACTAACACGAACTCATGTGGGCCAATTATTCACTTAGACTCCCTTATTCCTAGGGGTATCTCTTATATTTTATTGTTGTCTTGAATGATCACGAGGATGCATTTTTGACTTATTTCGATAGTTATTTAGTCTGAAAATAAAGTGAACGATTTAATCAATAGTTAGCTAAAGGACAAAATCTTTTAAAACTGCTTCTCGGGACCTCATAAAGTTCATATGTTGGCATAACTCGCTTCGCGATTTGAGACCTTTCTCGGACCGATATTTGGCAGCGACTTCATACTTCAAATCTTGAGAGACGTTTATGAAATTATGGTCTTCTCTTCATATAGAAATTTCTTCATTTTGAAGTTTTGAGAGATTCATACTTGGACCACGACTTCTTCATTTTCTCCAATCTTTATTTTGGACTTTGATATACAACGATCCGCCTCCTTTTATGACTTGGATCTATTTATCCTCATACCTTGTTAGGGTCTTTTCGGATTCACTTCTCCATGACTTTTGGGGAGTTTTTTCTTTTCGTCGTGTGTCTCGATCCTTCATATTGATTTTCGATAAATGATTCTTCACATCACTTGGGATCTTTAGCAACAAAATATAGCCCTCATGCCTTGTTAGGACCTTTTTGGACTCGCCAATCTTCGCGTCCCGCTTTAATAAGTTATGCCTTGGCTATGAACTCTAATCCATACCGAGCAACTTTTAAACGATCTTGGGCTAGAAGCTAAGTAACTTTTTAAATCGTACAACCTTATTTATTGCAGATAAATTTATTAGCAAGCAATGGGAGAATAGGCTTATAATTAACTCACATAAATTCCCGAAAGAATACCAAACTTATAATTGACTCTATCATCTCTCGTTCTCCACAATTTAAAATCTCAAGGAATGAGACTCGTGGATGCTTAGCCTATTAAATCAAAGTTTTGGGTTTTTGAGTCGCCTATAGGATCTTGCAAATTCTTAGACTTTTTCAAGTTTAGAAATTGCGTTTTAAAGTTCCCTTGATAAACGACTCTCTAGGATCAATTATAGGAACTTGCGAAAATTTCTTGTTCTTAACCTGTGAGAGTTAAGACTTTCGTGTTTTATAGCTCCCTAAATAAAAGCCTAGCAAAACTTGACTTAAACACGTTAAGGATACTAGCTAAAGTAAACTTAGATAAGTAAACTCGGGTTGAGTCAAAAGATTCACAACGTTTGAAAATTAAAACCACTTTATTAAACTTTTATTCTAATAAGGCAAGAAAATAACTATACAAAGGGAAAAACCAATGGTCCAAAATAGATCAAAAATTTTGAAAAATGTCGAAAAATTGATTTTCCGGTTAAAATGAGGACAAATACAAGGAAAAGACCACTTAACTTCGATAGAAGTCCCCCTACACTTAATATAAACATTGTCCTCAATGTTTAAGCATGTGGGAGTAAACTCCCCTACACTTAGGACTGTGCACGTTATTTAAATCTCGCTAAGGAAGAGACAACTAAAGAGATTCCTATTTTAATATTGAGAAAATATAAAATAGTGAATCGAAAAGAGTTTAGGATAGAACCGGGAAAATGGAACACGGAATTACGGGTCGTCAAGAATCATCAAGAGTGGATCATTGAAGCTCGAATCCCTGATTATAAGAAGAGAGGAGAGGAAAGCAAACCAACGGGTCTCCCCCTACACTTATGATAAAGAAAGCTAAAAGATAGATGCATGGGTTGCCTCCCAAGAAGCGCTTGATTTTTGATTACCGAGTCGTGAGCCTGACTCGACCTTGATCATCATAGGAAGAAGCATAAAACATATCCACCAGGATCAAAGACATAGTTTTCGTCCATCAAATAGCACAAGCTTAAGGAGAACAAGGCAAGCCAAAGAAGAGTAGGCAAGGTTCCCTTAAGCAGCGATGGAGCACGATGGAAGCAAGGGTGAAGTGGTGCAAGCAGATTTCCATAAGTTCCAAAGATATTTTCGTTTATTTCATCAGGTGGATACTGAGATGGCTGCAGAATATCAATACCGGGGTCGAACACCTGTTCCTTTAGGGGAAAATAGCACTCAGGCTCAGCAGAGTGTGATGAAGATCCGCGAAGAAGCACAACCTCGTCCTCAGAAGGGGGACAAAGAGGTGTTAAATCATACGTGCTGCGGATATTGGTGTCGACCGGTTTCTTCTCCTTTGAAAGAATGTTCTTCAAATCCAAAGTAGGATCAAGACGATAATCTTCAAAGTCCAAAGGAGGTCCATCACTCTCATGAGGGAAGTAAGTGTTGAGAGGTAAAGTAGGATCGAGTGATGGCGGAGGATCTTCATTATGTGAAGAATCGCTCGAAATAGTATTAGCCTCATCAAAATCATCGTAAGTAGGCAGATCGGGTACTCAGAAGTAAGGTCATCATAATCATCTGAATCTGAGCTAGAATCATCATCATAAGCATCAAAGACCGGTGGAAAATCATAAATGGGAGAAGGTTCCAAATTGGAGCGAGAATCATCCACATCATCATGAAAAAGTGGATTATTGATGCAAGAATCGAATAGAGGATTGTTGTAGACGACAAAATCATCAAGCACATTAATCATATTCACTGATTCTCGTCCATAGGATTTGCTTGTAAGCTTCCCCATTTTGAAAACTTGTGAATCATTCCCGACTCTTAAGATTAACTCACCTTCGGCAAAATCAACTAGAGCTCGTCCGATTCTCAAGAATGGCCGACCAAGTATTAAAGGAATACGAGGGTCCATTTCATAATCAACAACGACAAAATCCACCGGGAAAGTAAATGTGCCAACTTTAATGAACACGTCTTCGGCTATACCAACGGGGTAAGCGAGAGTGTGATTTGCAAGTTCAAGAGTCATTTTAGTTGGAGTAAGGTCGGGTAATGATAGTGTTTTCCAAACACTCAAAGGCATAAGATTAATACTAGCCCCGAGATCAGCAAGGGCCGTAAATTCTTCGGTTTTGTTGAAAACGCAAGGCAACACAAAACGCCCGGGATCTCCAAGTTTTTCCGGAAGTTCTTTAAGAATAACTGCAGAGCAGTTTTCATTTAAGCGTGTGTTGGCGAGCTCAAGCAGCTTCTCCTTCTTGTTAAGCAATTCCTTAAATGCTTTAACAAATTTCGGCATGTGGACAAGTGCTTCGAGAAAGCTAATGTTGAAGTTCATTTGAGAGATCATCTTCACATAGCTCGACACTTCAGAGTCATCCTTGGTTAGCATTTTGGTCTTGCCTAAACGAGAGGGATAAGGGATATTAGGTTTGGGTGGGGAAGGTGCAGGTGTGGTAGGTAAAGGTTGAGATGTTGAAGGTTCCTTCCTAGGTACATCGTCATGACGAGGCGGAGACGGTAATGGTGCACTAATACTAGGTGTAGGAGGAGTAAGGATACATGGTGGTGGAGGAGGTGTAGATGATGGGGGCAGGATCGGTGGATCGACAATGGTAATTCCACTATGAGTAGTAATAGCACTCACATTAGCTCGCGGATTGGTGACGGTGTTTGAAGGTAGAGAACTCGAAGAAGAAGGTTGAGCTGCGGGCAAGAAACTAGCAAGCATATTCTTCAAATCATTTGTTTGATTGCTGAAGGAGGATTGGATATTATCTCGAAGCTCGGATCTTATCTCATTCCCTTGCTTGGTAATATCTCCGTTAAGATTGATAATTCGGCTCTACAGATTCTTGATTTGCTCGCCTTGGGTTCTCATTATGGTTTCAACATCGGGATTAATGGGTGGGGTTTTTTGAGCGGGTGGGTGATAAGGATTAGAAGCTCTTGGTGGGATTTGGTTGCTTCTAGTGTAGTTGTTGACGGAGTTTTGGTTTTGAGGAGAAAAACCGGGTGAAAGGTAGTTGTTTGATCGGTAGCTCAGCAAATTTCTATCCCCTTGAGGTCGAGCTTGGTAATTTTCCGGTGAATAATTACCATAAGCTGCATACACATTTTCCGGATTTCCTTGAGTCGAAGGACAATCGGTGTATGAGTGTGGACCCCCGCATGTTTCACAAGAAGGTGCAACCGCTTTAACTTGTTGTTGTTGTTGGTTTGAAGCGAGAAGCGTGATACTTTTGCTCATTTCAGTCATCATGCGCGTGAGTTCGGTCATATCAGGGTTTGCTGAAGTGGAAGAGACATTGACTCTCGGGTTGTTCCTTGAAGAAGCGGAGGAATCCCAGTTTTTGTGGTGAGTAGTCATGTTCTCAATTAACTCTCTACACTCCTCGGGTCTCCTTTTCATGAATGTGCCACCGGCGGCTGCATTAATCGTATCACGATCTCGAAAAGTCAATCCGTTGTAGAAAGTATCAATTAAGGTCACAGGGAGCATGTTGTGGTTTGAACAACGATCAATCAAGACATTATATCTTTCCCAAGCATCAAAAAGAGATTCATCAGGATCTTGCATGAAACCGCTTATTTGATTGCGAAGGCTCGTGACCATGGATGGTGGAAAGTAGCGCGATAAAAAGCGTTAAGTTATGTCATCCCAAGTGTGAATTGAATTCTTTGGAAGACGATCAAACCATTTCTCGGCATGATGGGATAAAGTATGTGGAATGAGTTGAAGGCGTAGAACATCGATTGTGGCACCAGGCAGCTTCATGCTTTGGGTGATTGTAATGAACTTGTCGAGGTGTTTGTTGGCATCATCATCAGGCAATCCACGGAATGGGTTAGTTTGCACTTGCTGAATCATGTGGTGCTTCAACGAAAACTCAGGAGCGTTGATTTGCATCGGCGCAATCGGTCCTCCTCGTCCAAACATGGTAGGTTGACAAAGCTCCTCCATTGTCCGAAGATCGGGTTGTGGAAGAACATTGTTGTTATTGTTGAGGTGCGGTGGATTATTGTTGTTGTTAACACCTGACATACTTAAATCTTCTTGAGTCTCGGGCTCTTGATAATTAGAAGATCTAGTACGCATACACCTACAAAGACAAAAGAAAACAATACCAAACGCAAAGACAATATATATACACAATAAAGATAAAATCTTTTTGGATTTTTGAAATTTTTTATTTTTATGGATTTTTATCAATTTTTAATTTTTATAGTTTTTTGAAATTTTTAGGCAAGAAAAGTAACGGTCACAAGTGAACGGATCCCAAAAAGCAACGCGTCTTTCACAGAAAACCGTTAATCTTTACGAAAAGAGCCGGCAGCGGCGCGATTTAATAACTAGGCTTTTCGCCAGGTAAAAAGATTCGTTTAAGTATGTCTCTTCGAATTGAAAAAGGAGTTTAATGTTCGACTCAGTCGTTCTTTGGTGAAACAAAAGTGTGTCGTTGTAGTATATTAAAAGTGCAAAACAATTAAAGTAAATGACGTTAATTATAAAAATGGCGTTAAAACAAAAGGCGTTAAAATAAATCTAAGTCTAATTAAAAGTAAAGGGTGCAATATTAAAACTTTGAAATGATAACTTAATTTAAATGACTTAAAGTTAAAGCGTGATGAGAATTAAAATTGAAAAAGTATTAAAATGAAAACGTAAAAATTAAACAAGACAAATATATAAAAGTATACCCACCATCGGAATACATTCCGATCAGTACAATCGGAATGTACACAAACTCAGATCAGAATAAGGAATGGGCCTGGATCGGAATGATGTCACCTTTCCAATCGGAATAACCAAACTTACCCTGATCGGAATATGCCTCGTCGGAATGTACTTACCTTTCAGATCAGAATGTGAAGAATGGACTCAGATCGGAATAACTGTCACTTACCTCCTGATCGGAATACTAATCAAACCCAAATCGGAATGTTGTTCAGATCGGAAAGCTTCAGACCGCAATCCCCAGATCGGAATGTTGCTTAGGAAAATTGGGCAGCACTTCGTTTCAGTGAAGCCTTAAGAGCTGTCGCAATCCCGATCGCAATGTGCGATCGGAATCTTGATCGGAATAAGGGGGAATTTCAGATCGGAAAGCACCGTCGCAATGTCCCGTCGCAAAAAGCTGTCGAAATCAAATTACCTTATTCCAAAACTGTCACCATCGGAATGTGGCTAAGTGATGCTGTCACAATGTGGAGAACCCTTATTTTCTGATGGATAGCAAATTCGTAATAAGCACACGAACCAAATAAGCTAATTCTAATAAGCAGTAACAAAAAACTTGAATGAAATGGAAAAGGAAGATATAATAAGCAATAAAATTAAAACCTTTCAAAATTTAAAAGACGAAACTAAATAAAATGGATTTTAAAAAGTAAAACTTTTAAGAAAACTTTGAAAACACTTAAGTTAGATACCAAATAAGCACATAAGATTGTCAAACTTATGGCTTATCTCGTATGAAAACCTTAAAAGGAAAAGAAAAGACAAAACCTTTAATCAAATAAGCAAAAGGATTAAGCAAAAGCTTGCTTAATCCGATTTTAAGCCGAACCAAAAAGAAGAAAAGTAGAAGGAGAATGATGAAAAGAAACTTGATCAAATGTAAATAAAGATTAAAGCAACAAAATTAAAAACACTTACTTGGAATTTAAGGGTAATTAAGGTGCAAGACAAGTATTTAAATTTGACATGAAAAGTAAATGTGCATAAAAGTAAAGGTGGAAGAACTAGTGTGACTCTAGCCAACAAAATTAATGAAATGAAAAGGAGGGGTATTTATAGGAGATTTAGGAAGGTGTTTAGAGGAAGCTTCCTCCCCTCCTTCCTTTCTTCTTAATTGCATCTTAGTCCTTTTCTTCTTAATCTTCATTTACATGCACCATTAGTCCTTAAGCCTTTGAATCTTCTTTAATCTTGGACTTTAATGACTTTTGGCTCGGGATTTCTTTGAACTCGTCTTTTAATTCTTCAATAAATAAGACTTGAGTTCTTCGGCTTTTAGTAAACTTCAGTCTTTTGACTTTTTCTTCGATAAATCTTCAGAATTAGTCTTGGACTTCCGTTCTTTTTGCACTCTTGACTTCTTGACTTCGTCTTTCATCTTTTTCTTCAATAAAAGCCCGTAAATGTCGTGTTTTCTCCACTTTTCACAATTTCGTCCTAAATCACAACAAAAACACAAACCACGCATAATTCCGATATAAAAGACATAAAATACACGTTTTGGCTCGGTTATTATTGTAATTAAGTGGTAAAAAGGATGGGTGTTTTCACACCTATCACGGCTTGTGGGCCCATTTATCCAATGTGGGACCCACTTGGCCCAATTATCTTCGTAAATGATTAAATCCACTAAAACGAGCTCGATTTCGGCTTTCTTGTTCATTTCTTCAAAACCATGTCGAATTGCTGGTTTTCGTGATCTTTGGCACACTTTTGGGCTTTTGACTTTGTCTTCATCTCTTTTTGGACTTTTCTTCAACATTTGACCGTGAAATCCCGTGTTTTCTTTCCTTTTGATCATTTGTACCTATTTTAACACAAAAACACAAAACCACGCGTAATTCCGACTTTTACGATATAAAACACATGATTAGGTCTTGTTTTTCCTTGATTTTAGTGGCAAAAGGATAAGTGTTTACAGACTTATTAAATCCCCTACACTTGACCATTGCAATGACCTCATGCAATGCATATTTTTAAAGCATTAAGTTACATTTTTCTCATTATTAACCCATCATGGCCTTTATTAAGATATACTATTATTACTACGACGGAAAGATAAAAACTTTATAGGAAACAAAAATTATAATAATTTATTAACATGGAAATTATTTGATGGAAGAAACTAGTAAAGAAATCTAAGACTTAAATTATGGCTTTGGTGTCATGAATATTAATCACCCTCAAGTTTTACGTTCCCCATACCAAGCTTAAAAACGAGATCATTCTTTACCATAAGTTTTCAAGTTAAAACCACTTATATAAGAGAATTATGTAATACTCTTTCTCCAATTCCTACATTGTATCTCTATATTTTATTGATTGTCATTCACCCGTAGGCTCATTTGACTTATTTGATAATTATTATTCCAAAAATGAAGGCCAAACGGTGCAAACCCGATACTCAAAACCTAACCTCGTCCTCAAAAACGTTGTCACTAAAGTAAGCCCACATCAAGGATGATTAAACACGATTTGGGAATAAATTCCCGGACCCAAAATTTGGCCAATAGTACTACTTATTAATTATTCCTCTAAAGTCATGTAGACTTTATGTGGAGTTTAGAAAGTTCACATCATATACCCTTAGGCTCTTTAAAATGTAAAAATGCTCCTCATCTATTGTCCACACCCTAAGGCTCCTTGAACGATAAACGAGGGAATTGATTTTTGATCAATTTTTATTCAACACTTACCATGCCATACACCGTAAGGCTCTAATGACAAGGTTCGTGCTACATGCCCCAAACCCTAAGGCTCCTTGAGGTCATGTTTTTATCTTATTCTTTCTTATTATGATATATATAGTAGGCCAAATTCCGCGGTCCCATGGTCTGAATACCTCCTACTTAGTGGTTATGAGCCACCTTAGTCGGAAGTCCACAACGCTGGCACCCTCAATGTGTTCATGCTTTAATTACAAGGAGAATAAAGATTTGGCTAAGAGTTAAGATATCGAATCTACACCGCAAAAATCTTCATTTATTAAGCAATTAAATATACAAGCGGGAAGAAAGAGCCATAAAAACTCATATAAGGAAGAATTAACTCTTAAACTTATTATCAACTCTATCATCTCTCGTTCTCCATAATTTAAAATCTCAAGGAATGAGACTCGTGGATGCTTAGCCTAATAAACCAATTAAGGTCCATATGGTTAAGGATACTAGCTAGAGTAAACTTGGATAAGTAAACTCGGGTTGAGTCAAAATATTCACGACGGGCCTAATATATCAAAGATATCTAAACTTGTTAAAACCATTTTATTCATTTATTTATTTATTTTTGACTTTCTTCTTGAAATAGAAAATATAAATACGATGCGATGACAAAAGGAAAATACTACTAGGCCAAAATAGATCAAATTTGAAAAACGTTGAATTTTTTTTTAAATTTTCCGGTTAAATGGGGTCAAATTCATGGAAAAGCCCACTAAAATTCGATAGAAGTCCCCCCTACACTTAATATAAACATTGTCCTCAATGTTTAGGCATGTGGGAGAATAAACTCCCCTACACTTTGGACATTGAGTAGGTTGTTTAAAATCGAGCTAAGGAAGGGAGAACTAAAGTGATTACATTTATTCGTCTTATTTATATACATGTATGAATCACAATAGTTTTGAGAGAACCGGGTACACGGGAAACACGGGATCACGGGTCACGTCAAAAATACCAAAAGTGGATCATTAAAGCTCATGTCCCTGCACAACATCACAACACAAAAACAACCTACTTGGCTCCCCTACACTTATTGGTGGAAATGGGTGAAGGCAAAAAAGGGTGGTAAAGGTAAAAATCTAACCTAGTTATACGATGCTTGATTTATTTATCACGAGTCTCTAGCTCGACTCGAATTCCCGAATGTCATCATTAAAATGGTAAAATCATGGAAAAACCGAGATTTCCAAGGGAGGAAAATCTCTCCATGATAAAGGGGTGAAACAAAGTCATATACGGAATACCCCATGAAAATCCACCCGGGTCAAAAAAATAATTTCCATCACAAAAGGAAATAAACCCCGAGGTGGTAAAATCACACAAGTAAAAGAAGAGTGAGGTATCCTTAGGCAACGATCTCTTAAATGAAAGGGTAGTATGGTGATATGGCAATGATAGCACAAAAGTCTCTATTCCGGGATCAAACACCGGTTCCTTAACGGGAAAATAGCAAGAGGTGTTGATATTTAAGCTCAAAATATCATCAAAATCCAAAGTGGGAAAGTCGTCCTCTTCCAAACTTGATGTGAAAACATAAGTATCGTTCGAGTCATAGGAAAACTCTTCCTCATGAGGAAAATAGGTATTTAGAAATGTATCTAAATCCTCCTCAAATGGAATAACCTCTAAATTTGGAATGATCTCTAAGAGTGGAGGATCCTCCTCAAAAGTCATGACTTCTAGAATTGGGGTATAAAAGTCAAAAGGAGTTTCCATAATGGAAGAATCACTCATAGAGATATTAGGTGCATTAAGATCATGGGGTGGGTCATCAAAGTTAATGAGATCACTTAAAGAAGTGTCATCATCGTAGGTATCAAAGATTGGGGTATCAAAAATGGGTGGGTCAAAAGTGGGTGGGTCAAAAGATAGGTCGTCTAAACCGAAGATAGTGTGATCACTTGAAGAAGTGTCATCACTATAGGTATCGTAAATAGGAGTTTCAAAAATTTGAGGTTTTAAGGGAAGGGATGAAGTTATCACAAAATCATTTTGATTAGACTTTTGAATTCCAAATGGATTAATAAAAATCTCTTCATTATCATAATTAAGAACATCAATCATATTGACCGACTCTTTTCCATTTGATTTTGTTGTGATTTTTCCCATTTTAAAAACTTGTTGTTCATCCCTAACCCTAAGAATTAACTCCCCTTCAGCCACGTCAACTAAGGCTCTTCCGGATCGTAAGAATGGTCTACCAAGTATTAACGAAATACGAGGATCCATCTCATAGTCGACGACGACAAAGTCCACGGGAAAAGTGAATGTACCGACTCGAACAAAAACGTCTTCGGCAATACCAACGGGGTATGCGAGAGTTCGATTAGCTAACTCGAGAGTCATGCGAGTCGGTACAAGGTCGGGTAATGATAATTGTTTCCATACCGAGAGTGGCATAAGATTGATGCTAGCGCCGAGATCCGCTAAAGCCATACAATCATCAATTTGGGGAAACGAGCAAGGTAACACGAATCGTCCGGGATCTCCTAGCTTTTCGGGAAGCTCTTTGAGAAGAATCGCGGAAAAATTCTCATTTAAACGGGTGTTCACGAGCTCAACCATTTTTTTTTCTTATTAAGCAAATCTTTGAATATTTTCACAAATTTTGGCATTTGAGCAAGTGCTTCGATAAGGCTAATGTTAACATTGACGATGGAAATCATTTTCAAAAAGTTGGAGACATGAACGTCATCTTTGGTGAGCACTTTAGCTTTGTCTAACCTAGAGGGATAAGGGATATTAGGCTTAGACTTTGAAGGTTGAGAAGGAGAAGGACTCGCTTCTTGAACAACCTTAGGGTTAGGCTCTTTGGGCAATGGAGAACTAGTACTAGGAGTGGTAGTGGGAGGAATCACACAGAGGGGGAGTAGGATTACTCATTATGACCTCCTGGCCTTGTCTCTCCTTTATGGGCGAAGAGATGGCAGGTCCCACTAAAGTGGCTCCACTTCGAGTAGTGATAACACTCACATTAGCACGAGGGTTAATCTCGGTATTAGAAGCTAAGGCTCCTTGGGGTCTAAGGGCTTGCAACATTGTCAAAAATTTCTTATCGGTCGATTCTTGCATCTCTCTCATAATTCGCTCATGGTCGGTCAATTTTTGTAGAACCAAGTCCATTTGAGGATTATGCATGTTCATTTGATTAAACCCTTGATTGTTAAACCCTTGATTAGGAAAACCTTGGTTTTGATATTGAGGTTGAAAACCGTTGTTATTATGAAAACCTTGGTTATTATTTTGAAACCCTTGATTTTGACCATAAAATTCTCTTGATTTGCATTCCCTTGAAAATTACCCATTTGAGGACCTTGGTTCCTATTTTGGTTTTGGGTATTTTGGGCGGGTGGGGGTGGTCTTTGTGGTGCTACAAAACCCGGGGGAGCCAAATAATTAGTACTCTTATAAGACAAATGGTTAACATCAACATTTGGTTTGAATTAAACTCTCTCATTGGCATTGGTGTTATAAGCACAAACTTGTTGTTGTTGATTGTAAACCTTGTCACAATTAAAATATGAATGTGGTCCACCACAAGTCTCACACGTTTCACTAGTTTCTTTCAAGGCATTAACTTGACCATTGAGGGCTTGGGTTTTTAGAGCAATTGATTCAACAAGCGACGTAAGCTTATCAATTCTCTTATCATTCTCACTAGAACTAGCACTTGCCATAGTAGCCCTAACACTCTTGGTTTGCACTTTAGCCTTGTTTTCAATTATGGCCCAAGCCTCGTTCATTAATTTCACAAGAATATTGCCCCCACGGCACTATTAAGTGAGTCTTGGTCATTAAGTGTTAAACCATTGTAAAATGTATTAATTTGATGCGCTTTGGTGAAACCGTGTTGTGGACATTTTCTTAAAATCTCTTTAAAAAGATCCCAAGACTCACTAAAAGTTTCCCCATATTTTTGTTCAAAGGTAATGATGTCATTCCTTAAAGAGGTGGTCTGTGATGGTGGAAAAAAGTAGTTAATGAACTTGGTCTCTAAGTCGATCCATGTAGTAATACTTTGGGGTGGTTCCTTATCAAGCCAAATCCGGGCTTGTCCCTCGAGGGAAAAAGGAAAGAGTTGTAAACGAATAGCCTCTTGTGGCACCCCATTGTATTTGACGGTGTTTGTTAAATGGATAAATCTCTTGATATGATCATGGGGGTCATCTTGAGAACAACCCAAAAATGGTGTAGCGGAAACCATTTGAATAAAACCCGTTTTGATTTCAAAATTATTTGCTCCAATTGCGGGGAGAACGATAGCGTCATCGTTTCCCTCAACGTGAGATTGTAAAATCTCAATCATAGGTCGGTTATCCGTTGCCATTGTATTGTCGAAAGCACGATTCTCGGGATCGGCTTGAATGACGGTCTTTTTGTTTTTCTTCTTCTTCTTATTGGAAGAATTAGAAGTATTTGGTACACCAATCGGTATGTATGTACGCGCGCGAGTGCGCATACAATTAAAACTTTGGAATGAGGTAGGTGACCTCGGTCGACTTTGAGAGGAAAAGGATTATCGCTCTCGAGGTGCAATATTAAAAAGGTACAAAAATATATATTTAATACTAATTGAGTTGGCAAACCAATAATCAGTCGTCCCTCTCAATATACGCACAAGCAAGCGGGGAAACGAGGTGGCACAAAGCACTTAAAAACCTTTTTCCTTAGACGGCCTTTTATAGCGTGTCGCCTTATACCCACCTTATAGTTTGTATATATCGAGTTCAAACGTCTTACTAGTATTTATCTATTTTGCCCTTTTATTTCGTTAAGGATTCGAATAAAATAGTTAGGTGATGAAATCCCAACTAAGGTCTTATTTGATAAGTAGTTAAATTAATGTTCTACGTACTATAATATAGTAAATGAAAAATCTTTTTGTATTTTTAGAAAAACATATATTCACAATAAAAATCGAAAGAAATCGAACTAAGAAAAATAACACTAATACGTAATATTTTTGGTGTAATACTTTTAAGAAAAAGTATTACTTTTTGATTTTTTAATTTTTTTGTTGCAAATCTTAGGAAAGAATTTGCTTTTGTGATTTTTTAATTTTTATGAATTTTTATATTTTTGATTTTTTTTTGTTTTTGATTTTTTGCAAGAAAATTAACGTTAAAAAAGAACGGATCCCAAAATCCAAACGTCTTACGAAATCTTCAATCGTAACGAGCGAAGCGGCAACGGCGCCAATTTAATGTAGATAATTTTGTGCAAATTCTTTTTATGTTCGTTTCGTTTTCCTCGACTCACTCGAATTGATTTTAAATTAACATAAGATTGATTGTTCTTGGTTAAATTTCTCTTTTTGGTATTTTTAAAACTAATTAAAAACTATTTGATTAAAAGCTAATTTAATTAACTATTAAAACTATTTAAACAATTTTGAAAACTATTTTAAACTAATTTAAAAGTCTAATTTAATCTAATTTAAATAAAAACTATTTTGAAACTTAAAATTAAACAAAGTTTAAAACTAAATTTATGTGAAACTAAAATAAAGACTTTTAGTAAAAACTATCTTTCTAAATAAAACTTGATTAATTAAAACTACTCTTAAAAAAACTAAATTTAAAAACAATTAAAATTTATAAAAGTAAATAAAATATTTTTTTATTTTTTATATTTTTTTAAACTTTATAAAAGAAAACTTTTAATTTAAAATTAATTAATTAAACCTAAAACTTGAATTAAACTAAATTAACAAAACTGCCAGTTTAAAAATTACCTATATTAATAAAGTGACTGATGATCAAACACAAAAGAAGGTCTAGCACAAATGGTTATGACGTATGACTATTGGACAGGAGGTCCAGGGTTCGAGCCTAGGCAGAGACGTGTTTTGCTATTTTATTTCTTTTTGACCTTTTTGGAAATATGAACCAGCAGACCAAGTGGGTCTGTTGTATTTAAGCAGCAAACAAAAGTCAAATAAGATCTAACAAAGATCCTAATAAGCAGTATCAAAGCCTATAAGCATATAATCACTCACAAAGAAAATAAGCAAAATAAATCCAAACAAGAAAATCAATAGCAAATACAAAGAACAAATTAAGCATATGAAACTTAAACCGAAAAGCATATCCTACTAGCAGTTATAATAACCGCAGACAATAAGCAATAAGCAACTAAATAAGCAGATCCTAACAATTTTAATCCCAAATAAGCAAAAGTAAACAATTTAAATAAGCCAAATCCAACGACTTATTCTAGCCAATCCAAAAAAAATCAAACAGGAAATATCTAACAAACTAAAGCAGATCCAAACAACCTCAAAAACATCATACAGAAAAGCAAATCCACACAAAACTTAATCACATAAAAAATAACATAAGCAGATAATAGCAGATCCTAACAGTCTCAAATCCAAACACAATAAATCAATAACATAAGCAGTAAACGATAAATAAACTAATTAATTAAAACTTAAAAATAAAAGGAACTTAAAACCTGGAGATGATTTCCGTTGGGAAGTAGGTGGGCGCTGAACCCCCTATGAACCGAAACAAACGAACATCTCCGTACTACCCAAACATCATCATCATCTTTCACGAACCCGAAACAATAATTGAACCGAAAAGTACCAATCGAACCAATATTTTTATAATTTCCCAGTAGGGGAAATTATTTCTACCTTTTTCTTTACTTTAATATTTATTTAATTAAAACAGAAATTAGATCTAAATTGCAATAAAAATTAAATGAGACAATATTTAACCGAGAATTAAAATTTCATTAATAATCAAAAACAGGATTACAATACTTTAAAAAAAGAAAATTTCATTAACCTAACATCTATTTTTCAGAAATAAAAATTAAAATAAAAAAGAAGGCACACTCCATTACAGATTTGTGGGGGTATTTATAGCCAACCCCCAAGGCTTCTTCATGAAGCTTTGTGAGGAAGAAATCAAATCTGAGCCGTTAAACACGTCATTTCGTCTTTCTCTCTCTTCTCTTCTTCAATCTACGGCTGAAAATCGTCCTTGCATCACACAGATCAACAACATGACGTGATTTGTGTTTGTTGTGCTTGTTCTATGCTGAGATGGAGGATCTTTATTGGTGGATACTTGGTGGAGAGGTGTATCCACCAATCAAAACAAGAATGAGGCCATGTCTGATTTGGACCACCATTATCTTCATCCCTAAAAAGGGGTATTTAATTACCCATGCGTGTAGATCACACGCTTGATAAAAAGCCCTATATCAATTTTGGGGTTGAGGTTTCGGTGAATAGTAACTTTTTTGCAGGTTTTTAAGGTTGGGGAGGGTAACTGTGTTTATTTTTTAGAGAGAGATGAGGGAAAGTGGGTGAGGGTACATAGTTTGTATCGAAGTGAATAAATGGTGGGTGGGTAAATTTTATTTATTAAAATGACGTGTGTGGGGTGAGAGTTGTGTTGACCAGAGTTTGCAACGTGTGTGAGTTTTGACCAAAAGAAGTGAATTTAAATTCACTTTATCACTCTTTTTTTCACCGTCCCATTTTTAGTTAATGGGCTAGGCCCAATTGCATTCTTTCCATCCGTCTTTAATTTGTAAATGGGCTTTTGCTGGGCCATTTTGATCTGTCATAAGTTAACCATTTTCTTAAATGGGCTTGTGGGCCCATTTATCCAATGTGGGACCCACTTGGCCCAATTATCTTCGTAAATGATTAAATCCACTAAAACGAGCTCGATTTCGGCTTTCTTGTTCATTTCTTCAAAACCGTGTCGAATTGCCGGTTTTCGTGATCTTTGGCACACTTTTGGTCTTTTGACTTTGTCTTCGTCTCTTTTTGGACTTTCCTTCAACATTTGACCGTGAAATCCCGTGTTTTCTTTCCTTTTGATCATTTGTACCTATTTTAACACAAAAACACAAAAACACAAAACCACGCGTAATTCCGACTTTTACGATATAAAACACATGATTAGGTCTTGTTTTTCCTTGATTTTAGTGGCAAAAGGACAAGTGTTTACAAACTTATTAATGCTTCTTATACGTGATCTTGATATGAATTGTGCATGTGATCTTGATATGAATCTTACATATGATGTTGATATGGATCTTGAATATAAACTGAATTATTTTATGCTGGCTGTAATGCTTTTGGCTAAATGTTGTTATATGACTGAACTTTGTGGTGAACGTTGCTTTTGTTGCGAAACTCTGGATTTTAAACGCTTTTACGATACTACTTTCGGTAGGGGATATTATAAACTTTTTGAAGTGTCATAAACTTTTTAACAAAACTTATGAACTCACCAACTTTATGTTGACCGTTTTAAGCATGTATTCTCAGGTACTTGACTGTATGATTATTTGGAGTCTGCGTTGTGATATTTGGCATAGAAGTCCTTCTCTCGGATCAAGACTCGGATAATCATGACGTAACAGGCCCCAAAACTAGTGTGCTTCCGCTGGGCCTATTTTGGGGGTGTTACAACATACATATACATAATTGTGTCCAAAGTTGGTCAAAAGTTATTTTGCCAACAATATTTTCCAACAATCCCCACATGAATAGAGATCGGTTGTAATACACAAAAGTTTCAATAAAATTCCAACAATTTAATCTTGCATAGGATAGGTACGTGTGACCCTTTGAACCTTAACTTGTGAGATGCACTTAGTCTCCTAGATCTAAGTAGACGCTTAATCTTTGAACTTAGCCTCTGTTTACGTAGACGACAATACACACTCAAACAAGACTCTCCCTGACATTGTCAAGTCCTCATAGTCGTGTTCGTTATGGTCATGAACACTAGCCTGGTTCTGCAAGATCTCTTAGAAATTACGCCCCCATAATTTCCTTCGAAGCGACCTACTTCTCTCTCACATAGGTGATTTCATCTTGAATCATTAAAAACATATGTTTTATGATTTCATCTTGAATCATCATGCTTTATGATTTCATCCTGAATCATTTAATCCATATGTTTAACCTCTCAATAAGTCACATTGTTCTAGGAATGGACTAGGAAAGTTACTGTATTAAGTAACTCCCCCACATTGACGTGACTTCCCCCACATTTCTATGATTAGGTTGTCCTATTGAACCCAAATCTTGGGATCTCCAGTCAAGTTGGTTAGGTTTTCAATCATAGAAACTCGTTCCTTTAAGGGCTTTAGTCCCATTCCTTTAGACGACTCACTAACTAACTCTCTGCTTAAGCCTTTTGTAAGCGGATCGGCGATGTTATCCTTTGACGTTACATATTCAATCATGATAACGCTAGTTGAGAGTAGTTGTCGCAACAATCACAATCTATGATGGATATTAATAAGTGTGAAAACACTTATCCTTTTACCACTTATTTCTAATAATAACAAGACCAAAACGTGTATTTAATGTCATAAAAGGCGGAATTATGCGTGGTTTGTGTTTTTATTGTGTTTTAGGACAAAAATATGAAAAAGGAAGAAAACACGGGCTTTCACGGGCTTTTATCGAAGAAAAAGACAAAAGACGAAGTCAAAAGATCAAAAGTGCAAGAAGAACGGAAGTCAAAGGCCTATTCTAAAGATTTATCGAAGAAAAAGTCTAAAGACGGAAGTTTAACGAAGTTAAAGAACCAAGTCTACTAAAAGAAGAAAATTAGAAGACGAGTTCAAGTTATCATTCGACTAATCCTGAAACAAAGTCGAGAAAGACGAGTTATTTAAAAGACAAGAAGAAAGAAGAAAAGGAAGCAACACCCTCCTTTCCCCTATATATAGTCTCCTAATATGTCATTAGGAGGCTAGCCTATATTTTTTATTTTTAGTTTGGTAGGTAATTAGTGTGTGTTTTACCTTTTCTCTCTAGCTTTTCTTTCAAGTTATTAATCTTTCATCTTAATCTTGTAATTTTGAATCTTAATCTTCAATCTAATCAAGCTTTTTAGTTAATTCTCATTCTACCTTTCTTAATCATAATCTATAATTTTGCTTTATTAATCATGTAGTTGGTTTAATCTCGTTGAATGTGTGATTAATTTGCTTATTAGATTGTGCTTATTGATTTGGTGTGTTTGAGGTTTTTAGATTAATGTGCTTATTGCTTAATTTTTATGTTTTCTAGTTTTTAAATATGTTTTATAGTTTTTAAATTGTGTCTTATTAGCTTTTTCTAAAATTTGATTTGGTTAAAGTTTTGGTAAGTGCTTATTTGATTTTTGCTTATTTTGGTTTAATTCGGATTTTGAAAACCCTAGTATTCCGAACTGAGTTTGAATTCATTTATCCCGACTTAACTTGTGTTTTCAATTATCCCGGATTAGGTGTGGATTATCTTATTCCGAATTATGTCATATTTGTTCTTTCTGAATTACGTGCAAACAAGACATTCCGAATAGTGTTCAGGACTCCATTTCCCGAATTAGGTTAAAGACAAGGATTCCGGATTAGGTCTTTCTCTTGGATTCCGAATTAAGTACAAACTAGTGCATTCCGAATTGAGTCTAAAACCTTTATTCCGGATTACGTGTGAAACTGATTTCCCGAATTGTGAGTGGAATCTGGATTCCGGATAGTGTTTAGGGATTTGGATTCCGGATTACGTTTAGTATTGATATTCCGAATTAGGTTAAGCACACACATTCCGGATTAGGTCTTGCATGTTACATTCCGGATTGTTGTTGTTTCTGCTTTCCGAACTGTGTGTAGAACAGGATTCCGACTTGTGTGCATGGTCAACATTCCGAATTCAAGTCAACATCCAAGATTAGATCTATGAGCTGGATTCCGAATTAGGTTAAGCTTTTTGTTTCCCGACTTAGGTTTTGGTTATTATTTTCCGAATTAGCTTTTAAACTTTTAATTTTTCCCGCCAATTTTCTTAAGTGTTATTTTAATTGTTTTATCTTAGATTTATTTCAAGTTTGCATTTTTATTAAGTTTTCAAAAATTACTTTTTATCAAGTTTAATCTTTCGTCAATTATTTTAAAAGTCTTAGTTTTTAGTTTAAACCCTTCAAGTTTACTACCTTATTTTAAAATAGATAATTACCTTTAGTTATTTTCACTTTGATCTACTATGCAGCATTCACTCTGGATAAGCAATCGAGGTTAGACATCCTTCTTTATTTTTATGTTTAAAAGCTTTACGTTGATATTATTACTAGAATCAAAAGCTCCCCCTTTTAGTTACCAAAAACGATAAGTCCACCCTAAACCGTGATCAATTCGAATTGAATCGAGTACGAACAACACACGCAAAATCAATGAAATCAGATATGTCTCGACTTACCGTTTTACATTTGTGATATGAGCTCTATCAAATTCTATTGACTATCACACTTTATAAACATGGCTGTTACCGGTATACGCCATCTAGGTATGTCCTTTACGAATTAGCATAAACTTTCCTACATATTCTATAAATTATCTCAAATAATAAATTCATATTTCATCATAGATTTAGTTATAATTGTCTCTTTGAAATACTTTCAATATTTCTAAGACATAGCTTTCCACTTAGGATAAATAAATCCGGTCTAGTAGATCTAGATTCTTATATGTAAGAATCTATATTTGCATTACTCTATCACTTGATAGTAGTAGGATATCTTTCATAATGCAATATTATTAGTATCATAGTACTCAAGTAATACTTATTCAAATGGTCCCCACGTGAATTACTAATATATCTGCTTGCCTGATTATAAGTTCAAAATCAGATTATACATACTTCATTAGACACATAAGATGCTCAATATTCTTTGAGTATTCAAAATGGGCAACACCTTTGCCTCTATTTCAAATAGATTTAAAAAGATGTCATTGGACTATAGCTAGACCGAAATCCCCCACATTGAACCTCTCAATAACGCTGTTATCTTAATGTTTAACTTCAAAACAAATCCATATGGGTTCAAAGAAACCGAATAACTAATGAAGTTCATGTCAAATCTTGAATCCTACATATCATTAGTGGATTTATTCATCTCGTTATCACTTCTAGTGATAAGTATACCATCTCTGTATAAACACAAGAGTACATATTTACTATTGAACACACATACATACATTACTTTTGAATCCACATTCTGACATGATATGATCAAAAAGTTTGATGTCACTGTTTGATAGCTTGCCTTAAACATATAATGACTTAATTAGCCTACAAACTTTTCTCTCTAGCATAGGAACCATGAAACCCTCAAACTGGTTTATGTATAGTCCCTTTTCTAAATCCCTGTTTAGAAATATCGTTTTCACATCCACATAAGAAACTTCCAAAATTTCTTAATGCGGAAATAAAGTACCATCATAATTGAGGTTATTCGTGTAACATGCGAGTAAGCATCAAAGGAAGATAGACCTTCTTGTTGTCTAAATTCTTTGATTACTAATCTTGCTTTGCACATGTCAATGGTGATATCGACTTTTATCTGCTTTTTGAAGATCCATTTATAGCCTAGTGGTTTACAACTTAAGGTACATCTACGAGCTTCTAATTTTACTTTTGTAAATTTGAATCTATTTCACTTTTAATGGCTTCTTTCTATTGATACCCTTTCAAAGAATTTAATGCTTCTCAGTAAGAAGTAGACTCATTTTTTCATTTTTTTACCATAAAAGAAACAAAACCCGAATCTAACCAATCTCTCGGTTTATGCCATTTTGTTTCTTATAGGTTTAACCTCTTCTTGGGTCAACCTTGTCTCCCTTCTAAGATATCAATATCATCTCGTTGTCTCTGACCTTGGACAACCTCGTCATCTATTCTATATGATCTTTCAATTTCCTTCGTAAACAAGGAATATATTTCTGAAGAATGAATCATTCCGTAATTCCATTACTATTTCTATTTTTGATTCATATACAATGAAACGATAAGCACTGCTATTCATAACAAATCCTGTGAACATACAATCCATGGGTTTAGGTCCAATCTTTCGAACCATGAATTTCATACAGATATCTTAGTTAGATATCCCCCACATTTGTAAGTACTTATAAGATGGTTTTCTTCTCACCCATAGTTCGTAAGAAGTATCTTATTTTATTTACAAGTGATCTTATCTAAAAGATAAGTAATCGATATAATCGCCTTCCCCCACATGCCATGGCTTAAACCTGGACTTAAGAACATGGCATTAACCATTTCTTCTAAGGCACGATTCTTTTCTATATCAAGAGCAATGAATTTATGTCTTATTCTAAGTTTAGCATAAAAAATTAGAAATGGAGACACATATTCACCTCCAATAAATTCGAATCACCTTATTATCTATTGATAATAAGTTGGTTCTCAACTTATGTACATAGATCAAGCTTGTCTATATCCTTACTCTCAAGTAAGTGTAAATAGCAATATTTTGTACCACATTCAGCCAATATGATGAAGTACACGATACTCTCTACCTTAGTAGGTATCAATTCCAAATCACATAAACCATGTGAATCATATCAAGGTTTTTGGTTATTTCTGTTCAACCAAGAGAAAAGACTTATCAATTTGGCTTCAACGTAAGTTTTGATTTTGTAATCCGTGTCAATACAAAAATAGGTATCAAATTTGGTTTAACTGGACAACATGTTGAGTAAAAATTTAAAACATGTCAAAGTAAGTCATAACATACATTTAAAAATGACCATTATAAAAAATATAATCAATTTAACCATTTTAAAGGCATAACCCATATGCACTAAATTTATGTTATTCGTTAAATCGATTTTTATTTGATTCAAACACATATGAAAGCCAAATTTCATTAAGAAACCATCCGGACATAAGATTCCTACGAATCTCCGGCACACACAGCGTTGGTTAACTTAGTGTCTTTTCCAAATGTGAATCACTCTTTTTCCTTGATATTCGCAGTTGGAGAGTTGCTCAAACTCGTTCTCTTCATTCTCAACTCCATTATAAGATTTAATCAAACTCTATCATCATATACATAACATGATACTGAAGTGCGAATGCACCATTAGCTATGGTTGGATTCCATCATGGCCTCGGTTTTCATGTCATTCGGACCATATAACGCATAATTATGGCCCAACAAGTTTCTGAATGCTTCAAAGCATCTACCGTGCAAGTAAGTATCGGTCTCCCTTTTGATGTCACTCGTGACATTCCGAATGTTATTAAGAGGTCCCATGATTTAGTTGACACTAATTTTGGTACTATTATCAACGTGCTAAATCACATAGTTTTTCTTAACCAAAAGCGAATTACATCGATTTTTGTTTAAACGCAAACGTTTTGTAAGATCCGTTTTACAAAACCCACTTTAAAGGAAGTCTTTCGACTAAACAATTAAAGAAAATATCAACTATAACATAATTTTTTACCAAAAACAACATATGTAATATTATGTTGTCAATCTTCATTTAGAAGATCTTAACTTCACATGATCTATTTCTACAATGAAACATAACAAGGTTTCAGTAGATCCATTCTTCTAAAGAAACTCCACAAGGTTTCTATAGATTTACCTTTAAACTCGACAAGGTTTCTATAGATATATCTATAAACTCAACAAGGTTTCAAGAATTACATCTGGTTTATTTAAACTCGGCGTAATTTACAATGAATTACACAAGTCAAACAAACTCTTCCACTAATTTAATAAAAATAGTGTATGTAATCTGATATTTAATGATAACTCATACCATTGTCAACATCTTGTTTCAAATAAATTCTTCTTGATTTCATTGAACACGTTTCAAAAGTCTAATAAAATAAGAGCTTGTATTTTATGAGATCAATGAATACGTTCTAATAATCTCATAAAATAACAACTTATCTTTTATGAGATTTGTGTCAAAAAAACTTCACTTGGTTTCAATGAATCTAAATTCACCATGATTCCAATCATGCTACCACAAGTAAAATTGTCAATATTCTAACGAAATACAGTTAAGAACTATTAAAACAATTTGGTATCTAATAAACTCGACATGGTTTATACAAACTTGTACAAAATCTGATTCAAAGAAACTCAATCATGGCTTCATTATATCTAGGTTAAAACTATAACATATGTAATAAGCAACTAAACGATCAGTTTGAAAATAGACTCATCAGGATTTCAACACAAATAATACGATAAACTGTTTTTTAAAAATCGTTTATAGATCTGTACCACCAGATCTGTTAATTAAAATTCTATTTACGTGAAAACTGATTTCCCAAAGAACACAATCTTGGTTTCGAGAGAGTACAATTTGTATAAAAATATGTTAATTAAATTAATATGATTTTAGCAAAAAAAATGTTTAATTATGTTACACAGAATCTGTTTTAAGACTGTAGGGAAACTATAACACTATTATTTATAAATCAAATAAATAAAATTAATTAAATTAACATAAACTAAATAACAGAATATAAATAACAGAAAACCAAACACAGACATAATTATAAACGATAATTAAATAAAATAATAAAATAAAGAAAAGACTTACTAAATCACCTGCAAGTCGAGATACGTGTTAGACACGCTTAGAACTAAAGAGCTGAGGCACGTGTTTGACATGATTCCCTTAAAACAGATTCGCCGTCTGTTTCCCAGGGTACAACAGCCGAAACAATAAGTTGTACTGTCGGACTTAACAAAACTGCCCGGAATTTCACCTTTACAGATGCGTACTCCATATGTTGTAAATCAATAATAATACTTATTGATTTGATGTGTGAAAAAGCTATGGAATTAGTCCTTTATTTATACACAATAGACTCCCTTCCAGTTTACTCATCCCACCGATGTGGGACAAAAATAAACTATTTTTCCTCTTTAAGCATGTTACCAAATGCCTAACTTTGAGACACGATATCTCATTCACATCACATTCATTTTGGACACATAAAGGCTTATTGCGAAGCTCTCTTCAAGGAGAACACGAACCTATAAAGTATCACTATATATATGATACATACATATACATAATTGTGTCCAAAGTTGGTCAAAAGTTATTTTGCCAACAATATTTTCCAACAAATACGAACGAAGTTTTGTTCTTGTTCGTTTATCTAATTTTAACCAGACAAATAAACGAACACGAACGTGGATGAATTTTCTTTTTCATGTTTGTTTATTAGAATACGAGTTATTCATGTGTGTTTATGAAAACATTAAACGAGCGCTAAAATAACATAAATGATGAGCATAAGTAAATCTGTAAATGTAAACAAATAGACATAACCTTTCTAAATTATGCATATACTTTTTGTTTTATAAACAAGTTCTTGATACCGCGCTTCACCGCGGGGCGTTTTGTACACATTGATTTTTTTTTAATGTTAGGTTTTGAGTAACTCTTAGGTATGCAAGGCGTGTTGTATACATCGGCTTTGTTAAATACTAAAATACAACAACTTTCAAGCTTTATAGAAATAGAGATTTTTTTTTTAACTTCGGCTTTGTTATTAAAGACTCTTGGTTGCCATAGTTATGAGTGGGCAGAGCTTATTGGTAGTCGTCGTGGTTGTGATTAAATGAAGAAGATCGACATTTAGGAAAAATAATTTTTGATATTAGTTTAGACACTATTAGGGGTGTATTTTTTCCGACCTGACCCGAACCCAACTCGAGCATATTGGGGTCGGGTTAGTCGGGTCCAAATTTCAATTTGGGTTAATCGGGTCAATCCCACTAACCCGAATTCGAACTCGGGTCGAACATCGGGTAAAAAAATTATACCTAATTTGGGTTCGGGGCGGGTGTATGATTTTTTCTTTTTTTTATATATAAATTTTATTTAATTTCTATTTAAAAAAATTATTTTTTTTTTAAATATTTTACCCATATTCGGGTTGACCCGAACCCGAATAGACCTGACCCGAGTACCCGAACCCGACTAACCCGAGTTCAACTCGGGTCGAGTTCGGGTAAATTATTTTCCCTCAAACCGAATTTAACTCGACCCGAATAACTCGAACCCGATCAACCCGACCCGATTCCCACCCCTATACACCATAACTGGATTTTGGATCTTGATTTTGTTGCTCAAAATCAATCATTTCTCTTTGGCTTGTGGTTTGTGTTGTGTGTGCGATATGTATTAAGATATGATAAATATCTTTTAGACATGCATATTTGTTCGACACTATCTTAATCTAATATTTTAATACTACAGTTAGTGTTTATAAGATTAAAAAAATAATAAAACATTGTTACTATCATCATGATAAATATATACTGAAATTACTGTTTATAAGATTAAAATAATAATAAAACACTGTTCATGTCATCATGATAAATGTATATATTTATAATATTGTTTTGTTTAACCAAACGAATTTTAAACATATACAAATAAAAAGAAAATATGATATTTGTTGTGAATAAAGATAAAAAATAAATGTATTCTTTAATTGATATCTCTTAGAGGGTAAATACAAGGAGTATTTATAAGACAAATACTAGGGTAAACCCTAATTACCACTTGGGCCATGGGCTTTATTCTAGACATCCACATATTATTCATAACACTCCCTCTTGGATGTCTCTATAGATAATACGCTTTGAGAATGTTGCCTCGTTAAAAACCTTGTCAGGAAAACCCAGTGGGACAAAACCATGACTAAGGAAAAGAGTGCAACGTGTATTATCTCCCTCTGATTACTACATCACTTAAGATCTTTAACTCGCCGCATTCCAATATTGTGAATAAGCTTCTTGAATGTTGAAGTAGAAAGTTCATTGGTAAATAGATCCGTCAAAGTATAGCTTGAACGAACTTGTTGAACTAGAACATGACCGTTCTTTTGTAAGTCACGAGTGAAACGAACTTCGGTATCGCCTTTCATGTAACCTCCTTTGAGTTGAGCAATGCATGTTGCGTTATCTTCATACAAAACTGTTGGTGCCTTTTTTCTCTGAAGAAATACTACATGACCTGCGTATGTGTTGTGTTACATTTCTTAACCAAACACATTCTCGACTTGCCTCATGGATTGCTACAATTTATGCCTGATTGAATCAAGTTCCTGCAATTGTTTGCTTTACCGAACACCATGAAATTGCTATTCCTCTACTTATAAAAACATATCCAGTTTGTGACCAACCATTTTAAGGGTCAGACATATATCCTGCATCTGCAAAATCAACTAGACTTGTATTTGATGGGTTAGAGTATAAACCCATATCTCTTGTTAAAAACCTTACTAGATAAAACCCAGTGGGACAAAAATCTAGTGAAGTAAAATAGTACATTAAATCCTTTATACGCTTAGGGATGTTGCCTCGTTAAAAACCTTGCCAGAAAACCCTGCGGGACAAAACCATGGTCAAGGGAAAAAGAGTACAACACATATATTCTCCCCCTGATAATCACATTACTTAAGCTCACCGAGTCACTAAAATACACATTAAGGTGTATTAATAAAATCATATGTATGAACACTATTTACCATATTCTTTGCATAATAATACGTCATACATCTCGTTCAAGTTTATCATCAAACTTTGCAAGTTATTCATTTCCAACAAGTATAACCCTTAGAAAAATTGAATTGTTCATTTTCAAATGACATATCTCAATCGATATTGTGATCATCAACTCTATAAATCAAGAGAGTCTTTCTAACATCATGTGACTTCATAAATATGAGTGTTGTTTATCCACATAAAGATACAACTTTATCTTTAGTTTTCATGATGCATACATATTTCATCATTAAGGTGTTCAATTCTGGAACTAAGACAAACTTTGTCTTTTGTTTCAAATTCAGTTTCTATGCACTTAGTCGCCTTTATAAGCATAACTCTTTATTTGGCACAATACTACACACTAAGGCGATTATAACATATATGCTCAAATCATGATTAGTTCAATACAATCAATATTGTTCTCGAGAACCTTTCTTATATGCTTTAAGCATTAGTAAACTCTAACATGCTCCATGCATATTATATGCAATAATAAAATCTTAATATCACACGAGCTCTAATCATATATATTTCAGACGCATATCAATTGTTTGTCACATTGCCAAACTTATACAATATTAAATTACTTTATTGGATCCACCACATGTCACTATGTATACACATGATCATTTCCATGTCTATGAGAAAATATATGTGTGCCATCACTTGTGACTTATGTATATTTCAATTTCATTTTCTCATAAAGACCGATGCATATCCAATAAGTTTTATAAATGGACTGTAAGCCTCAACCATATGTCTCATCACAAGAGACTTCAAGTATTCATTAGTTTCTTGCGTCATTATATATTAGCCATTCATCTATCCATGATCCTCACATTCACTTTAGCGCTATATTATTTATCAGCATTATCATGCATATTATCATATACATCGACGTCGATTTATTTATTTTCGATTCAACACTTTACTAGACATTGCATTCTATCATTTATTGAGATCTCATAGTATTTCATGTACCCGGGGTTTTCTCAATTACCTTCATGTCTAGTGTCTCTTTAGGAGACTATCAAGGGGTCTTTATTACCTCGATTCGACCATCGTAATTTTCTTGCTCCATATTATCTCTTTAATCGAGGATTTTTATTTGGAATCGAATAGTCTATCACGTTGCAGACGTGCCATAGACTTACTACCAATAGTTGGTTTCATTGTTGGGACACACATTTTAATTGGAGCATTAGCAGCGTTTGTGATCTAGTCACTTTATTTAGGTCACTAACCTTGTCTGGCAATTACTAGATCTGGAATGTAAATTGTCCCATGAACTTTATGTTCATATACATTACTTGTGAGGATCAACTTTTCATTATCATAATTCATTCCAAATTTCTCGCTGCTCATTCTCCCCCTGAATGAATTATCATTCTCAACATCCCATTTTGTGCGTTGTGGTGGACTTACTATGATATATATCGCACATTTCAATATCTCTTATAGGAATGATACGGTTTGTGACCAAAAACCATAATAACGGGAGGATTCATTATTGTTGGCAAGATGCGAATTCATATATTCATATGTAATAAATTGCCCCATAAATCGAAACTCTTGTTCTCATAATTATAGGCTTTGTAATCAACTGAAGACGTTTTATAAACGTTTCAACAAAAGAAATTCGCGTATGAACATGGGTTATATAAAGTTCAACATGTATTTCAATAATCGCCCAAACTTGTAAGCATTCTCCACTATTCTCTATAATCATATTTGGAAAATCACGCTCACATCGAGCCACTAATCACGCCAACTTGAAGTTGCGTATTTGATGATCATTTTGACGATGCATCGATTTATAACTCAAAATGATCCACATGAGACATGTATAGGCCTACATACATGCTCTATTTATCTTTTCCAAAATTTCAAGGAATGAGTCCTTATTTATACTCAGTGGTGATAAGTGATGAACTTTCATTGAGAATAATAAAGATAATCAAAATCATCTTTGAAGAAACTCATGGTTCTTCTATATTTTTCGTATCATCATTGACTCAGAATGGTCCAACCGGTCATGCCAATTACTGCAATAATCTTGGCTCATAAACTTATACTTTACAGCCACATATGCTACAAT
The DNA here is from genome assembly GCA_025667525.1 of Glebionis coronaria. Taxonomy (NCBI): domain Eukaryota; kingdom Viridiplantae; phylum Streptophyta; class Magnoliopsida; order Asterales; family Asteraceae; genus Glebionis; species Glebionis coronaria. The sequence continues at coordinate 437,966,064 of CM046882.1, read as the reverse complement.
TGCACATTTTTATAAAGATAAATCAAATAATATGAAGAGCTCACATTTTTCGATCAACTCTTTTATTTCTTTCACATAATTTAATATAGTATTCATATTATTTCATAGCATTGCTAATAAAAAAATTAAATATATGCTACTTGTAATGCAAATTATAGTTCCGCTATAAAATTGTAGTATGGTCCATGTCCAACCATGGCGTAGAAAAACAATCCTACTAATAACCAAACTCGTAAATAGAGTAAACAAGTCAAACAAAATATAAATTATATGCATCAAGAGCTATCAATAGCGTTACTTTAATAATGATTCTTAATCTTTTTAAATGTTCCTTTCATGTTATATATTGATATAGGTACAATTCGGCAATACATGACACACAAAGTTTTGACTACAACAACAAAGTAACAAACCTCACAAATTTGCCATATTTAATATAATAAAACCTAAGAACCATGTAGCTAATACCATTACAGGGTACACGCATACGTCATCAATTCTTTTAAACAGAAAATACGCTGATAAAATTAAAATCATCTTTAAAGCGAACTCTCTTATAAACACTTGATGAAGAAAGAAAGTTATGTATCACATCTCACATTCATTTTAAAGTATAGAACTCCAAAACTAATTTTGATACAATAAAATAATTTGTATAGGCATCATCAGTTTCAAAAGTCTAAGTTAATTGAATGACTTAAGAAAAAAAAATAAAAAAATTAACAAACTCCCCATAGAAAAAATTTAATGTGATTTATTAGTAATTTTGTATTATTATTATTAATGCTTATCTCCAATAATATTAACCATACATAAGGGATAAACATCATTAAGGTTTCAAGTTTTACCAATCAATAAATAGGTTATTGATGATCAATGACATATCAGCGCATGTTACATTAGGTTAAAAAAAAAAACTAAAATTTTCACAAATCAAGCATGAAGTAATAACAACAATGTGAGATTTATCCCAGGAATAACCAAAACAAATAAAATCATACTATACGGAGAGAAAAAAAATATATTAATCAATTTAGGGTGCATCATATACATGTTACAGAATGTATTGTATTAAATCTATTTTGTTTATATCTTATATAACAAGTGCTAAAATATTCCATTTATGTGACCATACATAAAACTAATAAAACAGATCAAACATTATACAAATCAAAACATAATAGATCAAACAAATATGGTGATAAAACTATAAACATCAAAAGATAATATATATATAAACGTGATTAGCAGTGTATCAAACGAGATCTACATGCTATATTATTTTTCATCCGTGTTCGGTTAATATATGTAACAGATCTAAACGTCGCAAAAAAAAAAAAATAGTACATACAAGTATTTGACATGTAACCGAACGATCAAACCAGATAACATGTTTAATTAATATATTTTATGCAACATGGTGTGTCAATAGTACCACGTGTAAACAATGTATAAAGGATCAAACCATAAACCAGTATTGTTACTATGTACGAATATTAAATGAATCAATTATAAAGATAAGAGCAACATGTTTTTTAAATTAAGAGATCTAGACATACAGTCATTATTTGCAAATAAAAAAAAACGAATCATGTAAATCAAAAAGTGAAAAAACATACCAGTGAATACGACCAAAGTTAAACTAGTAGAGCGTGCTGATAACGTGTTGTGAATAAAGATAAAAAATAAATGTATTCTTTAATTGATATCTCTTAGAGGGTAAATACAAGGAGTATTTATAAGACAAATACTAGGGTAAACCCTAATTACCACTTGGGCCATGGGCTTTATTCTAGACATCGAACAAACGAATATAAACGTACACATAATTGAATGTTCACTGACATAAAAGAACATGATTTTTGTTCGTATTTGTTCATTTGACTATATAATGTAAAAATGTTGTTCACGAACTTTTTACTAAACGATTCACAAAATATTCATATCGTTCAGTTGGTTTACGAACTTATTTGTATCCTATATGCATGTAGATAATGTAATAAACTACCTCAATTTAACATGCCTTAATTTCTTTTATCACATAACATTATCTGCCCAAGTCTTAACTATAGTAAGACTTCCAAACTCTTGAAAAACAATAATCAAAATTGTCTGATAAACCTAATGTTTTACTTTGAGATGATTAAGAAGGTCATATATAGTTGGTGAGGTTAGGTTGTTATCTAAACACAAAAATCCATCCTAACTTCAACTACACAAAACCTGATTTAAATTCAAAAGCTACCCTGATATTTCAGCTTATTTGTATCACTTGTCCAACAATTATTTTCATCTTAAATTCTTCATTATTTCTTTAACTTCTTCATGTCATAAAACTTGTTTAATACATCAGTGCAGCGCGTTTATGTCCTTAACAACGAAGGGCATCGTGTCGTAAGATAATTTGTATTGCCACATTCAAATATGACGGTAAAAGTTGACAAATTCGCTCCACATCCAGTGAAAGAGCAGTTTCCCGGGGTCGAGTTTTGTGTCAATAGTAACCCACCATGGGGTACTTTTTATTCTTGAACTATACTGCTATAAATCCATAATTTTTATATAATGTAGGTTTATGATTTACTTTTTTTGTTTTACTTTGTGTAGCTGAAGCTGCTATTCTAGCATTTCAACATTATCTAGTGATGCTCGGGACCATAGTTCTTATATCTTCCATTGTAGTTCCAGCGATGGGCGGAGGCCATGTAAGAAAACAAACTCGATCACTTTGTTTGACATTTAATCTTTCTCAAATATATAAAAATAGTTGTCATCTTTATATTTGCAGGTTGAGAAAGCTTATATGATACAGACAATGTTATTTGTTGCTGGAATGAATACATTGTTACAAACATTGTTTGGGACACGCCTTCCTGTGGTGATTGGCGGATCGTTTAGATTTATCGTTCCTATGCTCTACATTGCTCTACAAAATCGTTATAGTTTTTACCTTGATCCTGCAACGGTATGTTCCTAAACCAACTTTTATGTCAAATTCGTTACTATACAGTAATTAAGAAAAAAAGGCAATATGTGGTTGTCAAATGTAAACTATGTACCCTGTTTCTAATTTGTACTGATGCTAACCTTAAGGTTACTTTTGTAGAGGTTTCGACATACAATGAGGGGAGTTCAAGGTGCGCTTATGATGTCTTCAGTTCTTCCTATTTTACTCGGATTCCTTGGCATCTGGAGAATCGTTGTCAGGTATCATATTGTTCTATTACCATTTGATAACAAAAGCTCGGTTTAATAATCATGTTATTTTTACCTTTATCCTTAACTGGTTCATGAAATGAATTCATTTCACATGCAACTGATGCTTGTTTATGATATTATAGAAATACTCTTAAATGCATCCAATTATCATTATCACGAAAAACTTGAACTGTTGGATCATTCGCAACTATTTAATTTAAAACGAAAGTGAATCCAATTTCATGATTGTTACTACCAAATTAAATTAGATAATTGAGACTGAACTCGTGATCTGTTAAATGAAGGTTTCTAAGCCCCCTATCTGCCGTTCCTCTAGTAACCCTGGTCGGATTTGGTCTTTATGCACAAGGCTTTCCACTCGTAAGTAAGCTGAAACTTGAGGCTTATTTGATTCAGCCGTATCAAGTTTTTTTAGTCTTAAACCCCTTATAACTACTTTTTTTTAATCTTTATCTATTGGTTCATTTACGCTTTTGTAGTTGGCAGAATGCATTGAGATCGGGCTTCCTCATTTGATTCTACTAGTTATGTTTTGCCAGGTGAGTTTAATATCTTGCCCATCTGCTCACCTTTAGTTTTCAAGATGGTTCTGCAGGTACTGGCTTGTAAGTTGTAACGAGCTTTTATTGATGATATAAATTGTATACTACTTCATAGTCCAATGAGTAGCCTTGTCCTATATCCAAAAATGATCTTTCACGGTCGCACTGTGTATCAACTACTAATATGTTGTGTCGTTAGAGTTTGGAAAGAAGGCTGGGTGTACTGGTGACCACAATTACCACTGCCAACTCAACGTCACATCAGCTTTTCAATGCCACCAACATAATGTAAACACACCCCACTTAAACACAAATATGCCCTAAAAAACTGATACACTCACACACAAGCAACATCAATAACTCAGTTGTTCCATCGACCGAGTTCTTCCCAAAATCCTTCAATGACGCCTTGGTTGAGGGGCAAGGTTTCAAGGTGGATGAGTCAATTAGCATGCCAACTATGCAAAGGACGTGTAGTTCTTTTGCTATTAACTCTAGTATATTGGTTAACTGTATTCACAGTATTCGACTTTTTTTTTGTAGTACATGCCCTACTGGTACAAATCAAAATGGGTTGATCGATTTGCTGTCCTTATATCCATAGCTATTGTATGGACATATGCTTCCCTTCTAACAGTTGCTGGTGCTTATAAGACTAGACCTCCTAACACTCAGTTTAGTTGTCGTGTTGATCGCTCTGGACTTGTAAGCGGCGCTTCATGGTGAGTCCCTTTATTAAGTTTGACTTTAAGTAGTCAACTAACCACGTTTTAAATTTCACAACTGAAAAAGGTTATTGAAGGCTCAGAAATAAGAAGATGATAGAAGAATAAGATTAGCCATTTTCGTGCTTCATTTATAAGTCGAGTATCATTAGCTTTCCTTGGGACTTTTTACTGAATCATTGTGTTGTTGCAGGATAAAGTTTCCTTATCCATTTCAATGGGGTCAGCCCACTCTTCGCGCTGGGGATACTTTTGTGATGCTAGCAGCTACTTTCGTTTCTCTTGTGGAGGTTTGTATATATATGTCTAAGTATTCGTACTAAATAATGAAACAATTTTCTTTTCTTTCCCTCGAAGTTACTTCCTGACTTTGTGAATCGTACATTCCATGTCAACTTGATTCAACATATTTACCTATCCATTTTACAATTTACATATTCTGGTTACAGTCGACAGGCACATTCGTTGCAGCAGCAAGGTATGGTAGTGCGACACATGTGCCTTCTTCTGTTCTAAGCCGTGGTGCTGCTTGGCTGGTAAGAAATAATCATGTCATTATATAATCAATAAGCATGTTTCTTAACGGTTCCAAGCATATTTATTTATAAATTTTATACAGGGAATTGGTATATTGATAGATGGAATGTGGGGTACTGGAACCGGCTCAACTGCATCAGTGTATAAATCCAACTTAACGCCTTTATGTTTTATTAACAACTTCTGTTTTATTCCTTTTTGGTCGTTAACGGTAGATTTTTGCGCCGTTTGTTTATAGTGAAAATGTAGGTCTTTTAGCTGTAACTAAAGTGGGAAGTAGAAGAGTGGTTCAAATGTCTGCAGGTTTCATGTTCTTCTTTTCCATCTTTGGTATGTTCTACTCCTGGTGTCTAATTAGAACATCACTTATATTTATACATGGAATATGAGTCCATTAGTTTTAATGATGTTTATAATATTTTCTTTTGTATAGGAAAATTTGGAGCGATTGTAGCTTGTATACCTTTACCAATCATTGGCGCTCTATATTGTGTCTTGTTTGCTTACATGTGTAAGTATAATTCATGATCTTTAATATGTTCAGATACTCGTGAAATACCTTAAATATCGTAGCTTAAAGAAAAACAAAAGAATTGTGTGGACCTAAAACAAGAATAATGGGCAAAAATGTTCTTTTTAGCAGCAACAAAAATTGAAAACATATGCCATTTTGGCCTTAAAACTTTCTGAAGAAACAAAACTTTATACACATTAAGCTGTAGTAATTATCGGCATGGCATTTTTTTTGGAAGCAGCTTCTGCTGGTCTGGGATTACTTCAATATTGCAACCTTAATAGTTACAGAACAAAGTTCATTCTCGGTTTTTCAATATTCATGGGTCTTTCCGTGCCACAATACTTCAATGGCTACGTGGTAACAACTGGAGAGGGACCTGTACGCAGCAGATCCATTTGGGTACATACAAATATTCTCTCCAATACTTTTCTTTTCAGAAAATACCTTACTGTATTTTGCAAGAATTCAACTTTTATATGGTACATATGCTTATGGTATGCTGATTTATGCAGTTTAACGAACTGATGCTAGTGATATTCACGTCCCCAGCCACAGTAGCAGGCATTGTTAGTATGTTTCTGGACCGGACACTTGGTTATGGCGACAAAGATATTAGGATAGATGGTGGAAGACATTGGTGGGGAAAGTTTAAGTACTTCGAAAGAGATGCTCGAAGCGCTGAATTCTACTCGCTTCCTTATGGACTTTCTAAGTACTTTCCGTCAGTCTAGTAACTTTCGCATGTTCATTTTGAGAAATGCATTATGGAGATTTGTAGGCTTGTATTCATGTGAATATGATTGAACTATGTATGTATCATTAAATGAAATAATATATCTATTCCTATTTTATAAATAGCAATTTCCAAATGTAACTGGTAAAATATCTGCGTTGCTCGAGTATAACGATTCAATGATTTAAAAAAAAAAAGATGAAATTTCAGGTTGTCCATATATAAAGTTTAGCCTTCTTCTTCAATCGACTTTAGGAGTAAACAGATGAATTTTTTTTGTAAGATAGACTTTTGGCCTGGGCATACGTATCAATAACAATATAACATACTGATTGATCATAAACGAGTTGGAACTTGACTCACGTGTTGTCGCGGGGACTAATTTGTTGTTATAAAGTTAAACTTTTTTTAACTTTGCTGTGTAGGAGGATTTATTGAGTTTTGTTTTTGTTTTTGGCTGTGCTTATGATTTGAGTTGGGCCCTATAGGATGGATCAAAATAAGCCTGCAAATAAGAATATGACGATTCTAATAAATACATAATAGAATATTATGTTTATCACCGGGGGCGGACGTTGATAATTTATTTTGAAAAGGTTTATTTTGGAAAGGTTGAGTTATTTTTCATATGTTTAAAAGAAAATGAATAATAACTTTTAATTGAAATATATAATATTTTACATTACTTTTCATAATTTTAAAGGGTCGAGGTTCTTCCCAGCCTCGGTTAAGATTTGTCCTTGTTTGGTCTTCAATCTGTAAACCCAATCTACCATAATAATAGAAAAGTTAAGATTACTTATATATGTGTTAATTGTATTAAATTGTGATATTATTGATAATCAAGATTTTTATAACACTATGTACAATATCTCTTACACTAATAGTGCAAATCTATTGAGGTAAGTATTGGAAAAATGTTTTTGCATAATCAGTTTTTTCCAAACTTTGGAATAATTTATGAGTAAAGTTATTTTAGATACCATATTAATCTTAGATACCAAGGGACTCATCTCCACCATCCATCTCCATCTCATCTAATGGATAAGATTAAAAATATTTTATCAGTTCACTTATTCTTAAAATTTAAATATCTATTAAACCGTTAAGCGTTAAACGAAAAAATATATACCATCGCGACGAGCATTTAATAAGCTTTCTACAGATATGCATTATGATATATTTTTGAAGAAAAAAATTTCGTCTTTTTTTCCTTTTTTAAAATTTGCGTAAAATATCATATATGATAATAGTGTTTTATCATATATGATATCAGTCTTAGGTTACAAATTATTATTGAATCATCTATGATATTGGTTTATATCATATATGATAAGTTATATCTTGTATGATACTAGTGTTACTATCATATATGATATTTAGTATCATATATGATAATTTTCGACAATGAAAAAAAAACGTGAAAAAAACGAAAAAAAAAAATTTGTCGAAAGTATATCTTATAGCATATCTGTAGAAAGATAATTAAATGCCCGTCGTAACGGTATATTTTTTTTGGTCGAACGATTAACGGTTTAAAAGATATTAATGTTTGAAAAAAAAGTGGAAAATGAGTTTTTTGTTTAATCTTATTCATTGGATTAAAATTGAGATGGAGGATGGAGATTGGTCCCTTAGTATCCAAAATAAAGTTTGGTATCCAAATGAACTTAAATCTTAATTTATTCGTTATATATATTTTCATTAGTTAGTAGTTTTACGTTTTTTACGAAAAAGGTTTCGCAACGAGTTAAAGTATGTTTAAAAGGGGTTAATATGAATGACGTATCGTGTTTCAAAGTGAGGCAAGTGAAAGACAAAAAATTTGAGAAAATGAAAATATCCCACGTTGCCTAGAAAAGGAAGTAGGAATTGGTTTATAAGGAAATTTTGGTATTGACTTTCGAATATCTTTGGTTGGTTTTACGCCAATATCTACGCGCGCGCAGATGTGTAGATTTCAGGATTTCAAGGTCAAAATGGGTTCGAAGCTTCTTAACTCATGCGAGCTCACGCGACTTGTGAGACACGAATGCAACTCCGAAACTTCGTCTACGTGTATATCTTTTTGTTGAAGATTCAGGTTTTTTTTTCTTTCCAGAATATTATGTACATCTAATTTTGAAATAAATATAAACATACCGAATAAGTTTTAGCGGAATATTTTTGCGTTTTAAAAGATATACAAATATGTTTTGATTGTAACATGTTTATTTATTTATAGTGAATTTTTTTTAGAACAAGTTAGGTTTTCACTGTAAATATAACCATTGTCTTTCTGTTTATTAATATAAAAATACAACTCAATTATCAGAGGATTTTCAACATCCTTTCGATAAAAAAACACACAAATTCTTCTGTGATCTTCCAAGCAAGTTTGTTAGGTCTGACTGTACAACAGCTTTTGACGTTATACTTTGGAAAACAGACAGTGAATGTGTTCTAAGGGAATCGTTTAAACACGAGCCTCATGCCACAACCGTTTACCACTTTCATTCAATTATCGTTATTATTTTATATCTTATTTATTATCCTTATTTACTTATTCATTATAATCGGTATTTTAATAGAAGTATACAGGTTTTACTATAGTCCTAAAACAAATTTTATGTATATGATTAAATTACTTTCATTAAATCGGATTCATTAATATCAACAAATTTTATATAACCTGTTTTATGACGAAACCACGATTGAGTTTCATTGAAAATCAATGTTAAGCAAACAGATTTAATTAGCAGATCTCTATCGATTTTAAAAAGCAGTTGTTCTTAACTATTTATGTAGAAACCAAGATTGAGTTTCTGTAAAACCCATATTTAAATATAATATTAAATACACAGTTTTGGTTTTTAAATAAACTATAATTGTATTACTAGCAAAATCAAATGAGAATGTACACACAAAATAAAATAAAATGAAAACTATAAAGTTTATAAAGGGTCGGTTCTAAAAAAAAAGGAAAGTTTAATATGGGCTTTAGGCCGGCCATAGGGAGAAAAAAAAAGAAAGAAAAGGAAGCAAGGAAAGATTAAATGGGCTTTAGGCCCGGTTTTAGAGAAAGAAAAAAATAAACATGTGGTTCACCCCTTTTGTTACATTCAGACGAAAAAAACAGAATATTAGGGTTTGTGTCCTATGTGACATCCGGCTGCAGTCAAGCAGAAAAGGGTTTCGGGGCTGTTTAATTACCTTCGACCCTTGTGTATCAACCATCGTTCGTAATCATTGTAACGGTATCACTTTTCCCTTTTTGATTTCTTGAATTATCACGAATTATTTTGTTTAATATGTGTATAAATGAATTAGATAATCACCATGAATGATTTTCATAAAGGGGGGTTTGGTTCGTGTACAGTAAGACTCAGCAGGGGTGTTTGGGGTTAACAGTCGATAAGGGTGCGTTTGGGTCTGTCATCAGCAAAGGGTGCGTTTGGGTCTATCATCAGCAAATGGGGTGTTTGGTTTTGTAAAATCAGTGGGAAACTTTATGAAAATGGTGGGAACGGAGTATAGGATCAGTGGGAAACGTTTGGACAGAAAAATAACCATTTTAATATGAGATTAGCGACATATTAGCGACGCTAAATTCTGTCGCAGTTTAGTAGTAACAGTTTTATGTGACAGTTTTTAAGCCCAGTTTTAGTCACAGCGTTTAGTGACAGAATTTTCTGTCGCATATTCTAATAGGCAGAATTTAATAGTAATTGTTTGTTCTAGTGCGACCGAGACGGGGTATCTCGGTAGGCTCGGGGCTACATTTTAAAAAGGATTAAAGCGACGATCTAAATTATACCTTATGTTATCACTTAAAGAAATAAATTTTAAAATGATTTAATTAGTAAATTAAATTTATTACTATTTAGTTAGTTTACAAAAATTTAAAAGGGGTATAATATTATTAAATGATTTTATTCATTCTAGAAACGTTCTAATTTTAGAAACTTTCTATTATTAACAGGTTACTAAATATAGAATTATTATAACGTCAGAATACGTGTTATACCGTAATTAATAACAGAACATGAATACGTTATTCAGAAATATTAGAACATTCAGACTTATCAGTTTATATATTAAGAGTATTACAAGAATAAATAATTTATCTAAGTACAGTTGAGATAAATAAAATAAACGTATATCAGTCAACTTATGTTCAGTCCATTATTCATGTAGTATCCGTGAAGTTAGAGTAGACCTTTCAGCTTTCGTTTCTATTTCATTACTGGACACGAGGTACGGATTCTTCGTTCTTTCAGTAAGGACTTCCTTTCTATGCTTGATTAGGATTCCCCGTCTTCAGCCAAATATTTTCTCCAGTATATGTTTAAGCTTATCAATAATCATGTTAATAACAAAATAAACTGCCTGAGCATTATATACAAGCATGACCAGTTTATGTACTAGTTACGGAGGTACCGTAACCATGGCACTAGAGGCACCGGTGTCGTGACTCACATGCAGGAGAGTGATATCCTGCATCGTCCCACTCAGCTCAGCTTGGCCATTTTATCAGTATTATTAGTGGGGCGTATGGATGCATCCTAGGCTTATCAGTTTACACTTTATCAGGTGAATGTGGTGTGTGCTCTACATCCTTCACATTGGAGTTGATCCCTCCACCCGGCATAGTATTTAGTGGTCACCCCTTTACAGCATTTAGAGGTCACCCCTCTATAGCATGACGAGGTCACCCTAATAACTAGATTTTACTCCGTTAAAAATATCGTTGAACCAATCTCTTCGAATTGAAAAAGGAGTTTAATGTGCGACTCAGTCGTTCTTTGGTGGAAACAAAAGTTGTGTCGTTGTAGTATATTAAAATGTGCAAGACAATTAAAGTAAATGGGCGTAAAAGTAAAAGGCGTTAAAATAAATGGCGAGAAATTAAATTTAAGTCTAATTAAAATAAAGGGTGCAATATTAAAACTTTGAAAAGTAAATAACGAGAAATTAAGCGACTTGAAAATAAAGCGTAACGAAAATTTAAAGTTGACAAGGTATTAAAATGAGAACGCAAAAATTAAACAAGACAAAATATAAAAGTAAACCCACCATCGGAATACATTCCGATCAGTACAATCGGAATGTACACAAACTCTGATCGGAATAAGGAATGGGCCTGGATCGGAATGCTGTCACCTTTCCAATCGGAATAACCAAACTTACCCTGATCGGAATATGCCTCGTCGGAATGTACTTACCTTTCAGATCGGAATGTGAAGAATGGACTCAGATCGGAATAACTGTCACTTACCTCCTGATCGGAATACCCACAAATCTCCTTGATCGGAATACTAATCAAACCCAGATCGGAATGCACTAAAATTACACTAATCGGAATGTCAACACAACACCCCAGATCGGAATGTAGATTGGAATACCCAATCGGAAAATCAAAACCCTTTTCCGACCAAGCCAAGGAGCTATGGTCGGAATAATAAACCCTTTTCCGACCTGTATGGTCGGAATACAGTAAAAGGGATGAAAAATAAGCTAAACAAATGAGCTATAAATCAAATAAGCACTAGACTAAAATCCTAAGCAAACACGTATAAGAAAAAGCTAATAAGCTACAATTTAAAGACTTATAAAAACACGAAACAAAAAAGATTTACGAAAACAATACTTTTATATAAAAATAACTTTTATAAAACTTAAGAAACTTGAAGATAAACACAATAAGCTATAAAAATCAATGATCTAAAACAATCAAAAACATAAAAACATAACCTTTAATCAAATAAGCAAGATAATAAGCATGTAAACAAAGATTAAAGCATAGAAAGAAAGGAAGAATGAGAGATTAAAACAAGAAAATTAAAGAACACTTACTTGTAAATTAAAGGTATTAAAAGTGCAAGACAAGTATTTAAATTGACATGTATTTAAAGAGCAAGTAATTAAAAAGTGGAAGACAAATTGTCACCTTAGCCGACAAAAACTAATGAAATGAATATGAAGGCTATTTATAGGGGATTAGGGAGATGGTTAGAGGAAGCTTCCTCCCCTCCTTCCTTTCTTCTTAATTGCATGATCAAGTCCTTAAGCTTCTTTAATCTTCTTAATACTTGAACTTTGTCTTGGGATTTCTTCGAACTCGTCTTTTAATTCTTCAATAATTAAGACTTGAGTCTTCGGCTTTAAGTAAACTTCCGTCTTTTGACTTTTTCTTCGATAAATCTTCAGAATTGGTCTTGGACTTCCGTTCTTTTTGCACTCTTGACTCCTTGACTTCGTCTTTCATCTTTTTCTTCAATAAAAGCCCGTAAATGCCCGTGTTTTCTCCACTTTTCACAATTTCGTCCTAAATCACAACAAAAACACAAACCATGCATAATTCCGACATAAAAGACGTAAAATACACGTTTTGGCTCGGTTATTATTGTAATTAAGTGGTAAAAAGGATGGGTGTTTACACACCTATCAAATCCCCTACACTTGACAATTGCAATGTCCTCATGCAATGCATTAGTTACAAAGCAAGATTTCATTTTTCATCATAATCAATCCACGTTGGCCTTTATTAAAGAGATAGAAAATTATAAACATTCAAAGTAAGGGAATCAAAAACATACCTTGGGTTTTGGAAATGTCATGAACAATCATCATCCTCAAGTTTTCACTTTCTCCAAACCAAGCTTAAAAACGAGATCATTGTTATTATAAGTTAGTAAACTAACACGAACTCATGTGGGCCAATTACTCACTTAGACTCCCTTATTCCTAGGTGTATCTCTTATATTTTATTATTGTCTTGAATGATCACGAGGATGCATTGTTGACTTATTTCGATAGTTTTTTGGTCCGAAAATAAAGTGAGCGATTTAATCAATAGTTAGCTAAAGGACAAAATCATTTAAAACTGCTTCTCGGGACCTCATAAAGTTCATATCTTGGCATAACTCGCTTCGCGATTTGAGACCTTTCTCGGACCGATATTTGGCAGCGACTTCATACTTCAAACCTTGAGAGACGTTCATGAAATTATGGTCTTCTCTTCATAATGAAATTTCTTCACTTGAAGTTTTGAGAGATTCATACTTGGACCACGACTTCTTCATTTTTCTCCAATCATTATTTTGGACGTTGATATACAATGATCCGCCTCCTTTTATGACTTGGATCTATTTATCCTCATACCTTGCTAGGGTCTTTTCGGATACACTTCTCCATGACTTTGGGGGAGTTTTTGCTTTTCGTCGTGTGTCTCGATCCTTCATATTGATTTTTGATAAATGATTCTTCACATCACTTGGGATCTTTAGCAACAAAATATAGCCCTCATGTCTTGTTAGGACCTTTTTGGACTCGCCAATCTTCCCATCCCGCTTCAATAAGTTATGCCTTGGCTATGAACTCTAATCCATATCGAGCAACTTTTAAACGATCTTGGGCTAGAAGCTAAGTAACTTTTCAAATCGTACAACCTTATTTATTGCAGATAAATTTATTAGCAAGCGATGGGAGAATAGGCTTATAACTAACTCACATAAATTCACGAAAGAATACCAAACTTATAATTGACTCTATCATCTCTCGTTCTCCACAGTTTAAAATCTCAAGGAATGAGACTCGTGGATGCTTAGCCTATTAAATCAAAGTTTTGGGTTTTCGAGTCGCCTATAGGATCTTGCAAATTCTTAGACTTTTTCAAGTTTAGAAATTGCATTTTAAAGTTCCCTTGATAAACGAATCTCTAGGATCAATTATAGGAACTTGCGAAAAGTTCTTGTTCTTAACCCGTGAGAGTTAAGACTTTCGCGTTTTATAGCTCCCTATATAAAAGCCTAGCAAAACTTGACTTAAACACCTTAAGGATACTAGCTAGAGTAAACTAAGATAAGTAAACTCGGGTTGAGTAAAAAGATTCACAACGTTTGAAAAATTAAAAACACTTTATTAAACATTTATTCTAGCAAAGAAAGAAAATAACTATACAAAGGGAAAAACTAATAGGCCAAAATAGATCAAACATTTTGAAAAATGTCGAAAAATTGATTTTCCGGTTAAAATGAGGACAAATACAAGGAAAAGACCACTTAACTTCGATAGAAGTCCCCCTACACTTAACATAAACATTGTCCTCAATGTTTAAGCATGTGGGAGTAAACTCCCCTACACTTAGGACATTGTGCACTTTGTTTAAATCTCGCTAAGGAAGAGACAACTAAAGAGATTCCTATTTTAATATTGAGAAAATATAAAATAGTGAATCGAAAAGAGTTTAGGATAGAACCGGGAAAATAGAGACACGGAATCACGGGTCGTCAAGAAGCATCAAGAGTGGATCATTGAGCTCGAATCCCTGATTAAGAGAGGAGAGGAAATAACAAACACCAACGGGTCTCCCCTACACTTAGGATAAAGAAAGCTAAAAGATAGATGCATGGGTTGCCTCCCAAGAAGCGCTTGATTTTTGATTACCGAGTCGTGAGCCTGACTCGACCTTGATCATCATAGGAAGAAGCATGAAACATATTCACCAGGATCAAAGACATAGTTTTCGTCCATCAAATAGCACAAGCTTAAGGCGAACAAGGCAAGCCAAAGAAGAGTAGGCAAGGTTCCCTTAAGCAGCAATGGAGCACGGTGGAAGCAAGGGTGAAGTGGTGCAAGCATATCTTCAGTAGGTCCAAAAATCATTCCTTTTATTTCATCAGGTGGATACTGAGATGGCTTAAAGATTTCAATACCGGGGTCGAACACCTTTTCCTTTAAGGGAAAATAGCACTCAGGCTCAGCAGAATGTGAAGAAGATCCGCGAAGAAGCACAACCTCGTCCTCAGAAGGGGGACAAAGAGGTGTTAACTCATACGTACTACGGATATTGGTGTCGATCGGTTTCTTCTCCTTTGAAAGAATGTTCTTCAAAACCAAAGTAGGATCAAGACGATAATCTTCAAAGTCCAAAGGAGGAGCATCACTCTCATGAGGGAAGTAAGTGTTGAGAAACGTAGAGAAGTCTTCCTCAAATGAGTAATCGTCCAAAGTAGGATCGAGTGATGGTGGAGGATCTTCATCGTGAGAAGAATCACTTGAAAGAGTATCGGCCTCATCAAAATCATCATATGTGGGCAGATCGGGATACTCAGTAGTAAGGTCATCATAATCATCCGAATCTGAGCTAGAATCATCATCATCATAAGCATCAAAGATCGGTGGAGAATCATAAATGGGAGAAGGTTCCAAATTGGAGAGAGAATCATCCACATTATCTTGAAAAAGTGGATTATCATTGCAAGACTCGAATATAGGATTGTTGTAGACGACAAAATCATCAGCACATTAATCATATTCACTGATTCCCGGCCTCCAAAGGATTTACTTGTAAGCTTTCCCATTTTAAAAACTTGTGAATCATTCCCGACTCTTAAGATTAACTCACCTTCGGCAACATCAACTAGAGCTCGTCCGGTTCTCAAGAATGGCCGACCAAGTATTAAAGGAATACGAGGGTCCATTTCATAATCAACAACCACAAAGTCGACCGAGAAAGTAAATGTGCCAACTTTAATGAACACATCTTTGGCTATACCAACGGGGTAAGCGAGAGTACGATTTGCAAGTTCAAGAGTCATCTTTTTTGGAGTGAGGTCGGACAATGATAGTGTTTTCCAAACACTCAAAGGCATAAGATCAATACTGGCCCCGAGATCAGCAAGGGCAGTAAATTCTTCGGTTTTGTTGAAAATGCACGGCAACACAAAACGACCGGGATCTCCAAGCTTTTCCGGAAGTTCTTTAAGAATAACTGCAGAGCAGTTTTCATTTAAGCGTGTGTTGGCGAGCTCTATAAGCTTCTCCTTCTTGCTAAGCAATTCCTTGAATACTTTGACAAATTTCGGCATGTGGACAAGTGCTTCAACAAGGCTAATGTTGATGTTCACTTGAGAAAGCATCTTCATATAGCTCGACACTTGACAGTCATTCTTGGTTAGCTCGTTGGTTTTGCCTAAGCGAGAAGGATAAGGGATATTGGGTTTGGGTGGTGAAGGTGAAGGTGTAGGTAAAGGTTGAGATGTTGAAGGGTCCTTCCTAGGTACATCGTCATGACGAGGCGGAGACGGTAATGGTGCACTAATACTAGGTGTAGGAGGAGTAGGGATACATGGTGGTGGAGGAGGTGTAGATGATGGGGGTGGGATCGGTGGTCCTACGATGGTGACTCCGCTACGGGTAGTAATAGCACTCACATTTGCTCGCGGATTGGTGACGGTGTTTGAAGGTAGAGAACTTGAAGTAGAAGGTTGAGCTGCGGGCAAGAAACTAGCAAGCATATTCTTCAAATCATTGGTTTGATTGCTGAAGGAGGATTGGATATTATCTCGAAGCTCGGATCTTATCTCATTCCCTTGCTTGGTAATATCCCCTTTCAGATTGATAATTTGGCTCTGAAGATTCTTGATTTGCTCACCTTGGGTTCTCATTATGGCTTCAACATCGGGGTTAATGGGTGGGGTTTGTTGAGCGGGTAGGTGATAAGGATTAGAAGCTCTTGGTGGGATTTGGTTGCTTCTATTGTAGTTGTTGGCGGGGTTTTGGTTTTGAGGAGAAAAACCGGGTGAAAGGTAGTTGTTTGACCGGTAACTCAGCAAATTTCTATCCCCCTGTTGTCGAGCTTGGTAATTTTCCAGTGAATAATTACCATAAGCTGCATACACATTTTCCGGATTTCCTTGAGTCGAAGGACAATCGGTGTATGAGTGAGGACCGCCGCATGTTTCACAAGAAGGTGCAACCGCTTTAACTTGTTGTTGTTGTTGGTTTGAAGCGAGAAGCGTGATAATTTTGTTCATTTCAGTCATCATGCGGGTGAGTTCGGTCATATCAGGGTTTGCTGAAGTAGAAGAGACATTGACTCTCGGGTTGTTCCTTGAAGAAGCAGAGGAATCCCAGTTTTTGTGGTGAGTAGTCATGTTCTCAATAAGCTCTCTACACTCCTCGGGTCTCCTTTTCTTGAATGTGCCACCGGCGGCTGCATTAATCGTATCACGATCTCGAAAAGTTAAACCGTTGTAGAAAGTATCAATCAATGTGACAGGGAGCATGTTGTGGTTTGGACAACGATCAATCAAGACATTATATCTCTCCCAAGCATCAAAAAGAGATTCATCGGGGTCTTGCATGAAACCGCTGATTTGATTGCGAAGGCTCGTGACCATGGATGGTGGAAAGTAGCGCGACAAAAAGCGTTGAGTCATGTCATCCCAAGTGTGAATAGAATTCTTCGGGAGACGATCAAACCATTTCTCGGCGTGATGTGATAAAGTATGTGGGAAGAGTTGTAGGCGAAGAACATCCATTGTGGCACCGGGCAACTTCATGCTCTGGGTGATTGTAATGAACTTGTCGAGGTGTTTGTTGGCATCATCATCAGGCATTCCTCTAAAACGATTTGTTTGCACTTGCTGAATCATGTGGTGCTTCAACGAAAACTCCGGAGCGTTGATTTGCATCGGCGCAATCGGTCCTCCTCGTCCAAACATGGTAGGTTGACAAAGCTCTCCATTGTCCGAAGATCGGGCTGTGGAAGAACATTGTTGTTATTGTTGAGGTGCGGTGGATTATTGTTGTTGTTAACACCTGACATACTTAAATCTTCTCGAGTCTCGGGCTCTTGATAATTAGAAGATCTAGTACGCATACACCTACAAAGGCAAAAGAAAACAATACCAAACGCAAAGACAATATATATACACAATAAAAATAAAATCTTTTTGGATTTTTGAAATTTTTAATTTTTATGATTTTTTATCATTTTTTTAATTTTATGGTTTTTTTGAATTTTTTGTGCAAGAAAATAACGCTCACAAGTGAACGGATCCCAAAAAGCAACGCGTCTTTCACAGAAAACCGTTAATCTTTACGAAAAGAGCCGGCAGCGGCGCCATTTAATAACTAGATTTTACTCCGTTAAAAATATCGTTGAACCAATCTCTTCGAATTGAAAAAGGAGTTTAATGTGCGACTCAGTCGTTCTTTGGTGGAAACAAAAGTTGTGTCGTTGTAGTATATTAAAATGTGCAAGACAATTAAAGTAAATGGACGTAAAAGTAAAAGGCGTTAAAATAAATGGCGAGAAATTAAATTTAAGTCTAATTAAAATAAAGGGTGCAATATTAAAACTTTGAAAAGTAAATAACGAGAAATTAAGCGACTTGAAAATAAAGCGTAACGAAAATTTAAAGTTGACAAGGTATTAAAATGAGAACGCAAAAATTAAACAAGACAAAATATAAAAGTAAACCCACCATCGGAATACATTCCGATCAGTACAATCGGAATGTACACAAACTCTGATCGGAATAAGGAATGGGCCTGGATCGGAATGCTGTCACCTTTCCAATCGGAATAACCAAACTTACCCTGATCGGAATATGCCTCGTCGGAATGTACTTACCTTTCAGATCGGAATGTGAAGAATGGACTCAGATCGGAATAACTGTCACTTACCTCCTGATCGGAATACCCACAAATCTCCTTGATCGGAATACTAATCAAACCCAGATCGGAATGCACTAAAATTACACTAATCGGAATGTCAACACAACACCCCAGATCGGAATGTAGATTGGAATACCCAATCGGAAAATCAAAACCCTTTTCCGACCAAGCCAAGGAGCTATGGTCGGAATAATAAACCCTTTTCCGACCTGTATGGTCGGAATACAGTAAAAGGGATGAAAAATAAGCTAAACAAATGAGCTATAAATCAAATAAGCACTAGACTAAAATCCTAAGCAAACACGTATAAGAAAAAGCTAATAAGCTACAATTTAAAGACTTATAAAAACACGAAACGAAAAAGATTTACGAAAACAATACTTTTATATAAAAATAACTTTTATAAAACTTAAGAAACTTGAAGATAAACACAATAAGCTATAAAAATCAATGATCTAAAACAATCAAAAACATAAAAACATAACCTTTAATCAAATAAGCAAGATAATAAGCATGTAAACAAAGATTAAAGCATAGAAAGAAAGGAAGAATGAGAGATTAAAACAAGAAAATTAAAGAACACTTACTTGTAAATTAAAGGTATTAAAAGTGCAAGACAAGTATTTAAATTGACATGTATATAAAGAGCAAGTAATTAAAAAGTGGAAGACAAATTGTCACCTTAGCCAACAAAAACTAATGAAATGAATATGAAGGCTATTTATAGGGGATTAGGGAGATGGTTAGAGGAAGCTTCCTCCCCTCCTTCCTTTCTTCTTAATTGCATGATCAAGTCCTTAAGCTTCTTTAATCTTCTTAATACTTGAACTTTGTCTTGGGATTTCTTCGAACTCGTCTTTTAATTCTTCAATAATTAAGACTTGAGTTCTTCGGCTTTAAGTAAACTTCCGTCTTTTGACTTTTTCTTCGATAAATCTTCAGAATTGGTCTTGGACTTCCGTTCTTTTTGCACTCTTGACTCCTTGACTTCGTCTTTCATCTTTTTCTTCAATAAAAGCCCGTAAATGCCCGTGTTTTCTCCACTTTTCACAATTTCGTCCTAAATCACAACAAAAACACAAACCACGCATAATTACGACATAAAAGACATAAAATACACGTTTTGGCTCGGTTATTATTGTAATTAAGTGGTAAAAAGGATGAGTGTTTACACACCTATCACACCCCTCCAGTTATTCATGCACGTTGATACAGCACATGACCTATATAAGCTCTGGTAATTAAAATACAATAAATGCATGTTTTCAGATTTAACAAATAACAGTTCAGCTTTAATATTTATAAATCAGACTTTACAGATTATACACAGATTTCCGCTGCAACTTTCCTTATCAGTCTTATAGCTTCGGTATTTTATCATCTGCTTCATTTCAGTAATTCCTTATCATTCTTTATGTCCGTTCACTGGGCGTTATGCTCAGCCGTAGTTCCTTTCATGTTTTAACGGCAGGTACACCAGGATGCTCTTAGGATTCTAAGAGCATGTGCATTTGGATGGAAGCTATACAGACTTCTTACTTTATGCACTTCTTGCATTATTCTACTTATTTGGACATTGTTTAGTCCTTTCTTTCAGTATTTTACTTTTCATGTTTTGAGCTTATGTTTGGATTATCGATGTTTGATTCCGGTATTTCCTTTATGGTCAGTTAATGTTTTAGGACATTTACCTTATGCTTTGATGACACGCCATAAATACACGTAACGGTCCACTTATCCAAGTGGGGTGTTACAATTTTGGTATCAGAGTCAGGTTTGACTTGTAGGCTCTAAAACTTGACCTATGACTAGTGGGTAGTCACCAGGAACTTCCCAGATTTTAGGCGTTCTTATGTTTCATGTTTCTCATGCAATATTAGTAAGTTTTCTTCAGTTATCAGTCGGTTTTCTTAAATTTTTTAACTAAGTAAAAGGTTGGTACAAGACTGGACATATTTAGTCGCATGTGCTTTTCATTCGAAATTTATTTTGGTGAACCGACCGACAGGCGTTCACCCTTGCCCGTTCAGATTTTGTATTGGTAAACTGAACCATAGGCGTTTACTCTTACTCAGGTCAGATTCATGTTTTCAGTCAAATATTACTTGGTGAACCAGCCATATGCGTTCACCATTTATCAGGTCAAATTCATGCTTTTCAGTCAACGATTATTTTGTGAACCGATCCATAGTTGTTCACCTTTGGCATGTCATGACATTTTATAAGTTTTGACTGGTACGGGTTGGACTACAACCAACCATATTTAGTCCCAGATTGTAAATTGATATACATGACAGTTCTCATGAGATTTTGACAAGTATGGATCGAACCGAAATAGCCCATACTTAGTCACATGTTTTCGTTTTTGAATTATATGTATTGAACCATAGCCGTCCACATCAGTTGATATTACACCTCAGTTGATTAGACTTTTTATGTTCCGTGTAACAGTCAAATTTTCATACCCTCACGTTGATGTCGCCTTCAGGCGGATTCGGTTCATGTTTCCTTAAAAGGATTATGTTTTCAGCAGAGTGATAATGTTTCATGCTAAGATACAGAAGGATTACAGTAAAATCCCATTTCATGATAAATCATGTTGGTCTTCATCAATCATATCTTCAACGCTAACCATTGATAAAACTCCGTTTAATCATATCCTTGAACCCTGGATAAACCAGTTGAAGGTCTACGTAGGAATTACCAGGCTATCATGTTACTCATTTCAGTCCAGTTTACTACCGTGTAAATCAAGTTATTTCTTTGATCATGTCAGACAATTGACACCAGTATCGATCATCCCTTAAAATTTCCACCAGTGCCATGTACAGTATTTCATATGTACCCCATGTACAGTGTCTCAGTTATACTCCATGTACAGTATTTCATGTGTACTCCACGTACAGTGTCTCAGATATGCTCCATGTGCAGTATTCATTTTGTACTTCATGTACAGTAGTCCAGGTGTACACCAGGTACCCTACTCCATGGATATTGCTAATCGATCCTCAATCATCTCAGGCGTTTCCACTTGTCGATATTCTACCAGGTGCTGATGCTGCTCGTGAGTTGAAGATTTTACCAGATGCTGATGCGGCTAACACTTTGAAGACCTCACAAATGCTGATGCTGCTGATACTTTGGAGATCTCTCAAGATGCTGATGCCGTTTCTACTATAAAGACTGCGGAACGAGGACGAAAACTATAAATTTGAAATTTCTAACAAGAATAAATTTCAACCACCAGACATTACCATTCTATTCCATGCTTTTAATTTCCCAATTAGATGTCACGCTTCACCCAGCTAACCTTCATTCAGAAGAGTGGGAACCGGAACCTGCCGACCACTCAGCAAAATAGTTAAATGAATCACGGTCATGATAATGACCGTCATAAATTGACAGACAAAGCAATAGTGACAACCACCGTGCTTATAATTAATCAGTCAGTAACCCTCGGAACTCTGGAACGGACGTGACCAAAAATACAGAAGTCAATAGTCTAACCGGTCCGCCAATCCTAGCCGTTACCAAAATTTTCAGCCTTGTCCAGATTCATCCACTAAAACACATGTCAGGACATCAGTCAAGACATAGGTCTCAAGTATCATTTTGGAAGACAATATCAGGACACCAGTCATGGTACACGTCATACGAATATTTTCTCAAAATACCAGTCAGAATTCATAACTCCAGTATGTTCCAGACCAGACCCTCAGTAATTCAGGGTACCTTTCAGAAAGGGGTATACCCGTTCTATTATGCCACGCATGAATCAGATCATTAAAAAAAGTCGGTCACCACCACTAGAATATTATTCAGATTAAACAAACAATATTCATTATGTGAGGTTACAGACGAACACACTCAGTGAAAAGTCGCCATGTTTACTTTACGTGTTCCTAAGTCAGCTTTATCTTAAATCAGTTAGTTACCTGCCTCTCAGCCAGAAAGGGCTTAACAGTATCACCATATAAGCCTTATTTTCAGTTAACGACGAGATCCGTCTTACTAAATCCCAAATATATTCATTATACTTTCTGCCAGAAAAACTAGTACAATTGTTTCTGCCTTACAAGCGCATGACTTATCAGTCCATAGCTACGAAGACTTTCTAGCCACCTGTTATAATCCACTTTTGAAATTCTTTAAATTCATGACCAACAGATTATTCCAGAGTTTCCGAACATAATTCCAGAAAGTTTTCCAGAAATTCCTTTCTGACCATGAAACGAAATTCTACATCGAGCTTGTCTCAAGAACAGAACCTATTTTCAGAACTCTTTATCGCAGGGCTTCGACTAAGTTAAAAGAGTTGCAGCAGTTGCTGCAAGAGTTACCAGAACGAGATTTTGTTCACTCTAGCGCGCCACCAGAGGGTGCACTATTCCTGCCTATTCAGATAGAAGGTTGGTAACATGAGATCATGGATCGACCACCAAAAGTTTGACAAGATCACCATCCCATACCTGAGCTGTTATAAAGTCCAAAACGTCTTTTCAGAATAATTCACGATCATACTACCACCAGTGGTGAGTAAAGGAACATGATGTTTCCAAGACTGCTTTTCACACGTTATAGTCTCTCCAAAGTTTGATTTCTACTTCCGAGCTCCCTAATGCTCCAGTTATATTATAAAATTTATGAATACAATCTTTTTCATGAATTCTCAGACACAATCGTCAGTATATTCATTGATCACATTCTGATCTCCTAAATTCTAGGGAAGAACATTAGAAGCATCTTTTAACGACCCCGCAGATTCTCCGATAGGAGGAAATTATATACGCAGCTTTCCAGATGTGAATTTCAGATGAACAAGGTGGCATTTCTGAGCCACCCTATTTCAGCAGGAAAAATTACAGATAGTCCTGCGAAGGTGAAGGCCATCACCAGATGGTCACGACCAACGTTTGTGACCGAAATACAAAATTTTCTAGAATTTAGTTGGCTATTACTGCAGAATTTCTGACAGTTCTCATGATTAGCTTTCTATGACTAAGCCTACGCATAAAGGAGAGGACCTACACTAAAATTGTACATCACATAAGATCCTACGCTAGGAGAGACCTATTTTTACCCAGACTCAGAACTCTTTCATGACTATTCACCCAAATTCCACCAGAATGTACCAAAATTCCAGGCAGGATTTTGATAGAAACAGTATAACACGTCGAGGCAACTATTTCATATCTAATGCCTGCCACCCCAGCAGGTTCAAGATAGGACACTGACATGCTAATGAGTTATTACAACCATTAGAAATTTCTGAACATAAATGAGACAAGATTCCATGGAGGTTATTGTCAGTTACCATAGACTCAGACGAAGCATGATGCTATCTAGGTCGTTGTTAACCAGTTTACATGTCTTCTTTTATCCGAGATGATTACGCAGTAACAAATCCGCAGGAAATTCAACAATAGATTGTATGATTTCAAGGTATTCCATCAACAATCTTGTCAGATGGAAATTAGCGTTCGCGAATCACGCTCACGTTCATGTTCACGATCACGTGTACGTTCACATTCACGTTCATGTTTATTTTCATTTTCATGTTTACGTCTCAGTCGCAGTATGATGCTGTTTCAGTTCATGTTTCGTGTTATCTCACGATTTAAGCTCACGTTAGCGTTCATAACATTGTTCGCGTTCAAGCTCGTGTGCCATTTCGCAATACACGTTTCCCAGTCTATTACCGAATTCGGTTACAGAAAGCTTAAGAAACCAGACTCAAGTTTAGTACAACGTTCCCATACTCAGGCAGATGTTTCACATCTCAGACTTTATCGTTTGGCGTTCCTCCCTCAGTCAACATACGTTCATGATATGTCCTAGTATCACGTTCATAGTTTGTTCATGTATCACGTTCACGATATATCCCATGCCCAGCGTTCCTCATATAATCGTGAACCACGTTCACAATTGCTCACGTAGCACGTTCACAATTGTTCACGTAGTTCGTCCCTTTATGTTTTCAGCAGCTTGCTCAGAAATATAAATGTTATCTTTTCAGGATATTTGTACGTACCGTTTCATGTATACTGCATGCTATAGTTTATTCATTCTATCATATTCAGAAAATCCATCTTAAGTATGGAACCAGAAACTATTCAGCATCGTCAGGACAGGGTCATCAGGACCAAGATTTTCATTATGTTTAGACCCTTGAAGGAATCGTTTCGAGCAGGAAGCTACTCGAAACGGAGGATTCCATCTGGACCTCTCATCACTTTCCTTTCAAAATCCAGTTAAGTTCTTTCAGTCAGATTACGTTCCATGCCCTCTTCAGCCATGTCACGTTACATGATCACTTCAGTCATGTCATGTTTATACCTATCAACAGCATTATGTCTTAATTACAAGACGGATTATCCTTCAGCTTACATGTCTTTTCAGCTTAGGTGTCCTTTCAGTTCTCATAACTTCAATAGCTAATTACCTTTAATTCGAGGACGAATTTCTCCGTTTTATAGGGGAAGAATTGGAAAACCCAGTATAGTCGTATCCTTAACTCGAGGACGAATTATTTTTTTTAGAGGGGAAGAATTGTAAAACCCGTATTTAAAATGATAATATTAAATACACAGTTTTGGTTTTTAAATAAACTATAATTGTATTACTTAGCAAAATCAAATGAGAATGTACACACAAAATAAAATAAAATGAAAACTATAAAGTTTATAAAGGGTCGGTTCTAAAATAAAATAAAATAAAAAGAAAAGAAAGTTTAATATGGGCTTTAGGCCGACCATAGAGAGAAAAAAAAGAAAGAAAAGGAAGCAAGGAAAGATTAAATGGGCTTTAGGCCCGGTTTTAGAGAAAGAAAAAAATAAACATGTGGTTCACCCTTTTTGTAACATTCAGACGAAAAAAAAGAATATTGGGGTTTGTGCCCTATGTGGCCGCCGGCTGTAGTCAAGCAGAAAAGGGTTTCGGGGCTGTTTAATTACCTTCGACCCGTGTGTATCAACCATCGTTCGTAATCATCGTAACGGTATCACTTTTCCCTTTTTGATTTCTTGAATTATCACGAATTATTTTGTTTAATATGTGTATAAATGAATTAGATAATCACCATGAATGATTTTTATAAAGGGGGGTTTGGTTCGTGTACAGTAAGACTCAGCAGGGGTGTTTGGGGTTAACAATCGATAAGGGTGCATTTGGGTCTGTCATCAGCAAAGGGTGCGTTTGGGTCTGTCATTAGCAAAGGGTGCGTTTGGGTCTGTCATCAGCAAAGGGGGTGTTTGGTTTTGTAAAATCAGTGGGAAACTTTATGAAAACGGTGGGAACGGAGTATTGGATCAGTGGGAAACGTTTGGACAGAAAAATAACCATTTAAATATGACATTGGCGACAGATTAGCGATGCTAAATTCTGTCACAGTTTAGTAGTAACAGTTTTATTTGGCAGTTTTTAAGCCCAGTTTTAGTCACAGCGTTTAGTGACAGAATTTTCTGTCGCAGATTCTAATAGGCAGAATTTAATAGTAATTGTTTGTTCTAGTGCGACCGAGATGGGGTATCTCGGTAGGCTCGGGGCTACATTTTGAAAAGGATTAAAGCGACGATCTAAATTATACCTTATGTTATCACTTAAATAAATAAATGTTTAAAATGATTTAATTAGTAAATTAAATTTATTACTATTTAGTTAGTTTTACAAAAATTTAAAAGGGGTATAATATTATTAAATGATTTTATTCATTCTGCAAACGTTCTAATTTTAGAAACTTTCTATTATTAACAGGTTACTAAATATAGAATTATTATAACGTCAGAATACGTGTTATACCGTAATTAATAACAAAACAGGAATACGTTAGTCAGAAATATTAGAACATTCAGACTTATCAGTTTATATATTAACAGTATTACAAGAATAAATAAATTAACTAAGTACAGTTGAGATAAATAAAAAAAATATATCAGTCAACTTATGTTCACGTCCATTATTCATGTAGTATCCGTGAAGTCAGAGTAGACCTTTCAGCTTTCGTTTCTATTTCATTACTGGACACGAGGTACGGATTCTCCGTTCTTTCAGTAAGGACTTCCTTTCTATGCATGATTAGGATTCCCCGTCTTCAGCCAAATGTTTTCCCTGGTATATGTTTAAGCTTATCAGTAATCATGTTAATAACAAAATAAATTGCCTGAGCATTATATACAAGCATGACCATTTTATGTACTAGTAACAGAGGTATCGTAACCATGACATTAGAGGCACCGGTGTCGTGAATCACATGCAGGAGAGTGATATCCTGCATCGTCCCACTCAGCTCAGCTTAGACATTTTATCAGTATTATTAGTGGGGCGTATGGATGCATCCTAGGCTTATCAGTTTACAGTTTATCAGGTGAATGTGGTGTGTGCTCTACATCCTTCACATTGGAGCTGATCCCTCCACCTAGCACAATATTTAGAGGTCACCCCTCTACATCATTTAGAGGTCACCCCTCTACAACATGATGAGGTCACCCCTCCAGTTCTTCAAGCACCGTTGATACAGCACATGACCTATATAAGCTCTGGCAATTAAAATACAGTAAATGCATCTTTTCAGATTTAACAGATAACAGTTCAGCTTTATTATTTATAAATCAGACTTTACAGGTTATACACAGATTTCCGCTGCAACTTTACTTATCACTCTTACAGCTTCATTATTTTATCATATGCTTCGTTTCAGTTGTTCCTTATCATGCTTTATATCCGTTCACTGGGCGTTATGCTCAGCCGTAGTTCCTTTCATGTTCTAACGGCAGCTACACCAGGATGCTCTTAGGATTCTGAGAGCATGTGCATTTGGATGGAAGCTATACAGACTTCTAACTTTATGCACTTCTTACATTATTCTGCTTATTTGGACATTGTTTAGTCCTTTCCTTCAATATTTTACTTTTCATGTTTTGAGCTTATGTTTGGATTACCGATGTTTGATTCTGGTATTTCTTTTATGGTTAGTTAATGTTTTAGGACATTTACCTTATGCTTTGATGACACGCCATAAATACACGTAACGATCCACTTATCCAAGTGGGTGTTACAGTTTCTATTAAATTGATTTTTTTGGTTTATGAATATGAGTCGTTGAAACCAAGATTAAGTTCCTTTGAAGCATATTCGGTACAAGCATATAGAGGTCACGATTGAATTTCTTATATACAAATATATAACCCTTTGTCTTACTATTTGTGTTTGATCTTGTTCGAAGTTTCAGGATGATAAGCAAAATTATTGTGACTACTCCCATGAATGTAATCGGTGCCCCAACTACCAGCATAGTTACTAATCATGCTGAAAAACTAGAAAAATTCAATGGACATAATTTTAAGAGGTGAGAGCAGAAGATGTTCTTTTATCTCAATACTTTGAACCTTGCGAAGTTCTTAAAAGAGACTATACCTCAAGTGGATCTCCTAAGGAAGGTCAAGCCTCTAATCCACAGGTTGTGCAAGTTTTTGAAGCATGGAAACATTCAGATTTCTTGTGCCACAACTATGTTCTAAATGCATTGGTAGACACTTTGTACAATGTGTACTGCAAGAGCACGACTGCCAAAGAATTAGGGGAGTCGTTGGAACGCAATTAAAAAACAGGGGATCCTGGTACAAAGAAGTTCGTATTAGATCGTTTTTTATATTATAAGATGGTTGTTTCAAAGAATGTGATAACCCAAGTTCAAGATCTACAAGTTTTGCTACACGACATTCATGCTGAGGAATGGCTTTCAGTTAAAATTTTTCAAGTTGCTGCTATTATCGAAAAGTTACCTCCAACTTGGGTAGAATTTAAAACTACCCAAAGCATAAGCAAAAGGAGATGAGTGTTGAAGACTTTGTTGTTCATCTATGTATTTAAGAAGATAATAAGCTACCTCAAAAAAACACTTATACACCTGACTCTACCAAATTGAATATGGTTGAGCATGGTTCGTCTACTTCAAGTTCTAAATTCAAAGGAAAGAATGAAAAGAAGAGAAAAGTAAAGGCTGATTACCTTGGTCCTAAGTCTGGAATTGTGAAACTAAAGTTCCAAAGAAATTATTTTAACTATGACAAGCCATGTCATCGTGTTACTAACTACAAGATGCCAAAGCGACTTTCTCCATGCTAGGCTAATATGGTAAAGATAATGTAGACATGATTGCTATGGTGTCTGATGTCCTTTCCATGATCTCTGAAGTTAACATGGTAGGTTCTAACAATAGTAATTGGTGACTTGATATTGGGGCAGTCTGTCAGGTGTGTGCTAATAAGAGTATGTTTTACTCTTTTAGAGTGGTTGACAATGGAGAGAACCCATACATTGGCCACTCTACAACTGGTGATATCAAGGGTGAAGAAGATGTTATTTTAAAGATGTCATCCGAGAAAGAGCTCAAGTTGACTAATGTCTTGTATGTTGTAGAGATTCGCAAAAATCTTGTGTCTGGTTGGCTGTTGAATAAGTTTGTTTTTTGTCTCGTTTTTTAGTCGCATAAATTTGTTCTTTTTTAGAATAAAATGTATGTCGGTAAGGGGTATGTCCTAAATGGTATGTTTAAGCTCAACATAAAAGTTTTTATGAAAGATATAAATAATATGTATCCTCATGCTTACTCAACTGATTCTTATAATGTGTTACATGGCCGTCTTGGACATGTAAATTTTAAATCAGTGCGTCGTTTAATTAAATTTAATAGCATAACAAAATTTCATATTGATTCAAAGTGTGAAACTTTTGTCAAAGCCAAAGTTACAAGATCATCCTTCAAATCGGTTAAACGAGAAACCAAACCCCTTAATGAGATACAAATAGACATATGTGATTTGATATCTCTACCTACAAAAGGTGAAAATAAGTACTTCATCACGTTTATTGATGATTGCGCAAAGTATTGTGATGGGACCGTAATTATACATGGTCTCATCGTCCAAATCGGGCTTAAAATGTACAAAAATATCATAAAAAACATGCAAAACCCTTTGTATTTGTTCATTATGTGTTTGTAGGTTCTATCGTGAAATTGCCAAAAGATAACAAGAATCAAGCAAAAACGAACACGGGAAATGAAGTCGCACAAAGAACCGGACTCGAGCATTGATTTTCCACAAAAGTCCTTGAAGTTTAAAGATTGTACAAGATTGGTCCCTATACTTTGAAGAATTGTCACTTTAGGCCTTTGTAAAACTCAAAAATTACAAGTAGGTCCTTAAAGTTTCAAGAATTAACAACATTAGCCCTTGAAGATCTCAAATTGTTTCAAGTTTATAAATATGAAAGGACTAAAAATGCAATTTTCCTAAAGTTGTTTAACAAAGAAAATGCCCTAATAGTCTGTTGAAAAGATTTGGGAGCCAAATGACAGTTTTTCCAAAGTTGTGGGGTATTATCTATCACAATCCAAAACCCATATCCCTTAAACCCGACCAGCCCACACCCCTAAGCCCATAACCTAACCAAACCCGTCCCTTTACCCTTACCCACCACCAGTTAATTAATAATAGATTTAAACTAATATTATTAATTAAGTGACGCCTAAAAAACCCATTACCATAACTCCACCTTAATTCCCCATCCTTTAACCATAACTCCACCTTCAAACCACCACCCAATATACTCACATGGTCCCTGTGGACCTCCCTGACCAAGATGGTGACATATGGTGCTCTTTTTTCTAAGAACTTCATAAGAAGTTTTTCCATGTCTTTTAACAATGATTGATCTATTCTGGGTATAGCAGGCAGTGTGGATAACTTCTCCCTAGAATTGCTTTGGTAAAGCTGCACCATTTAGCATGGTTCTAGCTGCTTCAATCAATGTTCTGTTTCTTCTTTCAGCTACTCCATTTTGTTCAGGAGTGCCAGCTGAAGATAAGTTTTGTGATATTCCCTTTTCATCACAAAAAGCTTCAAGCTGTTGATTCTTGAATTCCGTCCCATTATCACTTCTTAGAGCTTTTACTCTAACTGCATTCATGTTTTCAACCTGCCTGATGAAGGACATGATGTCATCAGCTGCATCACTTTTCCTTTTGAGGAAGAAAACCTATGTATACCTTGAGAATTCATCAACAATAACCAAGGTATATTTGTTGTGGTTGATGATCTATGGTTTAACAGGTCCAAACAATTCCATGTGAAGGAGATGTAAGCATTTGTTAATAGAGAATGATTGCCTGGTCTTAAAGGATGATCTGTGATGCTTTCCCTTAACACAACCTGAACAAGTCTTGTCTTTTGTGAAAGTCACAGGTGGTAAACCAGCAACCAACTTTTGTGTGGCTAGCTTGTTGATGTTCTTGAAGTTGTGATGAGAGAGTCTTTTGTGCCATAACCAATTGATACTTTCAGATGCCTTAGCAAGAAAACAATTTGAGTTGTCTTCTGAGCAAGAGGCCATATTGATGACATACACATCTCTTCTTCTTGGTGCAATTAACACCACATCATTATTTTGGTTGAATATGGTTCCTTGAGTCTTGGTAAATAAAACCTTGTAGTCAACATCACATAATTGGCTAATGTTGATGAGATTGTGCTTAAGACCATTCACATATGCAACCTTTGTAAAGGTTATTCCATTGCAGTTAACTGAGCCATATCCCTCTGTGTCGCCTGAAGAGTTATCCCCAAACACCACTTTAGGACCAGGCTCTTTTGAATATCTGTGCAGGTATTGTTGAACTCTTGTCATGTGTCTAGAACAGCCACTATCTAGATACCAGATCGATTCCTTGAGATGTTTCTGCAAAGATATATAAGAACAGATTAGTTCCTATGGTAAACCCACTTTCCAGTGGGTTCCCTGAATTGCTGATTAGCAATTCTTGAGTTCCTGTAGAACTTGTGACGTTGTGAAGGACAATTGGTTGTGTCATGGGTGTACCTTCCACAGATGTCACATCCTGGAAAGTCACTGCACTCATCTAAGTGATGGTATGTGAATCCACAATATTTGTAGGGAGGGTAAGGTCTGTAGTTACCTGATGGTCTCCTAGTAGCCTATTGTCTGCCCCTAAAAGGTGTCTGCGATCTCTTAATACCCATTTGTTTATCATGATCTATGGTCATGTGATGAGAATTTTTACACACATTGCAGTAGGGTTTGAATAACTTTTCACCTTTGTGTTCTCCTAGAATAGAATTAGGTTCAGAGGAAGTAGAGCATTCAGCGGAAGGCTTAATATTTTATTTTAAGAGTTATACTTCTTTAATCAAAGACAACAGGCGTTCTTCAGTTGAGGATTCAACTTTGTTCACAGGGCTTGTTGAGACAGGCTTATAGACATTTTGCTTAACAGATTGTTTTGTAGGCACAGCGAAAATCTTAGCTGGTGGTGTCTCAACATCTGGTTTGGGTTCAGCCTTAGCTCCTCTAGAAGAGCTGTTGGGTTCAACTTCAGAGAGTTTAGTTAAAGATGGTAAAGGTGCAGTGCTATCAATTACATCTTCAGAGATAGGTACATTAGCTAAGAGTAGGTCAGACATATGTATAGTCTCTGTAGATTTGAAAACAATCTCTTTGGGTTTCTTAAGGGCCTTCATTTTGTTTCTTTTAGCAGTAACAACTCTATTTATGTCAGCTGGAAGTTCATCATCAAGTAATTCATTTATAGTGAACCTACTGCACAACCATTTTTCTATAACCTTGTGTAGTTCAGCTACTTGATCATTTAAGGCAATGTTTCTTAAAGATAGTTTATTAACCTCATTTTGAAGAGTTATGTTTCAAAGTTAACCTGTTTTAAAGTTTCACATTCAGCCTTAGCAATCAACAATTTATGTTTAACAGAGTGAAATTTATCAAGCAGGTTCTTTCTTTGTTCCTCAACAAAGTGTAAATCAACTATGGTATAATCAAGGACATGTTTGCGTTCGTCACTTTCAGGCATAGAGATAAGTTTGTGTACCTTTTTTATTGTGATGTCAACCAATTGTCCTGGTCTAGCATCTCCTTTTCCAACAGCTGGTTCATCCTTAGCGATTGCCATAAATGCCCTGACCCTGGTAGTGTCCTCTTCATCCGATGTCAGCGGCTCATCATTCCAATCATAAGCTTCAGCTACCAACCATTTCTCTATCTTTTTATCACCCCCTTTCTTCTTAGACAGAGCTTCTAGCTTCAAATTCATCTGTTCTAACTCAGCCTTTAGTGCTTTATATTTGTTTTTGTAGTCCTTTTTCTCATTTCAGAGTAATTGGATTGGTGAGATGACTTGTTTTGTTGTGATTTGAACTTGTAAGGTTTGCATGATGAAGGGTAAGATGGTGAGGATGTTTTGTGGATGTACAGTCTTTTTTAAAATGTCCAAGTTTTCCACAGGCAAAGCAAGTCTCTTTTGATTTGTCAGATGGTTTACTAGCTGATCCTACTCTCCCTGACCTTTTGTAGAATCTTCTTTGATTAGCTAGTAAAGCTCTTTCATGAAACTCAGCATTAAGGTCTGTCATGAATTCTTGGCGGCTACGAGTGTCTTCTTCAACATCAGTGTCGCTGTCCTGAGAATGTGAGGTAGAAATCAAGGCGTTGGATGTTGCTCCCTAAACTACAAATCTTTCAGACTCAGATTTGTATATGGTGTCAATCAACCCTTCTTCATAATTTTATTTTCCATATAGCTGAGCCAACATATCATTCTTAATGGATTTATTGGCTCTGTGGGTCTGATTCATGCTCTGCCGTTTTCTGGGAAGGCTGTTGACAAAGGTGGCGTTAACTTCAGCTTGTGCAATGGTGACTTCATTCATAGCAAGGCCATTGAGAAGAATCTTTAGCCTTGTATATGTCTGTTGTACCTTTTCACCTTTAAGTGCCTTGAAAGCATTAAACTGAAGCCTGAGTGCCTGAATCTTGGTTTCTCTGTTTCAGAGGGTCCTTCGTGACCAAGTATAAGGTCTGTCCACATTTGTTTGGCTGTAGGACATTGAATCACAGATTTCATGATGTGTTTTGGAAGACATGATATAATGATGCTTTTGAGACGTTTATCTTGGTTTGCCAATTTCTTATCAGCTGGTGTCCACTGCTTTAGGGGTTTAGGAAGAGGATTCTCATCAGTGGAAGTGAGCGCCATGGGAACATATGGTCCATTTTCTAGTATTTCTAGAAGAAATGGCTCGAGTCCATCGAGATAAACAAGGAATTGACTTTTCCAACTTGCAAAGTCTGTTGGAAATACATTTTTACGTATTTAGAAAGGATCGGTCACTCCAACTATATATTCAAGTATTGGGCTCGTGATCCAATATGTAAACATATAGCCCATCAAGCCCACATGTAGGGTGGGCTATATATATACACCCTCCTAGCATGTTAGGAGGGGTTGGTCATTCTCACTTTTAAATACTTAATCTAATCTTTCCTTTTCTCTCCAACCTCTCTCTACTTTCTCTCTCTAGTTCTTCATCTATCTCTTTAGATCATTACAACACAAGGATAATTCAAGGATTACGAGGACCTACAAATGGTATCAAGAGCCTTGGTTTGATTGGTTTGTTCTTGTGTTCTTGATTTTGATCCTAAAATCCCACGTCCAAATTTTTGTGGTGTTTTTTGTGGTTTGATCTTCATCAAAATCATCTACCTATTTGTGTTAGTGATTTGGGTTACTTGGATAGCTCAAAAACGCAAAATTTTTGGGTGTTTGGATTCATTTTTGGCCTTAAGATTCGTCTATTTTAAAGTACAATACGAATTCCTTGTTTTTCTCAAATTTTCGCAATATCTGGTATAATTTCGCAATAGTTGGTTATATTGCGAAATTATTGTTTTTCTGATTATTGCGAATTTGATTAACTGAAAGTATTGCGAATTCTTTGATTAATTTCGCAATTATAAGATATTGCGAATTCTTTGCTTAATTATGCAATTGTAAGATATTGCGAATTCTTTGATTAATTTCACAATTATAAGATACTGCGAATTCTTTGATTAATTTCGCAATTATAAGATATTGCGAATTCTTTGCTTAATTTCGCAATTGTAAGATATTGCGAATTCTTTGCTTAATTTCGCAATTGAAAGGTATTGCGAATTCTTTACATAATTTCGCAATTGAAAGGTAATGCGGAATCTTGTATAGCGGAATTGAATGCAAAGTGGATTGCGGAATTGTATATTTGAGGGATTGTGGAATCATACTTGAGCTTCATATTGTGAAATCTTTGGAATTTTTTTCAAGATTTTCAAAAAACATGATTTTTGGTTTCTCGAGAACACATATTTAGTGGATTTAATAATTTTTATTCACTTCTCAAGGGATTTAATCGACAACAACAAACACAATAACTGTCTTTCTTTGTTCGATCGATAAATAATCCTTACCTTCATATATCATTGATTTTCAATGGAACCGTTGAATTCGACATCGAAAGAGGGAGAATTGCATCGAATGCAAGACAAAGCTAGAGAAAATGGTATAACATTGTTTCGACTACTCCAGTCTCATCTAGTGACCATTTCATGGTTTCAAGGAGGACGCGAATTTCTGACACTCTTCGGTCAAGATCGTTATTTATTAATCGATTTAATATTCCTCAACTTGAACCAACTAGCTGAGAAACTTCACAAAGAAGACTTTAATCACTCTACATCAACATCTGCATATCAAGCTCTAGTGACACAACTTACGCACTTCTTCAAATTCAACATCGTTAAGTCTGACAATTCAGGGATATGTCAGTCATTTCTTCAGTACACACAAACAGAGGTTAAAGAGTTCCATGGTACATTGTTGAAATTAATGACATCGGTCTCGTCTTCGATTTATGAAAGATCCCGATTTCAGCAAGCGTATGATAATGGAGTGCAAGAATCTACGATGCAGATGCAAGAGGAGAATGATCATACGGTTGAGAACTTGGAGCCTAAAGATTGCAAGAGCAAGGATTTAGGAGGAAAGCATGATACAAGAAGCATGTCAGGGATTGATGACACCATACCCGTATATGACGAAGAGTCTACAAATACGGTACAAAGGAATGTGGTATATGATGTCTATACCGATGAACTACCGCATGTTGCGCATTCCGAACCTAATTATGACAAACATGGGATGGAAAAGGGTGATAGTTTTACCACTTCAGATTGATCTGATGCGAGTCAGAATGGGGGAGAAATTGTTCAGAATGCTATAGTACATCATGATAAATGCTTTATGACTGCTTCACTAACCGATTCTGATTCCAAGATTAAAGAACTTGAAACGATTTTAGCTCAGCAATCTAAAGCTCTTGAGGATGCCAAAACTGAATTTTCGAAGAAAACGGATAAATTTGAAAAGTATTTTGAAAAACTTGAAAATTTAAACGTTGTTCTAGAAAGAAAATTAAATCAAAAAATTCAAGATTCTAAAGCTGAAAAAGGTAATTTTGTGAAACAAATTACTTTGCTAGAATCTAAGTTGGCATCCCAAGATAAATTGCTTAAAGATAATGAGAATTTAAAGGCCCAGGTTTAGGAAAAGGTTTTTGCTATAGCTGCGTTGAAAAATGAATTAAGGAAAACTAAAGGAACTAGTGTGGACACTAAGCTTGAAAAACCATCAATCTTGGGGAAACCACCTCAAATTCAGTCTGTTAGACAACTGACTTCATTTAGATCCGAGCGACCACAATCCTCGAGACCGCGGTTTGTCTCCCAAGTTTATATGGTTCATCTTTCTAGACCAGTCACTCCACCATCTAGGCCCAATGTGACTAAAACAGCTTTTGCAAGACCTAATCACATGATTGCATCTAGTCTCCCTAGACATAGTCCAAACAACACGTCTATAACTAGTTCAACTGACGTTAACCATAAATTTGGTCTAAGAGATGCTATTCAAAAGACACAAGTAAGAGATAAGAATTTTAAACCTAGTGAGATGCCTTCTAGATTACCCAACACTGCTAATCGTAGCATGTCATATCCTAGGAGCATCAACAATCATCTAGGAATTCTAGATCTTACTCGGACATTAAATATGCTACTTGTAAAACATGTAGGAAATGTGTCTTTAAAGCCAATCATGATTCTTGTGTCAAGAAATTACTTAATGAGGTGAACTCCCGTGCTAGACTTAAATCTCAGTGGGTAGCTAAAATCAAACCCATTGGTAAAATGTGGTGCCCTACTGGTAGAACTTTCACTCTTATAGGAAACGAGAGCCCTTTAACTAGGATAGTCTCTGATTCTACTAAGAATACTAGGGAGGAAATTGAAAAAGATGATACATCACTTAAGCTTGAACTTAAGGTTTTCTATAAAAGGAAACGTTCGCCCACCAAGACAAGTGAATCATCTCCAGCACAAGAAAAGAAAACTATGAATCCCCGCATGGTTCTAAGATAGATATCGCTAACCCACATAAAAGCATGCAAACTCCTAATGAGAATGCAGGTACCAAAGTCAACGTTCAACAAGAACACAACGGTCCAATCTTTGTATATCGTACAACTAAGGACACTCTCAGAGTTTGGTTGCTGAAGAAGCTGATATCTAAGAAACAAGTGTCTCAGGGGACTCGTAGTTAAGATGTACAAGGACTTATAGTCACATCATAGACTGTAACTCGTTCATCAAAGAAAGGAAAGTTTATCGCCGATGATAAACTTATCCTCATTAACGAGAAATTAATTTTTCTCGGACACGAGCTTACACTAAGACTATTCAAAGGTTTTAAGCTCATGTATATGGTTCATTGTTAAATGTCAGACAATGACCCATAAATTAAAAGGAAAGTTTATCGCCGATGATAAACTTATCCTTAACAACGGGAAGTTTACAACTTCTCGGACTTGAGCTCGTTTTGCAAGATATTCAACATCTTAAGCTCAAGTAATTGGTTTTTAAGACGTTGAACACAATTTTTCAAGAATTTCTCAAAAAGGTTTTCTAAATCTTTCAAAATTGTGTGTTCAAAAAATGTTTTGATAAAAAGAGCATGTCTTCTAGAATCAATAATATTTACGATACTAGAAATGTCATTCAATAATGACACGAGGTTGTAAATAAAGTTCGAGCAGAAGTTCAAATGTTTTAAAACATGCTCAAAATGGTTTGCTATTATTTCAGATAGTAACCCGTTTTTCATACTCAAGTCAAGCATTTCACCGGAAAGCTTTGACTCAATTTCAGGAATTAATTTTTTCGGGCATGGTTTACTTTATAACCATGTAAGGGATTGTGTTTACGTAATAACACAATCTAACACGAATATATGTACGTGTAGGTGCATTTATTTGTTAAAACAAGAGAAATCTTGTTTTTATGAAGTTATCATCTCCACCAACCGTAGCAATTTACAATTGATATCTACATACTCGACGATGCGACTACTCAAACACCGACTACAACTCTTTCAATAGAACACGGGTCAACAATTGAGGGGGAGCAATTGTCCAGCATTCAGAATCTTTGACGCCGAAAGTGCCAAGTTCACATGTTGGTGTCAAGACAACGATATCAATCGTACACATGGAGTCAAGAGATAACTTCAGACGTGATGAGGCGACCAACAGTCGTGAACAAGAACCATGTGCTTCTTTCATATGATGTTCTCCATCATTCAGGTCCAACCTCATAAATCGCTAATTTTGTGAATTCATTATCATATATGATCTTTGCACGTGATAACTACCTTACACTTGTGTTTAAAAGGTATTTAATTTACGGTTCTAGTACACCCTCATTAATTTGAGGGGGAGCTTATGAAAATCATGAAGATTATTGGATTTGCATTTTTCTTCCCAAATTTTCTTAAAACTTTATTAAATCAATTGACATTAAAAACATCGATTGGGTTAATATTTTTAATATGGGGGAGAAAATATGATTTAATAATGAGATCAATCAATTTAATGGTTTGACTTAATGTGATGGCTCATCCCGACATGTGCGAAATGCTTTCGAATATCGTGGCATATGATAAGGGGGAGCAAAATGGATTTGGATATAAAAATGGATTTCATGGTGACATACACTTACCTAAAACATTTTTATTTCACGACGATGAAGATTGTGGTGACATAAGGATGGTAGGATAGGTTAAAGTCCAATGATTCTTCTAAAACCAGAGGAAACTTCCCAAGGACATTCCATAGCTAGAAATAGTAGTCCTTAGGAAAGGTGGAGAAAGATTGTGAACATAGCTGAATGCCGACCAAGTACTTAAGTTAGCACTGGAACAATCACAACAAGGTGCTAGTTATGACGTATTGGTAAGCACTGAAGGGGTTGAAGAATGAAAAAGAATTGTAAAGATAAAGGGTGAAAAGGAAGAAGCCCTCCTTACAACTTAGGCAGAAACCGGGTCAACACATATGCTATTGAGATCATTTTTTAATGATGCTCGATATTGAAGATAGACATCATGGACCCAGTGATGCAATGCACAACCCAACCCAGCTAACTCAGATATCTCTTAAAATATATTTTTTTAATCACTCTGAATAAATTGGTATTGAAATGGTGGCACTCCTCTCCAGCCTCCGCTCACTAAAATCCAAAATGCACGATCGAGTTTAGAGCCATTTGAGATCATCAAATATCTCATTAGGACACTTTCATAATTCCTTGCTTCTTCACACACTGTGAAAAGTAAGAAAGATTTTAAGAGTCCTACGCAAAATCTTCACGATCTTAACTGAACTTAAACACGTTCCAGGCCTCTACGCAATGTCTAAATGATCTTGCCCGAACACTCAGAGTGACACTCTATAGTGTTCAAAGTGATGAGTGGAAATCCTTCTTGTGTTAACATAAAACATCACTTGGTAGGTAACTTGCAAGATTCTATACGAATCAAGCTCGTGACAACTGGAAAGCAACGATGGTGCGGTTCTTAATTGAATTTCACTTGTTCCAAGAACATGAATTGACGGATTCAAATCATGCGGATATTATTATCCAAATGATTCACTCTTTATGTTTGTAGTCAGCTTTGGACGGTTGAATAAAGAGAACGGGTTTACCCGCGAAATCTTGTCAAGGAGGTTCTTAATTGAAACTACCTGCAACAAGTACGATATTTAATATCGTCCAACGGTCTTCACCGACCGGAGGGAAAATGCTACCGAATTAGAATGAAATGTTCAAGGCCATTCCATCCGTGTATATGTTTTGTTGCTAACTGTCTTATGCAGTGTAACAAGAAGGTGGCATTTCGGTGTACAATCCAGAAGAAGTCGTAAACACATGCTTATGATTTCTGCACTTAATACTTCAACAAATTCAAGAAAGCCTAAAAATCAAGTCTTTCGCTGTATCAAACTCTGAAGCTTTCTAGAATTTATAAAGTTGTAAGTATGTGGGACATGAAGTCACGAAGAGGCAAATTTCACAGGTGATGAATGTACAAGGTCAAGGCAAGGAAACATGCTCAAGACTAAAGTCAAAGATCACATCAAGCATATTCACAAGAACAAGATCGAAGACTCAAGCATAGTATGCTAGGTTTAAGATTTTGTAAAATGGTGTGACCTCCCTTAGGGGGAGATTGTTGGAAATAAGTTTTTCCAAGGAAAGTCTCGGTCACATCATTGTTAGCATAGATCACGAGTTATAGACTATTTAGGACATTGTAACTTGGAGTGACCTCCCTTAGGGGGAGATTGTTGGAAATACGTTTTTACGTATTTAAAAAGGATCGGTCACTCCAACTATATATTCAAGTATTGGGCTCGTGATCCAATATGTAAACATATAGCCCATCAAACCCACATGTAGGGTGGGCTATATATATACACCTTCCTAGCATGTTAGGAGGGGTTGGTCATTCTCACTTTCACACACCTAATCTAATCTTTCATTTTCTCTCCAACCTCTCTCTACTTTCTCTCTCTAGTTCTTCCTCTATCTCTCTATCTCTTTAGATCATTACAACACAAGGATAATCCAAGGATTACGAGGACCTACAAAGTCATCTTCATCAAATACTGGCACGTTAGTAACATGAGATCCACCTCTTGAATCAAGAAGTTGAGGAAGATCGTCTTCATTTTGAGAGGGGGTTACTCTTGGTGAAGTTGGAGGAGGTGATGTGTTGTTCCCAGAAAGCGATGGTGGTGGTGGTAGGGTGTTGCTCGTTTCAGGCATTTGTGGATCTTGATTATAAAACTTAGAACGGTGTTTATGAAGGTTTTAATATAAAAAAACACCGCTCTGATACCAATTAAAAGCTAATACTAGCTTGAAACGATTAAGAAAGATAAGTGACACAAGTAAATACTTTTCAAACGTAAGACTTTATTATTGTATAACAAGTATTACATGTGTTATGGACAACACAGTTTGAGGACAATGTGTTGTGTACACTTTGGACAAAATAAAGCTAACTTAAGAACACAGGCACAGCTGTTCGTTCAATAAGTTCTAAAGAGTTAATGTGTGAATTCTAACAAAGTGAATAACATTAACTCTAGCCTAGATATCCTATTTATAGTGGTACGAGGTTGACTTTGATAACTGGTTGAAGGTGACTACACAAAACAGACAATGTCAGACATCTGTCAAAATATGCTCTTCTATCCTTGGTAGTCTGCCACAACGCTTTAGGGAAACAGAGCTGACACAGATTCCCTTTTCTTCATACCTTGTACTTTAGGCTGCAAAACTTCCCGCCTAAACACTTAGGTATGTCCAAAGTGTACTGAGTGTTAACAAGGTATTGTCACCCCTATTAACACTCAACCACTCAGAGTCCCTGATACATCTTGGTTGTTATCCATCACAGCCAATGAGTATGTCTTCAAGTAATCTTCGACTTCCTTGACAATGTCTTTGACATGGACTCCTCTGTGGTTGCTCACAGAGACTTAGAACTCTGTGAGTCTTGTGTTACTTGCCTGTTACCTTGACACAGACAAGTTAATATCAAACAACTTAATTTATGTTTAAATCTATGACTAAGGGAAATCTAACAAACTTAGATTCCCAATAATTTTTCTTATGGCGTTCTATTCTCACATTTCCTATCACTTGAAGGGGTTACGTTATTGTGCTCAATGTCTCGTTTCAAAGGTAAATAAGGATTTTGTATGGATTCCTCTTCATCACATGGATAGTGTAAGATATAAGGTACAAGCTTGGCAGATTCCACTTCTTCAACAAATCGTTTATATTCATTTTTCTTCATTAGTAATCTATAATTGCAGTCTACAAAGTTTGTGATTCATCTACATGCACCACTCAATGGGAAGTGCTTATTAGTTTCTTATCTTCATAAGACCCCTATTGGATGAGAAAAAAAGGGGAAGACGATTACAAGATCAAAGTATGCAACTTATTTTATGTGGTGATATGTTTTACAAGAAATCTTACTTTAAAGGGAAGCTTATTTCATTCGTGGAAGATCATGATTTGAAGCTTGGTTTTGTCATCATCAAAAAAGGGGAAGATTTTTAGGAATTAGACTTGATGAGATAACACATAAAATAATGAAACAAGAGGGCTTAAATGCAAATATAAAAGACTACAAGAATATGGAGAACTTTTACATAATGAAGAGGATTAAACTACAAAATATGAAAGGAGGAATTCATTGTAATTAGATTTCTTGTAAGAAAAGTCTTGTATTCTATTATATAAAGAATACATAGACCGTAGTTTTATTCATTCACTCATTCACAATGTAAACCTAAAGTCGAGTGCCTGGGATTTAATGTATACACGCCTAGCTTTGTTACTTTTAATCGTTTCATGTTTAATACAAGTAATCGTTGGAGAGTAAAAACCTTGTTATAATTAATGTTCTAATTCCGTTATGATTTTTTCATATGAATGTTGGTTATCCTAGTAAGCTTAATCGATCCATGATTCTAGATTTCATCATAATGATCTCCAAGATGAGAGACAAGATCAACCCAATGAAAAAGAAGTTGAACCTCGGGTGAGAACCAAGAAATCGTTTGGACTTGATTTTGTCTCTTTTAGTAGAAAATAGGCCCACTTTTTATCAAGAAGCGGTAAATTTATCAGAAGGGCCTCAATGGAAACAAGCCATTTAAAGGGAAATATATTCAATTTTAGAAAATCATACTTTGGAGCTCGTGGATTTACCTCTTGGTTGTAAACTACTAGCTATAAATGGATCTTTGATGTAAGTTGTGGTAGGCATTTATTTTAATTCAAGTTTTACATTTATATTTTGCCGATTTATCCATTTTAACCTAATAGAATGATCCTAACGGGCAATGTACCCGATCTATCGTGGACTAGTTTGGTAAGTTATGTTTTGATTGCTAAGAGCAAGGTTAAATTCTAATTCTAATAGTGTTAATTCTATCTAATTTGTTAGTATAAAGTATTTATATGTTAAACCCTAACTATGTTATTACTATGTACAATTTTTGTTTTTATTTACAATATCTACAAGGTGTATATTAAGGGGGGGGGGTTCAATCAAAGAGATGGCACATGTTTTTTTGGTGACTTATCCTTATTA
This sequence comes from Glebionis coronaria, assembly GCA_025667525.1. Classification (NCBI taxonomy): domain Eukaryota; kingdom Viridiplantae; phylum Streptophyta; class Magnoliopsida; order Asterales; family Asteraceae; genus Glebionis; species Glebionis coronaria. The sequence continues at coordinate 437,922,932 of CM046882.1, read as the reverse complement.
TCTCCTTCGTATTCCTATCGGGTCAAATACCTAAAACTAGAAGGCTGATCAAGTTTTATTTTAAGGGAACCGTGATAACCATATTTAATCTAATCTAACACATGTTTGTTTATTTGGTGCAATGATTGTCTTATCTCGAGGCAGCATATTGTTCCTAGATTAAGGCAATACTTCTTCTTAAACCTAGACACGCTAATTCTATCACAATTAAACGCGTCCACATAAAGCTTCCTATGTATTGATTATAATCTATCTTAGTAGGAAATAATGTTGATGTTATTGTTACTCCTAGCTCAAAGAGACTTTACCCATTTACTCCTACTTACGGCTATTATATGGTGGTAACTCAGTTTTCCAATCTAAGGCATAATAATTAGAACCAAATGTTAAACAACGTCATCTACGAGGCTAACTATTTCGCTAAACTTATGACAAAGGAGGACGTTATTATTGATCCTATTATTCTACCTATATAAACCACTATAAAAATCATAGAGATTTCTAATATCCTAAGACACTAAAATTAATGTTACGTGCTAATAAGCGGGCATCATGTGATAAACATAATCTAATACTCTATCGATAAGTTAAGATACAATCGATAAAAATAAACAAAACATTAAATCTTCATAAATATAGCTAACACCCGAAGGTGTTAGCCTTCAAACATTGTAACCAATACATAAATGTCAAATGAATAACACTTGTAAACTTAAAGGACAATACCAAATATCAAATGCTAAATCAAGGTAAAGAAATTTACAAGTGTTTCTTATGGAATGAATTGTGATCCTATTATTCCACCTATATAAATCACTACATAAAACAGAGAGCTTTCTAATATCCTAAGATACTAAAATTAAGGTTACGTGCTAATAAGTGTGCATCATGCGATAAACATAATCTAATACCCGTCTATAAATTAAGATACAATCGATAAAAACAAACAAAACATTAAATCTTCATAAATGTGGCTAACACCAGAAGGTGTTAGCCTTTAAACATTATAACCAATACATAAATGTCAAATGAATAACAAAGGTAAACTTAAAGAATAATATCAAATATCAAACGTTAAATCAAGGTAAAGAAATTTATAAGTGTTTCCTATGGAATAATTTGGCTTCTTGATCTTCTTGGAACTTATTGGCTTAATAAATTCAACCTTTTAGAGATACAAGTTTGACTTTTAGGGATAATCACCCTTGAAAATGCATTCTTAATTTCTTTATATAATGTGTCTGGGATGATATGCATATGGCGTATGTGAGGGTCACATACGACGTATGCACATTGTAACAAGCATGAAATTTTGATTTATTTAAATAATATTAAATCTTAGTTAACGGGTTAGATTTGTGTGTTTACTAAAATATCCTCGGTTAATTTCATGCAAAGTGTGTACGTATCAAAATTAATTTTAATGAAGTTCATTTTTACGGAATCAGTTCCATTGTGCTTATTGGTCATATAGGTCATTTATAAAAATTTATTCATACGATGTATTTACGTTTTTACCATTTAAATATGTTTATAAATAATCGAACTCAAGAAACTCGTGACCATGAACCGTACACTTCATTTATTACACTCAGCCTCTTTGAAAATCCTAGATTTCACCATAAGACACTTGGACGAAACCCTAAGTCCATTTTCATGCTAAAACATCATAATTAATATTATTACACATTATTAAACCTTCAACGACCCGTAACTTGTTAATCTAAAACCCGACACCACTTATGGTTCAAAACTCGACACTTTCACTAGGACTAGACCAAACCGACTCTTCTTGGACCCATAAGACTCAGAACCACCGAGTTATATACATAAAACACAACTACACAACTTTAATTTAAATTTTACAATTGACCATCTAAAAGAAATCTACCCAAAGCCCAACCCAACCCTTTCTCCATACTCGGCATTATCACTTTCACCTCTATTACCTAACAGTACTAAAACCCTACCCCGACATCTCCTCTTCCCCGCCTCATTTTGTGTTTGAACCTCCTTCTCCCTCTTCTCCATATTAAAAGCAATAGTATTTCCCTTTTCAACACTATACATGTGACAATCCGTCAATTTATGGTTGATATTTTATTCGCAAATATTATTTAAAAACATTATTTTAATGTTATATTATGAACTCACTTATTTTTGGGAAGAAATTTGGATTTACGTCTTGAAGTAGCATCGACTACGTCTAAACCGGAGGATTCTACGTTACGTGCTTACGTTTACATACACCGTTTTGGTGACAGTCTGACACTTCAGGAAATAAATTTATCCGTGAATATTATTTTGGGATTATAAATTTGAGTTAGTTCATAAACTCACAAATTTACGAGAAGAAATTAGAGTTTACGTGAATAATTTAACGTCCTTTACGACTAAACCGGAAACCCTAGGTTTACGTATTTACGTTTTTGAACTCCGTTTTTGATGAGACAATTCTTATTAGATTTTTTTTGTGCCGTTGATTCATAATTTATAAAAACGTTTTTCGTAAAACGACCCGGGGCACGCAAATCGAGGAAACTAGAATCGAGGAATACCCGTAAATTAGTGGAGATGAGACAAGTGGGACACTTGTCCCACCCCCACTATGTGTGGCAAAGACAAGATATAACACCACATTTGGTGTCAAGTTTACACAAGCTAAGAGGACACTTGTCCTCCTAGCCTTCCAAACCATCAAAACCACTTACTTGAAGCCATTTTCTCATTTCTAACATGCAAACTAGCAAAATATTCACAACTCTCTCTTCTCTCCCTATGTTGAACGTCCCATATCCACCCAAAAACACCACCATTTGATCAAAAATAAACCATAAATCATATGTATAATTTACATATGATGAAAACCCATTGAAAAGATGAAGATTGGAGGTGGTTATAACAACTAGAAAGGAGTTTACATGGAGATCAAGGGCTGATTTTCAAGAAGATATCCATGCATATGAAGATCTCAAGGAGTTCATTTGCCAAATTGAAGGTTTGGTAACAAGGAACCAAACCTTGTTCATCAAAAACTCATCATTTCATCACTTTGGTGGTATAAGGATTATTCTGCCTATCATCTTGTTATTTTGAATATGTAATCTTGTATTTTCTTCATTTATGTATATGTATATGATGATGAATGATGATCAAAATATTATGTGGGAATTTGGTGTTGATAGATTTGATTAAAATGATTGAAAGCTACATAAAAGGATGTTAAAATCATGGCTAAATTAGGAGGCTGTATAAAGCAGTAAAGAATCTTACGATAAACTGATAAAATGGCTTGGATAAATTAATATACAGTAAGCTATGAGTCTTATACACATGTGAGAGTTGGCCATACAATGGAATCATAAAAATGAGTGAGATATGATCAAAACAAGTTTAGAGTGCAAATCTGAGTACACTGTTTTGGACGAATTTTATAAAATACTTAGAGGTTGATACATCAGTATCTATAAAGGAATAAAATGGATCACATATCATTTAGTTTCTGTGATAAAAATTTGGGGTTCTATCTCCATGTAGAACTATAGATATGATCATTTTAGTAAACTAGATTTTTAGGACTGATTTTATGAAATTAAAGTTTAATATTATTATATAAGCACTCAAATAAATATAGTATAAAATATGAATTAAAACCCACTAACTTATATATTACATTTATATAAATATGTATAAGGATAAATAAATGGACATTTTATAAAAATGGTAGTTTGGTAAGTTTTATAAGTTATAAAACTATATACCTAAGTTTTACGTCTTTTCGGCTAAAACCGAAAGATTAACGTTTTTGTCAAATAAAACTTAGACGGTCGGACCCGTCTAATGTAAACTTTTATAAACTCACATACTGATATATGAACTTATATAACAAGTAAAAACCGATAAAACCCAAACTATATAACATACGGACATTAACGGGCCAAAGTAGCCTTATTGGACTATAAACCCGACTAGTTGATAAAACACTTATAAACTTACTTATTGGGCTTAACCCACTTGGGCCCAACATGTAGAGTATAATACTGATATTAAAGGTATAATTGGGCTAATGAAAAGTATTGGGCTTGTAATGGGCCTATTGGGCCTCAAAATGTAAACAAGTTAAACTAAGTATAACTAGTCCAGAAAGTTACCAATACATAACATTAAAATGAGTAAATGAGAATGTATAAACCCACTTGATCATCATCATGTATATAAAATCATCATATGTATACATAATTGTTATTTTTATAAAGTCATTGGACAAGAGTCTAAGACGAGTATTATTTGTCTAGGTTTCCGTGATTAAAGCACGTACCGTATATCCGAATTGCCGATAACCCGCTTTCCCACATCAACGTGAGTTCATAGCCTCGCACTCTTTTAATTGTTTTTATGAGATGTTTTATAAACCCGCGAGGGAGATAACATGTTAGTTTTACTAAAATAGGACACAATTTGTCCCGATTGCTTGTTTATTGATTTGGACCCGAATGATTGTATGACCCGATGAATGATTTTATGACCCGATAGATGAAATGAAATAGATTATTAAAGTTAGGTTATGTCACTAAAAGTCCCATTAGCATGAATTGTGAACTACCGGGATTTGGTAGACGCTTATGCATATAATAATACTATTTGGGGACGATCACCCCACTTCGCGCCTTGACAGTTGATCCCCGTCGTGCCACATTGATTGGTAAGCGAATTTATGTATGAGAAGATTTACACAAGCGTGATTATTGTGACGACACGCTAATTTAGATGGGCAAATGAGTTTCGGGCTAGCTACCCGTTGTTTGTTTTAGTAAGGTAACAATGTCATGCGGCTTATAATAATCTAATTAACGAAATACTGCTTTATGCATTGAATTACGATATATTGCCTGACTAGCAATACAGGGTCTTATAATTGATATTATGTTCGTGTTTTGGTTTTATATAACCATATTCATATAACGGTTTTTATTTAATCTATACAACGTTATAAAACGTATTGTATGATGTTTTTAACGACAATGGTTCATATAATGATTTTGAAGGTGAAAGCCTATATTATGATTTTGATAAGGATTTGTATAAAATGACTTTGGCTATTTTATGGCCTATTACAATGATTTGTACAAAATGATTTTCGGTAATAATTTTATACCGATGTTATATTGATGGTATTTATTTAACTCTATGAATTCACTCGGCGTTATCGCTGACCTTTTCTTTTAACATGTTTTATCTCAGGTACTTGAAGGTAATTCTCGGGAAGACAACAAGAATTCATGGCCCGCACTTAAATAACAATTTCCATTCAAATCTTTTGTAAAATTGTATGAAATGACTATGACTTGTGACCTATGTAAATTTGATATTTATGAATGGAAATGCTTTATTATTAAACGACGCGATTTTTAAGCGTTGTCTATGATGTGAGTAATGTGCTATCCCGTAACACCAACGAGTCTTTCGCTGTATTGAATTGTGTAAATTTGGGGGGTGTTACAGTTTGGTACCAAAGCTCTCGTTATAGAGAACGAAAGATTTTTAAAACCAAGGTTTTGAATAAAACTTTTCAAAATCTTTTAACTATAAACATTTTTCTCAAAATGTCTAAAAATCTTTTGACTATAACGGTGCCAAAGAATTCCCGAGTTACCGACAAGGCCGGACTGAGAAGTGTTATTTTAATATATATATATAACTTGGATTATATATATATATATATATATATATATATATATATATATATATATGATGTAATTTTACATGATTGTTTGATGATTATTTTGATATTTATACGAGGTATTTATACGACGTAGATTGTCACAAGGAACCCTAAATCCCCTAGTAAATTAATCGAAGCTATTCTCGTAGGAATTCTAGCTATCCTAGATCTAAACCAAGTTGTGGATATTTATGATCCCAACAAAATGGTTGATATTCGTAGAAATGTAGATATTAGTTGATTGTGATCTTGAAGAAGAATTGGCGAGATTAAATCTGATATCGATGTCATGACGATCTTTCCTTAGAGAGTGGAGTTTGACAAAATGTTACCACCTAGAAAGATGTCATCTGATTCGTTGTCATCCAATTCTTAAATTGAAATCGAAAGGGTGAATGTTGCACTTGAGGCTGTCATTGGAACCATTACCCAAAAGTCTCATGCCACAAGTACCTTTCCGAGAAGTCTAATTGAATGTATGAGTCATTTCATACTAGTGATTTATTTGATAACTATTGTTGTAAGAGCTATAGGATTAGAAATTAAGTGTTGATCATATCGAGCTTTTATTGCCCTTTTAAGGTTTAAGAATAAGGTTAAAAGTATTGGAAAATGAGGTAGGATGTTGCATTAAGTATAAGATTAATTGAAATTTGAATAAAGTAAAATTTAACTCGTATGGAATATGAAATTGTTAAGAGGAAGTCGTTAAGTCCTGTGATTGAATTATAAGGTTTTAATTGATTGTTGATTCGTGTTAAGGGTTGTTCCTAGGCCATTGTCCACTAATGAGGATGCCTAGTGTCCAGGGAATAAATTGAAGAAATCTTCTTCTGAATTGGGACCAATGGATCTTCTGGGACATGTGGAACACCTAATGACTCTTGTAGATTAGTATTCATTGTGGTATCTTTTAAAAATCCCTAACTTAACTGAGACATTAGTTGGTAGGATGAGTTCTGGGAATTGTATGACATAGTGACACGTAATGTGTTACGGTACAATTTTGACTTGTTTGTGATTAATGAAAAGACTACCTTTGATTGCTAAATTCTACATGTATCGATGATATCTATATTTTCTTGCTTCTTCCTAATGCTCGCATTAGTGATGCAACCATTGAACAAGTACTCATCTCGAATTGAGTTACTTTGTGGATTATTCTTTTTGAGTGCCATCGAGGTCATACACCTCATGATTAATTGGCTAAGCTCATTTCCTATTATATTGTGGTTAGTTCTTGGTAAACAACTTTTCATCACTCTTTTGCAGATCACTCATTGTTTTTATAAGATAAAACAGTATCCTTTGAGAAAATTGATTTTTCATCACTATAAGGATTATTCAAAGTAAGATCTATAAATAATCGTTATCGAAATGAAGTTGTTTATAAAATACCTTGGAAAACTTAATTGTTTTCATAACAAAGAAAATCTTTGTAAATTTATTTTTGATTCTTATTTAAGAATTAAGCATGAAAATGTTTTTATTATAAACATGATGATAAAATTTTGACGAACTGAGTATTGCATCGTTAATCTTGAAATTGTATATAGTTGCGCGCCTACATACAATTTGGAATGGACCATGAAAGGTTGATTAGTAGTCACCATAAAATTGTTAATAAACATTACATTTTCCTTGAAATTGTGAAGGATTGAAATTTTGTGAGATCTGCAAGAAGTGAAAAATAGGGACATATTGATAGGGACACCTACATATGTGCCCGTACTATTTATTCTTCTGAATTGAATTTACTCATCTGTGGAATTTGTCTTATTTGACAATTGATATTCCCTTTTTGTCCAATTCTCCCGTGGTGAGATTCTTAGGAAAAGAATCTGATTATCGAGTGTTGATACCCGACTGGATGTATCGACATTCCTATCATTTCTTTTGATTTGATTTCATTTGAATGACCTGGGTAACGATCCGAGGATCTTTCGAATGCGTACTCAAATTATGAAAACATGGGATATATTCATATTCGTTAATGTTTTCATCTGTATCTGATTTGAAATTCTCTTGCGTAGATTATGCGTTGACCTTACTCTTTTAAGGTTAGTTATGTCTCCAGATATCCTTGAATCGGTGAAGAATTATGTGTTATTATTAGTCTTTTGAGAAGTTCACATCTTATCGATGGCAATAAAACTGAAAAAGTTGATAGTGCCAGTAGAATGGATTGATTGATTATGACATGACGACATTGTCTTAATTGATGGGAACCCGAGTAGAAATTCCCTAAAAGATAAGATGTTGATTATCAAAAGTAGTCTCAATAATTCTTGATGGATGACCATATCCTGCATTTAGACTTGAAATTATACCGTGAATGGTTGTGAATTAGTCATAGATATTATAATTTAGAAAGATCCTAATATGAATTTATTAAAAGATGTTTTCGTTATCTGAAACTTTAGGAGGTATTTGCTGGTGAATTACCTAGACTTTCGCCATTAAGGCAAGTTGAATTTTGTATTGATTATATTCCCAGTGCTGCACCTGTGGCATGTGCACTATACGTCAGCACCATCTGAATTAAAGGAATTACCGTACAACTGAGAGAGTTGTCAGAGAAAGATTTTATTCTACCAAGCTCATCATCATGAAGAGCTATGGTGTTATTATTTCTTATATTTATTGATTACCGTGAACTAGGTAAATTGAAGATTAAAAATCTATATCCACTACCCAGGATGATAGATTTGTTCGATAATTTACGAGGTTCTAGCGTATGTTTTAAAGATTTGATTCACGGCATGGTTATCATCAACTTCGCATCCGCGAAAAAGATTATCTATTCCAATCACTACATCCATAACTTGTAATAAACATTATGAGTTTCATGTTATGTCTTTTGGATTGACCAATACACATGTAGCATCCATAAATTTGTCGAATCACGTGTGTAGGTTGTAAATTGATAAATCCATGCTTGTGATCATTAAGGACCATTTGTTTATTTATAAGAATAAGAATGAGTTAATAATTATCTGTAGAATGCCCTGAGTCGGCCGAGTAGTGAAAATTTGTACCTTGAATATTTAACATGTGATGAAAGACTTAATCCTTTATATTATTTGACCGTGTGATTAATAGAAAATGGAAATATGTTTTGACAAATGTTTTAACAAAGGATTTTTAAGGGATTATTTTCTTATACACAAATCACTTAACTAAACTCCTGTTTAGGGGTAAATGTTTGTGTATACCTCAAGACAACCTAAGGGGGATTGAGGAAACCTTTTAAAACATGACTTGAAATTTGAAGCGACAATTTTTGCTTTTCAACTAAGAAAATTTTGACCAAAGTGTAAACAAAGAACTTTTCGAACATTTACGAATCTTATTAGTTATTTTTAATAAATCAACAAAAATCGTGTTAACTAAATTCAAATTTATTTTGAACATTTTTCTATAATTAGACGAACTGAGAAGATTTAGAAGTTTTACGTTTACATTTAATAAAATTAAATATTTACTATTTAATTACTTGTAATAATTATCGACGCTTTAGACGCCGGACTGAGCAAAACTGATAAAAACAATAACTGAGACGAAACTAAAACTTAGAAAATATGAAGGAATAATTTCTGAATAAATACGGTCATGGTATTTATTTCATCGAGGAATGTGAATATAATTACTGACACATTATGTAGAAAAGGATACAGAACCAATTAGGACATGTTCCTTAATAATGAATGTGCAAAATAAATAGCCGAGCAATATAAAAATAAACAATGATTGTAAAAAGGATAATATAGATAATAAAAAGGGGTTCGCGACTAATGTGAACCATTAGTAATAAGAGCCGATGGAGCCTAAATGATTAAAAGGCCACTAGTGATTGTCTAAATATGGAGGATTGTGAGATACAGTTATGTTCGAATCTTGTAAGTCTAAGTATTCTATTTACGTCAATCCTTATCTAATGTATCCTTATCTGAAGAAGTTGTACTGATGGAAAATTATGAAGGCATACATCGCCTCATACATTAGTAAACGTCTAGCTATTGCAAAGGTCATCATCTGAATTTGAATCGATTTGGGTCATCGTCGACAGACTGAACAAATCTGCTAATATCATTCATGTTAATGATAGATTCTTGATGAAGAAATTGACTCTTTTGTATTTAAAGGAGTTGTGTAAACATGGTGTGCATGTATCGATCATCTCTATCAAGATCCTCGCTTCGCATCGAATTTCTAGAGATTTGCTCAGAAGTCATTGAGAACGAATCTTGATGAGAGTACTGTGTACCACCCCAATCGAAGGGACGAGGTAAAGTAACGATACAAAATACTATAAGTGCTGTTCTATGTTTGAATGATTGAACTTTGGTAATAAACTGTAAAATCGTTTTCCTTTGGAGAGATTATCATTGATAATTATCGTATTAGGATCAAGATAGAATCTTGTGAGGATATATATTAGAGCATCTGTAAGCAGGAGTTGGGATGAAGACACCCGACATACACCCATTGTGAGTTGGACATGTCTTTTAGGTTTAAGGTTTCCTATGATGACAAACCTAACCTTAAAAAATACCCGACCCGCGAGACCTAAAATGATTGTTTTAATTAGGATCTGATTATTGATTGCCGGTAATGGGCAGGAGGTTATGTGAATATGAAGTGTAGATCTTGAAGTGCCGGATGGGTAGCAAAGTTATGCCAAAAATTTTCACCATGGAAAGATGAATGGATGATCTGAAAGATCATGGGATATAAGTCCCCGTTGTATGGGACCATTGAGATGATGTAAAAGATTGGTTTGAAAGGCATATAAGCTGGATCTACACTAGGACTTCAAGAGCTGTGTGAACTATGTTTCGTATATCGAACTTGATAAAATGCCTATCAAGTGAAAATCTGACTATTCCTTAATGAAGTTTAGATCGGCGAAAAGTTGCATTCATCAAAAACCCGTGATCATCATGGATAGAGAAAGTAAGTCAACAATAAGCCTGATCTTATTCCCGTAGCTATGTTTGATGAAACTCGCATATTGTAATGGATTACACTTATGAGAAAAGATCGGGTGTGGAGGAAATACCCACATGGTTTTAACTCTATAAGAAGCGAGTAGTAAGGTAAGATGATCTTTGAGGACAAAGATCCTGTTTAGGGGTAAATGCTGTGACAATCCGTCAATTTATGGTTGATATTTTATTCTCAAATATTATTTAAAAACATTATTTTAATGTTATATTATGAACTCACTTATTTTTGGGAAGAAATTTGGATTTAAGTCTTGAAGTAGCATCGACTATGTCTAAACCAGAGGATTCTACGTTACGTGCTTACGTTTACATACACCGTTTTGGTGACAGTCCGACACTTCAGGAAATAAATTTATCCGTGAATATTATTTTGGGATTATAAATTTGAGTTAGTTCGTAAACTCACAAATTTACGAGAAGAAATTAGAGTTTACGTGAATAATTTAACGTCCTTTACGACTAAACCGGAAACCCTAGGTTTACGTATTTACGTTTTTGAACTCCGTTTTTGATGAGACAATTTTATTAGATTCGTTTTGTGCCGTTGATTCATAATTTATAAAAACGTTTTTCGTAAAATGACCCGGGACACGCAAATCGAGGAAACTAGAATCGAGGAATACCCGTAAATTAGTGGAGATGAGACAAGTGGGACACTTGTCCCACCCCCACTATGTGTGGCAAAGACAAGATATAACACCACATTTGGTGTCAAGTTTACACAAGCTAAGAGGACACTTGTCCTCCTAGCCTTCCAAACCATCAAAACCACTTACTTGAAACCATTTTCTCATTTCTAACATGCAAACTAGCAAAATCTTCACAACTCTCTCTTCTCTCCCTATGTTGAACGTCCCATATCCACCCAAAAACACCACCATTTGATCAAAAATAAACCATAAGTCATATGTTAAATTTACATATGATGAAAACCCATTGAAAAGATGAAGATTGGAGGTGGTTATAACAACTAGAAAGGATTTACATGGAGATCAAGGGCTGATTTTCAAGAAGATATCCATGCATATGAAGATCTCAAGGAGTTCATTTGCCAAATTGAAGGTTTGGTAACAAGGAACCAAACCTTGTTCATCAAAAACTCATCATTTCATCACTTTGGTGGTATAAGGATTATTCTGCCTATCATCTTGTTATTTTGAATATGTAATCTTGTATTTTCTTCATTTATGTATATGTATATGACGATGAATGATGATCAAAATATTATGTGGGGATTTGGTGTTGATAGATTTGATTAAAATGATTGAAAGCTACATAAAAGGATGTTAAAATCATGGCTAAATTAGGAGGCTGTATAAAGCAGTAAAGAATCTTACGATAAACTGATAAAATGGCTTGGATAAATTAATATACAGTAAACTATGAGTCTTGTACACATGTGAGAGTTGGCCATACAATGGAATCATAAAAATAAGTGAGATATGATCAAAACAAGTTTAGAGTGCAAATCTGAGTACACTGTTTTGGACGAATTTTATAAATTACTTAGAGGTTGATTAATCAGTATCTATAAAGGAATAAAATGGAGCACATATCATGTAGTTTATGTGATAAAAATTTGGGGTTATATCTCCATGCAGAACTCTAGATATGATCATTTTAGTAAACTAGATTTTTAGGACTGATTTTGTGAAATTAAAGTTTAATATTATTATATAAGCACTCAAATAAATATAGTATAAAATGTGAATTAAAACCCACTAACTTATATATTACATTTATATAAATATGTATAAGGATAAATAAATGGACATTTTATAAAAATGGTAGTTTGGTATGTTTTATAAGTTATAAAACTATATACCTAAGTTTTACGTCTTTTCGGCTGAAACCGAAAGATTAACGTTTTTGTCAAATAAAACTTAGACGGTCGGACCCGTCTAATGTAAACTTTTATAAACTCACATACTGATATATGAACTTATATAACAAGTAAAAACCGATAAAACCCGAACTATATAACATACGGACATTAACGGGCCAAAGTAGCCTTATTGGACTATAAACCCGACTAGTTGATAAAACACTTATAAACTTACTTATTGGGATTAACCCACTTGGGCCCAACATGTAGAGTATAATACTGATATTAAAGGTATAATTGGGCTAATGAAAAGTATTGGGCTTGTAATGGGCCTATTGGGCCTCAAAATGTAAACAAGTTAAACTAAGTATAACTAGTCCAGAAAGTTACCAATACATAACATTAAAATGAGTAAATGAGAATGTATAAACCCACTTGATCATCATAATGTATATAAAATCATCATATGTATACATAATTGTTATTTTTATAAAGTCATTGGACAAGAGTCTAAGACGAGTATTATTTGTCTAGGTTTCCGTGATTGAAGCACGTACCGTATATCCGAATTGCCGATAACCCGCTTTCCCACATCAACATGAGTTCATAGCCTCGCACTCTTTTAAATGTTTTTATGAGATGTTTTATAAACCCGCGAGGGAGATAACATGTTAGTTTTACTAAAATAGGACACCGTTTGTCCCGATTGCTTGTTTATTGATTTGGACCCGAATGATTGTATGACCCGATGAATGATTTTATGACCCGATAGATGAAATGAAATGGATTATTAAAGTTAGGTTATGTCACTAAAAGTCCCATTAGCATGAATTGTGAACTACCGGGATTTGGTAGACGCTTATGCATATAATAGTACTACTTGGGGACGATCACCCCACTTCGCGCCTTGACGGTTGATCCCCGTCGTGCCACATTGATTGGTAAGCGAATTTATGTATCAGAATATTTACACAAGCGTGATTATTGTGACGACACGCTAATTTAGATGGGCAAATGAGTTTCGGGCTAGCTACCCGTTGTTTGTTGTTGTAAGGTAACAATGTCATGCGGCTTATAATAATCCAATTAACGAAATACTGCTTTATGCATTGAATTACGATATATTGCCTGACTAGCAATACAGGGTCTTATCATTGATATTATGTTCGTGTTTTGGTTTTATATAACCATGTTCATATAACGGTTTTTATTTAATCTATAAAACGTTATAAAACGTATTGTATGATGTTTTTAACGACAATGGTTCGTATAATGATTTTGAAGGTGAAAGCCTATATTATGATTTTGATAAGGATTTGTATAAAATGACTTTGGCTATTTTATGGCCTATTACAATGATTTGTACAAAACGATTTTCGGTAATAATTTTATACCGATGTTATATTGATGGTATTTATTTAACTCTATGAATTCACTCGGCGTTATCGCTGACCTTTTCTTTTAACATGTTTTATCTCAGGTACTTGAAGGTAATTCTCGGGAAGACAACAAGAATTCATGGCCCGCACTTAAATAACAATTTCCATTCAAATCTTTTGTAAAATTGTATGAAATGACTATGACTTGGGACCTATGTAAATTTGATATTTATGAATGGAAATGCTTTATTATTAAATGACGTGATTTTTAAGCGTTGTCTATGATGTGAGTAATGTGCTATCTCGTAACATCAACGAGTCTTCTGCTGTATTGAATTGTGTAAATTTAGGGGGTGTTACAATACATCATGGATTTTAACAATACCTTGAACTTATAACCTTGACTCCTTTCATCTTTGTGTTCACTACCTCTAGCCAAAACACACATCAAAGCAAGACCCTCTTCTTTTCTTTTTAGCTTTACATTCACTTAACAGAGAAAAGAAGAATAAACACGTTCTTTTTCTTCTTGATTTAAATTAACGAGACCCTGGTATTTTGGTTACGGTGGGCACGAGAGGAGACGATTCAAATTTGGTTTGTGGTCCGAGTGTTCGTTGGCTCAGTGTTAAGCATGCTTTGGGTTGAAGCCTAGAGACTTGGGCCAAGGTTGTAACGAGTGCTCGTGTTGGTTTTGATCATGAGATTGGGTTTGGTATTGCTGTGTTTGTTGGAAATTCACGTTATGTGACGACATTTAATAATTCCCATTAGTTATCATAGTCACTCACGCAAAGACTAGACTAAGAAACTATGTATAGTGTAGCGTGTGAGTGACTATATGTACCCCTCCAAGGCTTCCAAGGAGGGGTTGTTGTTGTTTGTGTTTTTCCTATTTTCACTGAATACATTTTTCCTTTCTCTTTATACACACAACCTTATCTCTCTAAACTCATCAATGGCTGCCACCATTTACCACCACCCACCAAGACCACCGGATCATAGTTAATAGCAAACCCACAATTGGCATCAAAGCAGACGGTTCAGTCCTTGGATCAGTCATGTTTTTTGTCTCTCGATTTGGTGGTCAATTTTTTTTCTGGTCCAAATCTGATATAACGTTTTTTGTCACAGCTTTGTCATGGATTATCATTGTCATATCTGCTATTTTCATTTTGTCTCACGGTTTCATTTTTTTGTCTCAAACAGTCCATGGTGTGTCTCTTGGTTTCATATCATGTCTCATGCTAATATTTCATATCTGGTGGTATTATTCATGGTCAAAATTCGAAGTATTATTTTTCTGGATTTCTTTGTTTTCTTTTACAAGAAGATGGAGTTATGAACCTAGAAACCCAGAAAATCAGATTCAGAAAAACCAAGATCCTGAAAATCCGGAAAGGACAACTGTGGATAAGATTTTGGAACATTGCGATGGCATTGTGATGCTCATTGCGATGACATTGCGATGACATCGCTATGGGTTTATTGAAAAACATTGTGACCAGTTTAACAAAAACGAGACCATGTTGTATCAAAACTGACCGAGACCCTTGCCAAACATATCAAACTACATATTCAATCAAATACAACACCGAATTTATCTATCTAATCCCATCGACTCTATCTATCAAAACGTCACCTATGTCCTACCTCCATCGCATATCTAATCAACCATTTAAGACTCGAGCAAAAAATAAAAACTAATCAAGATCTCAGTTTACTCTTGTTCATGTGTTACATCAATATCAGAGATCTTTATAAGATCTACACACGAAAAAGACATGCATCACAGATCTACTGTCTGGTTTTAACCACAACTAATATACGAATTATATGAAAGATTAATAACATTTCTTTCGTTATAATCAATTCATTCATTCGTTTCAAAACAAACCCAACATGCAGTGGATTATCCTACCCGAGATCCATTTTATGAATCTTGTCGACCAGTAATCATTCGTGTCTTGATCTTCGATTGAGGACATGATGTTCTTTTATTCATTGATTCTTATCCAGAGATGAATAATAAGAATCAAATGGTGTTCGTATCTTTAATTGCTTCTTTTGATTCTAGTTGAGAGAACAATATATCAAGACAAGGGTGCATGTGATAAATAGTTTTTTTTGTTTGATTCTCATGGAGATAACAGATATGGAGTATTAGGAAGTAAATGTTTGAAAAATGTTAGGGATGAGTCGATATGGGAGCTTGTGATGATTTTTGGTTGACTGAGATGAAGGAAAGAGGCGAAGGTAATGGTAACAGAAAGATAGCGGCTGAAATTGGAGATTAGGTTTGGGATTGTGTTTACTATGAGAAAATTAGGGTAAACATCAGATTATATATTTTCTTATGGCTTTTCTTTGTGATTGATCTTTAGCCAAAATCATCAAGTGGGCCGATCATTTATGTAGGCCGAGTATGAGCAGTTTTGTTCCCATTTACTTTTTGCATTATATGACACATGGGCCAACTTCCTATTATATAAGTCATGCCTTTTTATACCGAATCTTAATTTGGCTATAATTTGGAGATGTACGAATATAATTTTGTCTATGTGATATGTCAAACGGTCATATAATAAGTATGGTCCAATGTTGATTGCCGTTTATGACTCCCCTCATGGGCCGACTAACAAAACTGTGAGACAGGCCAAGTGATACCATTATGTTTTATATGGGCTGATTTTAAAATTGTGTTTCATATACAATTTTGAATTTGTCATATTAAGTTATAATTGGGTAACTATCGGGGTTTATAAATGACAACGTGTCGAGACAAAAAGTAACGAGACAAAGTGACAAGAATTATTTTGACGAGACCAAGAAAAAATGGCTATATTTTTAGTGGCTATGGATTATTTGATCGGGTATTATTATTTAAAGTTGAAGACGGATTTTTCGAAGGCGTGCACTTATCTTATCTTTGAAAGATAACTTGTTCGTACTTAATCTTAGGATGAAGACTTGTTTATCTAGTTTCCGGGTTCGGGGTGGTTGGTTGATGACTTGGATAACTATCACTTAAAGGAGCTACATTGTTGTACTCAGTGTCACACGCATAGTCGATGTGGATAATTTCAACAAGTGTTGTTATTATATACTTCTTTCGTAAAGGTATTGGGTACTTAGAGATTTCTCCACCGTTATTCAATCAACAATAGTGCAAGCTTAAGTCACAAGGTCGAGGAATTCTTATTCAGTTTCACGTTTGGTATATCTGATTCATTCCATCAATGGTCACTTCAAATTGCCTACAAGGGGGTTGGTAAAGATAGCCATGGAGAGTTTATGAGTAGAGAATTTCGATCAACAACTGATTCACGCCGAATACAATTCAGCTTATTTATTATTCTCACGAGATTTCAGGTACATGTCTTACGATTTATTGCTGGTTCTGAGGTTTCGAAACCATCAAGGGGAAGAAGAAGACATTTTGAATGCACAACGAGTACACGTGATGAGACTGCAATTATACATAGTCTCATCGTCCAAATCGGGCTTAAAACGCTTAAAAATATCATAAAATGCCATAAAATATGCTTGTGTTTGTTCATTGTGTATTTTAGGTACGGATATCATGAAACCAACAAAAGAGAACAAGATTCAAGCAAAAACGAACACGGGAAACGAAGCCGCACAAAGAACCGGACCCGAATCATGATTTTCTAAAGAAGTCCTTGAAGTTTGAAGATTTGTCAAGATTGGTCCCTCAAGAATTGAAGACTTGTCACTTTTGGCCCTTGTAAATATCAAATATTACAAGTGGGTCCCTTAAGTTTCAAGAATGTACATTTGTGACCTTGTAGAATGAACAAGTTGCGTGTTTAGTCCTTGATGAAAGTATTTGAAAGTCCTTGTGCCATTTTTGACAATGGATGCAAACTTATAACAAAGGGAAATGGGGAAAAGCTGTTGTAACTTCAAATGAAAACAATCTGGAACATAAGGGGCACTTTCTGCCATAACACAAAACTCCACCCACCAATCCCTGGATGCCACGTCACCCACACCCATTACCATTTTTATTTGTATTATTTGTTTCAAATTAATATATACTAAAACTAAGAACCGGGTAACCTTATTCTCCCTTCCCTAAACACATCAAACTCACACCCCTTTTACCATAAACCCTAACTTTTACCCAGACTTAATTTTCATCTAATCAAAGGATTTTTATCAATTGTTTTTGGAAAAACAACATTCACCTAACTACAAGCAAACCCACATGTTTCATTTGCATCCAGCTCATCATTGGTCCCCTCTTGGTCAACATCATATCACGGGTTCTTCACAAAGCTGACAACCAAAGACCAAATCAATGGCTACAAACCATTTTCGTGTTCTCCACACTTGAATGTGCTGCCGAGATCACTTCAACCTCTGCATAATCACATGGGATCATCACATGAAGGCTAAAAATGGCATATTCTGCGAATCTTCCAAGGGCAGTTTCGGAATTTTTTAGATTATGGTTTATTTGCATTTGTTCTAGATAGATCCTAGGAGTAGTATAAATAGGACCATTGCCTGTAATGGTTCCTTTGTTCCAGCCTTATGTAATATCTTTTAATCAATGAATAGTTACAGTTTTTTTTAAAACATTGCATAAAGTTGCGTTCCATTTACTTGTTTTTGTAGTGTAAGGTTTAGTTATTGGCAGCTCATTAGTTTAAGTTACATAAAGTTTTCACTTTTACAAAAATATTCCAAAAAGGCAGTTTGTGTTGAAGGTTTTGATCCAAGGGATTTAAAGCTTGTGTATGAATGGGATTGACACTCTCATTTGCCCATAAGCTATAAGCCTTTGTTAGTTTTTCAGTCATACTTCTATTTTCTTTGCAAAAGATTGAGTTTTCAAAAGGTTGTTTTTGACAGATTTTCCTTAAAATCTCGTTACTGTTTTATCTGCTAACTACTGTAGCAAAAGCTACCAAAAGCTTGCCTGACAAACAAGCTTTTGGTCAGCTTCTGGTACAAGAGGCCCCTCTCTTTTATGTGTGCAGGGTGTTGGTGTTCAAGTGATCCAACCACATCATTCTTTTCATATATATGCCCTTTTTGGTGAACTGTGGTAGTTCACCATAAGGCCTTGCATCCTCTCATTAGCAAGCTATAGCGAATATCACATCCTTAGATACTTGGAAGATTGAGCTGGTGGCATCCAGGAAGTATTTTGACCAAGCAAGGTCAAAACAGGTTCTATGAACTCCCTCTTTCTTTAAGTTCCTGTTGCTATGTGATTCGTGATTAGTATGCTATCTGTCTCATGTTTAAGTGTTTTCCTAGTTCATTAGTGTGGCCTGAATGCTCTTTGTTTGATTTAGTTGTATCTTCTAGCTGATTTAGGTAAGTTGCTTTGAAAAATTGTGAATCAGATATATAGGAGTGTTTGGTTTTAATGTCTGCTTGATATTGGGTGACACAAAATCAAAGTACACAAGTTAAACATACCCATATTGCTAGTAATAGGTTTAAAGTAGTATTTTGTTTTAAGTTAGATAACAAGAAGTAAACTTTGCATGTTATATTTTGGGTAAAAATAGACAAAGTCATCAGTAGGGTAGAACAGATTTAATTTTGAGTTTTGAATGTCGAATTTTTGAAATCAGTTGGTCATTATAGTAACCTAGGACCTTGTGCACTTGTTTTTGATTTTGGCATGATAAGTTATTAGTTTTAAATAGGCCAAAGTTCATTTGGTGACCATAAGATCAACAAACAAACCCACCAGACCCCATTTCTATGCTTATTTGTGTTTTATGTTACTGATTTGGCTTAATTTGTACTTGTGAGTTGTGTTTTTTTGTTGTTTATTTGACTCCCCACAACCTAACTGGTTCATTTGGTGACCATAAGATCAGCAACCAAATCCGAGCTCCAAAAAGACCCCCTGACCACAGAGAGTGAAATAGGCTATCGCGACACTTTTTGACAAAAAAAGTGTCGCTATAGTTTTGGGAGGGAGGAGGATTTTAATTTGTGACTGTTTTGTGACACAAAAAAGTGTCACATAAAGATTGGGATGAAGGAGTACTTATATATAAAAAAAAATTTAAAACAAATCATTTATTATTTCTTTTTAATCATTTAATTAGTTTAAATATTTTTTAATTCATAATAAATTATTAAAAAGCCAAAAAAATATAATTCTTTTTTTCAAAATTTTCTTTTATCATTTAGGACTTAGGAAAATATATTTTTATTTTTAGGTTCTAAATTTATAGTTTTTAGAATTAATTGCAAATTTAATTAGTTTTTATTAAACTGTTTTTTGTCTTTTAGTGCAAAAAGTTTACATTTTTTAGTTTTAAAATTTTTCCTAGATTAAGAATTTTATTTTAAGATTTTTATTTTAAAAAAGTTTTAATGTTCACCTTTTTAAGTATTTTTTATAATTAATCTTAGTTTAATTAGGATTTAATTAAAACTGTTTTTTCTTCTAGTGTAAAAATTTAATTTTTTCAAACTTTTTAATTTTTCTACTGTTAAGTAATATAATTTAGGATTTTTCAAATAGTAAAATTAATTTTAGCATTATTTTATTATTTTAATCATTATTTTAGTTTAAAAAAATTTATCCTTTAAAAAATAGAAAAAGAGTTTTAAAAATTTAGGAAAAATAAATTTTAGTTTTTAATTAATATAAGTAAGATTTTAGTTTGATAAAATAATATTTAGGCTTTTTGTTAATTATATTTAATTTTGGGGTTTTAATTAGCATTTAAAATTGAATATTTAATTAATAATAGGTTTTAAAATATATTTATTGAATTTTTATTCTTATTTATATTATTTTAGACTTGGTTTTAATTTTAAATAATTTTTAGCTTTATTTTTTAATGCGTCGCGTTGTACGTATTTACGTCATCGTTTTACGTTTTACGTCGTAGTGTAATCGTAGCGTAGCTCGTCTTTAATTTTTCTCTTTACAAACCCAAAAACGACACTAATCCAAACTTGATTTTACATATTGGCACTCAACACATACACCTCCTTCGAGAACGAACTCGCACTTATTCGGTTTTACGGTTTTCCTAAAGCGTATAACTTAATACTTGCCGCTCATACGCGTTTTTCCTAAAACGTGTAGGATTTTACTACATCAACACGTGATGAACTTCATATCTTCTTTTGATTTGAAGACATTCCGGGAAGACAATTGTCATAACCACTGAGAAATCAGTGTTTTAACTCGTGGCATTATCAATCTCTAAACGGTACACTATTGTTCGATGTTTAATTGTTTTGATGTTGCAATTATACATCATCATTGTCCTATATGGAGAGTTATGCATTTCCGGGACTTAATTGACTCTGGTGCATCTCTGGAAGAAGATATGTGCATTCCCGGGACTTAATTGACTCTGGTGTTACGATGTCAACTTCATGAATGGGATAAAGTGTCTACTTCAGTATTTGAGCTTCATACATGGGATTGGTTTACCTTCTTCAACTACGTGGAGGAAGAAATGTCTTAATTCTTTCTAGTATGCATAACTTGAACTTTCAGGGGGAAGAAAAATTCAGAAGAATTAATCAAGCGTGAGAAAGACGTTGTTGATCTACTTGGTGTGCCCCAAACTTTCAGTCTCTCATAGCAACATTATCATTTCATATGATGGGGTTTGCTTGTTGAATTCTTTTGTGCGCTTAATCATTCTAAGCTTTATTAAAGCTTTGAAACTGCTTATGAGGATTGTAGGTTTAGGGGGAAGCTATTAAAAGCTTCTACATCAAGATTATGTGGCATGAATTAGGGGGAAGTTAATTCAGAAGCTTCTCCTTAACCAGAAGTAATGAGTTACTTAGCTCATGCCGTTACAGTATTTCTACTACAAGTTACTACAAAGATGAGTCGTTTTGAAGTGAAGACTTGAAGTCAAAGGCCTCAAAAGACATCATCAGCATTAGACGCTTCATGAAAGCTCTTGTTCTTAATCATTATGTACTTGTTAGGAAAAGTATTGTAAGGAATTCTACACGTTGTCCGATGGGGGAATATTGTTAGAAATTCACTTTATGTGACGACATTTAAGAATTCCCATTAGTTATCATAGTCACTCACGCAAGGACTAGACTAGGAAACTATGTATAGTGTAGGGCGTGAGTGACTATATATACCCCTCCAAGGTTTCCAAGGAGGGGTTGTTGTTGTTTGTGTTTTTCCCATTTTCAGTTAATACATTTTTCCTTTCTCTTTACACACACAACCTTCTCTCTCTAAACTCATCAACGGCTGCCACCATTTACCACCACCCACCAAGACCACCAGATCATAGTTAATAGAAAACCCACAGTGTTCGTGATATTGTGCCTTGTGGTTTTTCTGACGCGTCTAGGGTAAAACGTCTTTCCTAATCTTTTTAATTTTCGTGTATAGCGTAGTACAGTATGTGCTTGAGCTAACACAAATCGATACATGTAAATAAACGAACCATGGTGCTTAACTTTACACCGAGACCTAAAAAACCCTAAAATAAACATATGACGATGTGCGTGTGGGGTTTGGTTATGGGTTAATCGGGCAAGTCATACGAGAGTGCGTATGACTAGTTTAACGTCAGCTTGAGACCCTATAAACCTCGACATGTAAACAAGTGTTGATTAAATTCATTCGCGTGTGTCTAAAACAAAGATAATATATGTTGAGACTTTATATAAAACGAACTAATCACCCATCTTGTGCCACGATTATAAAATCATGGAGAAAAACTCACGACGTGCCTCGTGATGTGTGTCGTACCCCACTGACTCGAGACCGTAACGGAAGTGGAATCACTAACTTTGACCTAGTAACGAAGATGTAACTAGCCTTTGAAAACAATCCCACGAATAGTTCCTTTTTCTATTAAACTCTGTAAAAATTAACCAAGTGTTAGAATGTTTTGACCAGTCTTGACCCGACCACTTTAAGACTTCTATCGACCATTAAACTACCTTGTTTTATAGAACTTATAAAACGAAAGTAGTAGACGGTTGTGCCGTCTACGCGACGTTATTTTTACTTTTCCCTAAAACGCTATAACGAGCGAGTTATACGAGCCTAAAAATCATCCCTCGCAAACTGTCCATGAACTTTCATCAAACACTTGTAATACACTTAAACTATTTTGACAGAAAAACACGCGAGTGTCCACTGTGTGGCCTCGTTTGGACCAGCCTAGAGGCATCCCCTAAGAAAACTCCCTTAATGAAATTCGTAAAAATCACTGTCTAGTTTACAGCCATGTCTTTAGTTATTTTATAACTTGATAATGAACCCGCAATTAATTTTACAAAAGGTTTGTTCACACGTATTTTATATGGATGAATTACGTCAAATTAAATTAAATAGTTTACGTAATAACTTTGACAAATTGTTTGACCCGTTTAAGACTAAAACGATGGGATCGTCCAGTTACAAAAATGTTATATTTGACTTGTAGATTCCAAAAATGTTTGGTTATGTAAAAATTGGTCAACGTTGACTTTTGATTTAGTACAATAATATATTTTATAAAAATGACAATTTAACTTATAAATTTCACGCATATCTTTATTATTGTTTTGCATGCATAGTAATGCATACCTTATTTAATCTAGGTTATAGATTATTTTAAGCGGTCATTTTCCCGTGTCTACGTTTGTGCTATTATATATTTGATATTACTTCGAGGTGAGTTTCATAACCCCACTTTTACTTGTTTGTATACTTTTGGGGTGAGAAAATTGCTTGTTTTACGAATGAACATAAGTGCTAAACTTTATACGTTTACCTACTGGAGGTCTAAGTCCTCGATATCCTAGTTGATTTAAGCCCACTACTAATTACTATGTGTAAGCGTGATTGTCATGGATAGATCTATTGGGATTGGCATCCCTATCTAACTGTGGTTGTATGGTCAAATTAGATACACGTACATTTGATTCCTCACAGATGCCTCAGGATAGGAATCTGCAAAGGGCTCAGAACATATATAGTTAGTTTAGTTAACACTTTGGTGTCATGAACTTAGACGTAGGTTTAAATGTATGATATTTGATTATAGTCTTGTATTTTTTTATAAGTTTATATGTCGGTTGCCTGATCAAAATCTTATGGTTCATCATACTATTTAAACGTAAACCTACGAACTCACCAACTTTTGTGTTGACGCTTTAGCAATGTTTGTCTCAGGTATCAAGACGGAGGAGTGACTTGGATTGCCATGGGAGATAATAAAAATATGATTATTATTTATGATTTGAGCTATCTTGTTATGTTATATAAAACTCTGATTTATTTTGTCTTGTTGTACCAAAATGCTTCCGAACCATGTTATTTATTTTTAATGAACTTAAGCGGCTTTTAGTTGTCGTTCTTTATTACTATGTCTTGTCATATTCATGATAGCCACGCCCCTAGTGGACCCGCGTACTCTGATAATTTGAGGTTGTGACATATTGGTATAAGATACCAGGTTATAGAGAACCATGTTACTTTTATAGAAATCATTTTTATTTTTTGTGTCAAAAATGAAATTTTGAAAAAGAGTAACACTAGACTATAACTGTCTCTCTATATTCATGTACCATATCACTTCACATCTTCGATACAAGTAACTTGTGACTTATTTTACTTCATGTATTTTGCCATGCTACTTTAAAGCTTAATGTATTATATGATTTGAATATTATATATAAATTCCATGTATGGAATATATAAACGATATGCTTGTATGGGTATGCACTAAATCGATTATATTTTAAAGTATTCGTTAAATAGTTAACATCCTTGTTTGGATTGCTATGCTACTCTAATGGTTTGTTCCATACATATTTGAACTAAATGTTTGTGTCATGCTTATTTAAACTAAATGGTTTGTACCATGCATATTTTTACTAAATGGTTTGTGCCATGTTGATTTTTGGATTAAAACGTACATATTTGAAAACTCGTAAATTTATTTTGAAGTGTTTCTTATACTTGTCATTTATTTGGCATTGCGATGTCTTTGTCTGACGAGTCTTTGTACATGGAGGATTCGACATCCTCAGGATCCCTTATCTTGTGTTCGGAGTATCACTCGCTAAGGACTATCCTTGGATGCCATCATCACCCGTTGAGAGAACACCTGGATCAACCGTGATCGCTAGATCACCCGTGATCGTTGTAGCTACACCTCACATACCACCCGCTACTTTTCCATTGTACTATAAGAGACGTGAGAAACCGCGTAATGTTCCGATACCTACTCCATCTGTACTTTCTCCTATGGGATGTCACATGCGACGTACGACACTCATGTTAGTGAGACTTCAACCATCTTGGGTGAAATATTAGAAGAAGTATCTGGATTTGAGTCCCGTTTTTTATTTATACTTATCTCTTGTGCCATCTAGCTCGAAGATACCAGAGGAGGGGAGACATTTTGGTTCAGCCAAGGGTACCTATCTCTCCATCACCACCCGGTATGGCATTGGCTGAGAGATCTGCAGTCGCTGAGGTACGTAGGACTCTTGTACCCAACCGGTATGTCTGGCTTGCACATCTCTGGAGTCGGATGACTCATACTCTTCGCCATATGATCAGTTTTTTAGATGAGATGATAGCAAGTATTGAGACTTGCTATGTGGATGTTGTGGTTGACCCTATTGTTGCACTAGGCATCATTGTACCACCTGCTCCTGGCCGAGTTGTGATTCTAGCAGAACGTATATAGGAATGCATTACGATATTTTTGGCATGTGTAATGTCAATCATAGATCTTTGATTTCTCTTTTTGAGAGATTGTCTGCGATCGAGAGTAGCCGAGACTAGATTATTTTCTAGTTATATCCTTGTTGTACTTTTAGTTCCTTTCATTCATGTATTGTCATTTTATGGAGTTCCAAGACTATGTATTTGATTTTCTAAACTCTTTTGAGCTATGATATGCTTTTTGGTGCCTTATATGATTTGTTGATTCTCTCGTCACTTGTTTGTGATGCTATGATTGATTGTTATGCTTTGGACTCCTTGATATTATGAATTTGTTGTTTCTAATCCTTGTTGTGATTTCACTTATGGTTATAAGATTATGGCACCTGCTACTCATAATACTAGGGTCGCAGCTAACGCGAACCCTGCTGCACCCGTCACTATTGATTCAACTACCATAAGCCAGATTATAGCCGAAGGAGTTGCCCCAGCCCGTGCTGCCACCGAGACTACCCATAGTAATTAAGAAGAGACTACCCAAGTTTATACTACAACTACTACTACCCGTCCGTGCTCGTATAAGGAGTTTCGTTCATGCTTTACTAACACATTTAATGGAACTGAAGGTGTTGTGGGTCTTGCTCATTGGATTGAAAAGCTTGAGGATTCATTTAGTAAAGATCGGTATTTTAAAAAGAAAACTATATGTACCTCTATAAAAGTCAAAAGTAAGAAAGGATACACACAACATGGAAACCATTATAACAAACCAACAAATATTTTTTAAAAATATTTATGAACTAAACCCCTCCATTGTGTGAGCCATGCACTATCACATGTTGGTTTCCTTCTAATAAAGACGATATTGTCACAAGGATAGCTATACTACCTACTGTCAAGAGTAAAAAAAGAGATCTTAGATCGAACAACCCGTCCCCTCTTTGGGCGGGTTGCGCTTCACAATAGTCGAACCCATATGTTGATTGAGCTAATATCATACACTATATATCCCACTGTCAAGAATAAAAAACACAACCAGTAGCCTATTCCCCTTTTCCCTTTCATCTTGCTTGAATATTATTTTAATAGCTAATTTATTTATACAAAAAATATTTACACTTTTTCTTCAAATGTTTAACAGTGAAAAGAGTCGAAGAAGCTAAGCAGTGCCCCTGCATACATAAAGTTTAGCTAAAAAACGCAGCAGGCGTTAATTTTATAGGTGCATATCATATGTATATTATAATATTGTATTTATAAAGGGTAAGTGTCTATCATTGCAACTCTGTCTAATCTCATTGATTTTCATTCCCCTTATTTATTAACATTGATCAACTTGTAAAGTTCATTTATATTGAGGAAAGAAAGAAGTTAAACACCATCAAGGAATTTGATGAAAAGACGATATAGATCAGTGGTATTCTTCCTCATATGGCATCATATCATAAAGGTTTTAGCTAGTCTGCAGTGAGTTTCATTCAGTTTCCAAGATAGTATATCTTACTTTCATAAAAAATTGTGTTTATATTGCATTTGTTCATTCCCATGAAGGCAGTAACTGCAATAGCATATGGAAAGTTCAAGGCCGAGATTATTCGACATGAAACCTGATTCGTCATTCTACTTCACAATAAGGTAATTAAAGGCTTTTATATTTTACATGTACAAACTTTGGATGGAGTTCTAATTGTAGGTGAAAGAGGATCGAGTTTGAATGAGGTTCCAATTGCAAAGGTTAATGTAGAAACTAGAAGGGGGGTGTTGAATAGTTTCTTATATTTACTTGTTAAAAGATGGTTTTCAAAAAATCCTTTTTCAAAAACTTAGGCTTGAGGAAATGTGTGAAATCTTCTTATGCACAATATGAACAATGATAGTGTAACTAAACTAATGCTAACTAATGTATATGCACAAAGAATAAAGAATCTAAAGAGGTAAGGGTAAAGAAAGATCAAACCAAACACCAAGGATTTATAGTGGTTCGGCAACGAAGCTCACTCCTCGTTCCTACTCCACTCCTTGAGTACTACTTACTCGAGAGTTCACTACACACCAAGCTCCTTATGGTGGAGAAAACCGTACACGTCGCTTAACCAATTTCCGACTCTAAGCTAAAAGTCGAGCCCTAATCGTAGCTAGGACCAATCTACACAACTATACTTAGTACATACACAACTTCCAAATAGACACAACTACTTGGATCTTCACAACTATGACACAACAACAAATGTATAAGATTTGATCTTGAAAGGATCTTTGTTGGTGGACTCAACACTTCACAAGGATAGTGTTCTTCTCTTTGCACTTGGAGAGGAAGCGATGGATAGAATAGATTCACTTCTAAACAAGTAGTAATCAATCAAATGATCAAGGATTTGAGTGATTTAAGAAGTATGTTTGAATCTGGAAATTTATGTGCAAAAGAGGTGAAGAGAAAATCTGAGAATGGTCCACTATTTATAGGACAAAGGGCCAACGGCTATATCTGCCCGCGGTTCCTTATCTCAGCCGGCGGTACCTTATCGATAAGGAACCACATAGGCACTAGGGAACCGCCGGAGTAGACTCCGCTCCCTTTTTGTCCTTTAGCGGTGGAGGTCTTATCTGATTATATAATATCCTGAAAGAATATTCCAAATCAAAAAGAAATATGCCATTTTCAAATTTTCAAATATTTAATTTAATAAAACATTTTCTTAAAATAAAGTTTAATAAAAAAACTTGTCACACTTAATAAAAATTGAGTTTTAAGAAAAGATTAAATTACTTGATCACTTGATTAATGTTAGTACTTGTTTATTCATACCTTAAGTGAAAATGGGTAATATTGAAAAATACTTGAACTCAAGAATTCGTTTTCTGTTGTTTTCGTAAATGCTTGTTTTTACATATTGTCGTAATCAAAACTAAGCGAGATCGAAAAATGCAAGTAACGTTTTTAGGCATTATTGCATTAACAATCTCCCCCTTTTTGATTCCGACAATACATAAACTCAATCACACAAAAACAAGATTTTCGAAGACGAGTTTATTCATTTCTCCCCCTTTGTCGAAGCAAAAAGGTTGCACAAGTCGGTGTTGAAGAGACGGACTTTGCAAAGACTCTCCCTTGGTGCTTACTCTCCCTTGGTTCTTACTCCCCCTTGCTTGGGGCACCAAGGAATCGAGATATGGTGACAAGCTACATAGAAGGGTTAGTTGAACAAAAGAGACAACCAACAAGAGATAGCTATAGGTCACAACAAACAACCAAAAAAAGAGAGAAGAAAACACAAAGACTAAGATCCAAGTGAAGTCATATAAATTAAAAATCATACAAAGATGTATGAAAAAGGAAACAAGCCAAAAGCATAAATCTAATCCTAGTTAATCTAGAATTCTAAGATTTGCTTGAATTAGGTGTCTTGTGGATAAGCAACCAATGCTTATATGAAAGACAAGGTAGTGGCGGAAGGTGATGGTGGTGGCTTGGTGGAGATCTCATAATCAAAGTGAAGAGGAGGCTTGATTAAGAGACTCTTGATGTAGCTCAACTCCTCATAGATGTGTGCCATAGCAAGATGTTGATATTGACAACAATGACAATATGTCCCATGGTGCATGACATTATCATGAGAAGGAGGAAGAACACTAAAGGGTGGTGGTGGAAGAAAAGATGTTCCACAATCAACATTCTTGGTAGGAGAAATGTGATTAAGAGTGTTCTTGGGTGAATTTAGATTGAAAGTTTTCTTGGGTGAGTTGGGATTGAAAGTGTTCTTGGGTGAGTTGGGATTGAAAGCAATTGGGGAAAATGGAGGAGAATCAAGGCTTTCATTAGGAGAATAAGACATTTTGGGATGTGAAGTATGGCAAAATGCTTATGGTTAAATAGGGAAGGCTCAAGGTATTTTTAGGATGGTCAAAGGGTTGAAATAAAGATTCCCAAAAGTGTTGGAACAAATTTGAAGTTTCAGAAATACCCGAAAAAGGAAGCATTGTACGTGGTTCCTTGTCACTCCTGGCGGTTCCTTATCGCTAAGGGACTGCGGTTCATATATGGAACCGCCTATAGAGGCTGTGTTTTGGTGGTGAAGGAAGATTTTTCAATTCAGCAAATCTTATTTTCTAGTCTAACTAATCATAGGGATATGCTTAAAATCAAAGATAGACAAAGAAAACACATGCGAACTCACCAAATAAAGATTTGACCAAAATACATGGATTTTAAAATAAAACTCGATGTAGGAGGTGTGTAAAACAAGACCTTATGTCACGACACAATGATCCTCCATGATTCTATATTGTTCTTGCTATGTTTGAGAGAATCATACATATGAATTATGTAAGCTCGAGATTAATAGCAAGAATCTATGAAAAACGTTTTTAGATTGAATTAACAATGTCAAAACATTTCTCGACCATTTTCGAAAGAGACTGAGAGAATTTTGAAAAGGAGAAAAGAAGATTTTCAAGAAGAGTTTAGGAGACTCAATGACTCAAAGTGATAAAAGACTCAAAAGAAAATAAGAGACTCAATAGAAGAAAAGCAATTAAGTGTTATGGATAATTATGTATGGATGTCTTGAATAAGGCCAATGGCCCAAATAGTGATTAGGGTTTACCCTATTATTTATCTTATAAATACTCATTGTATTTATCATTTATCAGTATCAATTGAAGAATACATTTATTCTTTACTTTTATTCACAACACGTTATCAGCACGATCTACTGGTTTAGCTTTGGTCGTGTTCCATTCTTCACTGGTATGTTTCCGATTTTTGATTTACATTATTCGTTCGTTTATATGTTCATAATGTTACTTTATTATTAGATCTCTTAATTTAAAGAGCATGTCTGTCTCATCTTTATAATAGATTTATTTGACATTGTTTACATGTGGTTACGTAGTATGTTCTAATTCATTCAATATACTTTATTGTTTGATCGCTAAAATCTGACCCACCATGATGCATTAACTGAACATACTTTATGGTTATCCTTCTGTTAAAAATCATATGCGTAATTAACCTTTGTATAAAGGAGGAGAATCACGCATCCATAGGAGCAGTGATTCTCCTCACAAACGCTTTTTATAATACTATCCACCTCTCTCACAACCAAAAACCCTCTCACAACCAAAACACACACTAGCACCTACACCTTTCCGCTATTTGATTTAACGGACCCCGTTATGCATTCATTGATCCTCGTTGTTGGTTTGTGAGGTGTTAATTTGTCCTTTCGCCGATTAAATAATTCGGGGTTAATTGGATGTTTTCCCCCTCCTATTAATTGCGATTGTCCGGTTGTTGGTTTAATTGAGGGTTAATTGGCCTTTCACTGGGGTTAATTGGATGTTTTCCCCCTCCCATTAATTGCAATTGTCCAGTTGTTGGTTTAATTGAGGGTTAATTGGCCTTTCGCCAATTAAATATTGGGGGTTAATTGGATGTCCATTGCAAGATTTCCCCTTGCCATTAATTGCGATTGTCCGTTGTGTAGTGCTACAAGAATCGTAGTGGCTACAAAAACCCAATCTTAACCGTTGCAATTAATCCGTGTCGCGATGGTGTCCGTTGATGATGTGCCTCTTGCATCCATATATATACCAGCATCACCACATAGTTGCAGTTGGGTTTCCATTATTTGTGGTGTTGCTACAGTCGCTCTTAGTCTTCTTTGCTTTCCTGCTTATCCATCCTACAAAAGGTTTGTAAGATTTAACCTTTTTTTGTTTATTACGGTTAAGTTTTAACCTTTTTTTGTTTATTACGGTTAAGATTTAACCTTTTTTTGTTTATTACGGTTTTTTTGTCCTTGGCTAAACCTGTTCTTCGTGATTGATATACACACAAATCTGTGTTTGTTGTGTTTTGTTACTCCATATGCTCCCTTTGTTATTGCATATGCTTAAACCTGCTTAGATTTGTTACCGTTTTGTAATATAGATAATGTCACTATTCCATATACTGCCTTTCTTATTCTGTATGCTTAAACCTGCTTATATTTGTTAATCTTTTGTGATATAGATGTTGTTATGCTTTTTTAGATTTGTTAGTGTTTTGTAATATAGATAATTTCCATATGCTTAAACCTGCTTATATTTGTTAATCTTTTGTAATATAGATGTTGGTATGCTTTTTTACGTTTTGTTGGTGTTTTGTAAAATAGATGTTGGTATGCTTAAACTTGCTTATATTTGTTGATCTTTTTTCATATAGATGTTGGGTGAATCTTTCTTTTGCGGTTGCCTTTTATTTGGTTATAGATTTTTCTGCCTTTGTTGACCTGGTGGGTTAGGCGTATGTGTTTCGTCATATGTTATGATCCCTCATGCGCTTCCATGTTTCTTCATGTTTGGTTAGGTTTGTTAACATTTTGGTTTAGACTTTTGTGTTTCGTCATGTTCGGTTCCATTCCCATTGCCTGTATGCCTGTTAGATTAGGTCTCTTTTTTTTGTCAGCCTCACTATATGACCGTATTTCCGATGTCGTTTTCCATGGCATTTATGAAGCGTGTAGTTTGTGGTCCGTTGCATTTTGGTTCGCACTCTTTCTCTTTCCCTAGACTGTTTTCCATTTTTTTGCCTGTTGTTGTCCATAGTCATTATGTCTAGTCCGTCTTCCCGCCTGGAAATTTGTGTGGTTTGTCGGTTGCGTTCCGTTGCCCGTCCCGTACCCGTATGTTACAACTGCTCTGCAATAGATCGAGCAAGTGGTGGTTGGAACCCTAAAATAAGAGGTTTGTGATTTCTCTTTCCCTCACAAGTACGTTTACCCGGTTATGTGTAACGATGGCTTCCCTATGTTTTTAACTTTGGTTTTTTTACAGCTGCATACGCCCGGTACATTTTCGATAATGACATTTCGCTTCTTCCTCAGCCAGGCCTGTTGGCCGATATAGTGGGTACTTCTTCTGTTACTGGTGCAAGCCGAGCTCCACAGGGTCAGGGCATCCGACCTTTTTTAGGTGTTGCGGCCGAATGTGGCACCCCTGTTGAAACATTGACCTCACACCCATCACATCCGCCCGTAGCTACTACAGGTTCGTGCTACATTGGTTATTTGCTTTAATTTTGTGTCCCTGTGCCGGTGTCGTTACTCACTGTGGTTGATGCAGGAACAAACGATGTTGTTGGCCAGGCCATGAGCCACACCATGTCTATTTTTGCCGCAAACACCGCGCCTGAGTCCTGTTCTCATGCTTCGCCGCTTGGGAAAAGTAAAAGGAACAGTGGTACGTCCTTTGTAGACTCCCCAGTCCCGCCAAGTACACCGGTCTGCCCCCAGGCTGGTTAGTCTTTCTTTTCCCGCGTCTCCGGCCACTTAGACAACCGTTTATGCGATGACCGTGTTTGCTAAAATGGCCTTACCACGACCACCAGGTTTTGATCACCCACTGGGGGGTAACATGAATGTTTCAAATGCTACCAAGACGAGCCCATCCACACCTCAGGCATCCCCACTTGGGAAAAGGAAAGCACCGTGTCATGTGCCACTGCCCACGGTTTCCCCAGGTTTGTGTTGGCCTTATTCTTTTGCGCCCAAGCGTTTGACAGCCCCATGTGCTTATTCTCTTTGTTAAATACAGGAACAACACCTTTTGCAGTTACCAGCCAGCCACACACACCCCCGTCTCAGACGCCGCCCTATAAGGAATCGTCCAGGCCTGCTGCTAGACGACGGTTATTTTTCGAACAGCCTTCGGATATCCCCGCGGAACCACAAGCTGGTTGGTCTTTCTTTCCGCAAACAGCTTTATTCCACCAGACATATAGGGTATTTGCTTATTTGGGTGATTAAATGTAGGAGCACCAGACCTGTCAAGCCAAAATGACATGAATGTTCCATGTCCTGTGCAACTGCCCACGGTTTCCCCAGGTTTGTGTTAGCCTTATTATTTTGCGTTCAAGCATTTGACAGACCCATGTGCTTATTCTCTTTGTTAAATACAGGAACAACACATTTTGCCTTTACCAGCCAGCCACACACACCCCCGTCTGAGACACCACCCTATGAGGAATCGTCCAGGCCTACTGCTAGACGAAGGTTATTTTTTAACAGCCTTCGGATGTCCCCGCGGAACCCCAAGCTGGTCAGTCTTTCTTTCCGCAAGCGCCTTTGTTCCACCAGACAGTTAGGGTATTTGCTTATTTGGGTGATCAAATGTAGGACCACCAGACCTGTCAAGACAAAATAACATGAATGCTGACCGTAATCCGCCCGGTTCTAGCACCCACCTGCTCCCACCTCATCCTCCCCAACGGGGAAACAGAACCAGGCCTGGTCGTAGGCGACGAGTTATTTTAACATCGCCTCGGGTGGACCTATCACTCCTCCACCTGGTCAGACTTTCTTTTTACCGCATATTACAATAACTTTTTAGGGTTCACACTTTCGGTTGCTGATTTTCAAAATGTATATCCACAGACCCCTCCAACAACCAACCAACCACCTCTCATGTGACAACACGAACGCCCGGTGTGAATACTGCCCACATTCGCTCAACTGATCCAACCACAAGCAATACCACAGTCGTTGACTCAACATTTCCAGATCCGGGCCCCGTGCCCGGCGGTATTCGATGGTGCCCACCGTTGGTGCCAGTTCCTCGACAACCCCTCTAGGTAGTCGTCCGTCTCTTGGTATTGGTGTACGTTTTTGCACACTCTTAGTTGTTCCCGGGCTTATTTGTTCATGATACTTTCAGGTGTTCCAGTTTATCGAGACCTCGGGGACTGCACATACCGATGTCGTTTCTGTAATGCACTTTTCTGGCACAACGAACGTCTGAAGGGTACACAGTATAGTACGGGAACCCGAGTATCAGTCATGCTGCGGTGGTGGTAGGATGTTCATTCCACAACTACCCCACCTCCACCAATGATTCAGCGTTTGCTTACAACTAGGCATTTTATGGAAAACATATGTGCTTACAATCAAATGTTTGCAATGACGTCGTTTGGTGCTAAGATTGGCGAGACCGTCAACCAGTCGGCAGGCCCATATGTTTTCAAAATTTCTGGCCATGTGTACCACCGTATCGGATCACTCCTGCCTGAGCAAGGCAAAAGGCCTGAGTTCCTGCAATTGTACATATACGACACGCAAAATGAGGTCCGTAACCGTCTTGCACCTTTTGGGGGCCATTCGGCGAGTTCTTTGGACCCGGTTATTGTCCAGCATCTTATAAAGGTGTTTGACCAGACAAATGCGTTGGTCCAGTTGTTTAGAACAGCGAGGGATAAATGTATGGACGCAGATGTCCCAGAATTCAGCCTCATACTATACAACGCGGGTGGTGCAAGAGGTTATGAACTTCCGACAGCGCGGGACATAGGCGGGATAGTGTTCCAGAATGGTCGGCAATGCAGGACAGATTATGATGTCATAATTGAATCAAGAGCAGGGCCACTCCAACGTGTTAACAAGCTTCATCGAACTTACATGTCTCTGTAGTTCCCGGTTATGTTTTTTGATATGAGCTTAAATACTCATATCATTTGTATCTTATAACAATGAAATTATGCATGAAATGTATCAATAATGCCTTGTATATGTGTATTTCTTGTTTGAATGTGTGTAGGTACCAAGTTCGTGAAAACCGGCAAAATCGGCACGAGACTGAAGAAAAAGATCGAGGAAGCCAAAATCGAGCTCGACTTTAGAGGATTTAATCAATTGTCAAGTTTATGGGCCAAGTGGGTCCCACATGAGCTTATTGGGCCTAAAAAGCCCAAATATGGGATATAATATTACTTTATTTTGGACTAAGCCCAAGATATGGCCCAAATTGACAATTAGCTCACACGGATGGATAGTAATATAAGATTTGGGCCAAAATCCAAATAAGGCCCAAGAATTGGGACAAGGAACGAATGAAGTAATCATGTTGGGCTTTTAGGGTTTAGCAATTAAAATGAATGAGTATTTAACTCACATTTTTGTCACACGTTACAAAACTCATTCACATCACTTTCTTACTTTTACTCCACAAATAAATAAACCTACCCCCATTTACACCTCACCCACTCATTCACACGTTTTCTCCGTTCTTTCCACACACACATATTTGTTAAATAATATTCGATAGTTTCTATGCATCATCTCCTTCCCCATCTCACGCTTACCCTAAATAAACAAAACCAGTAACTTTAAGTTACCGTTCCTCAAACCCTAATTACCCAAAAAGTCAATTAAATATGGGGGTTTTGATCTCACGTGTAATTCACGTGTGGGGGGATTAAATCCCCCAATTTTTAAGGAAGAGAAAGAAGGCTAGCAGTGGCTACGTGGCTGTTTGTCATTGGAGATGACACCTCAATCTCCTATATCAACCAATCAGAGAGTAGAAAAGAAACACAATTAACACACGGATGCCACGTTGGCAATCCGTGTGATAGTGTGTGTCATCTCAACCATCCGATCAACAAGCAGGAGAGAGGATGATGATCTAAGGGCCATAAAGAAGAAAGAATATGCTTCAAAGATTCGGATATTCCTCCCAGCAAGCCTTAGGGGTGGCTATAAAACCCCCCCAAAAATACTTGTAAATCATCTAGTTTCTTTTACTAGTCGTTATTATGTTAAAATAGTTTTTAGAAGTATTTTGTAATTTCTTTTCATGAGTTTTGTAATATTCTGATTATTAATATAAAGTTGGTTCTGTTTGATTTAAGTCTCGCCTAATTTACTGTTTAAATTTAATGATAATATTATTTCTTATAATCTGCTTTGATATAATAATGATAAGAGTTATTTGATATAAGCTGTTTAATAGCTTTTATCATCTAATATGGTAAAATATATTGGAAATAGCTTTCCCTACTGGAAAGCCCTAAAAAAAGAGGTTCGAATATAATTGTGAGAATGGTGGAGTTTGATGGTGATGGTGGTTTCATTTTCGGTTCTTAAGGCAGCACAGCGCTGACCTTCATCTCAAAGGTTATCGACAAAAGGTGTTAACTCTTTTATTTTCAGTGTTAATTATGGCTTAAAATTTGAGTTGATTTAAATGTTTAGGTGAACTTAACTGATTTAAGTTTTGACTGTTTTTCATGCTATCTGCTTAAATTTAATTATATGTTAAGTGATTTGAATTTGCATTGTTAGTTTGGATCTGTTTTCTCTTTTTAATAAATGTTATAATTGCTCATAAAGATTGGACTTGATAATCTGCTTTTGAGAGTGTGCTTAGGTTCGTTTTACTGTTAAAGTTATTACATGATTAAGTGAGTTTGGGTTTTTAATCTGCTAGGCGTTTAATAAGTTTTATTCAGTTTTATTTGTTATATGTTAAGATCTGCAGGTTGGCTTAGTTTAACTTGAGATTAGACAGATTTGTAGAAAGTATTTTAGTTTGATTAGTGGTATGAATTTTGCTTGATTGTGCGTTTAACTTGGCTTTAGCATTTTTCTGAATTGTTGTTTATTGATGTGTAATTGGTGATAGTTTTTCTGTTTAATGCTTAGAGCAATTGGATCTTTGCTTTTACTCTTGAGTTTGATCTTTGATAAAATTTGCTTTTATAGATTGTAATTTGAAGATTTAAGACTTGTTCAACTGAATGATTTTTGATAAAGTTTTGAAAATGTCTTGTTTAACTTAACGGTTTCGTTTGCTTAAGTCGTCTGCTTCAGCTCTTTATAGAAGTAACTGAAATATTTGAGTTATAGAGCTGCTAGTTTTAGGATCTACTGATGTTCATTACTGGTGTGTTTTTGCTTGAGTTGCTTTATCAGTTAATGAACATGCTGAGTTTGATTCAGCTTGTTTATTTTTAAATTGTTTTGTTGAAATTATTTTGCTTAACTAAATAGTATTCAGCTTATCAGATCCATAAATCTGATAAGCTCATTAGCTGTTTCCTGACAGCTTTAATAAAAATAAGCTTCACAAAAGTCTCTCCTGAGACTAATTTTTATCAATTGTCCAAAAAGAAATTAATACCAAAAATATGTTACTCATGGGGCTCGAACTCGAGACCCTCAGGTTCAACGCCCAGCGTGTTAGCCAACTGTGCTAGTTGGCTTTTTGATTTAATTACAAGTTATTTGATTAATATAGTAGTTCTAAACATTGGCAGATTTCATTTAAGTAAACTTTGATTCACTTTAATTTCGTTTTTAATAAACTTTAAAAAAATGTTTTTATTAAATTTAAATAGCTTAATTAGTTTATTTTTGATTAATTAGAATTTTATAATATTAGATTTAAATAAGAATAATTTTTAAATCGATTTGTTTTAAGTGTTTTTTTAATAAAGATAATTAGTTTAAAAGTTTAATTAGATTTTTAAAATAGTTTAAAAGTTATTTTAATTAAATATTTTAATTTCTTATAGATAATTAAATTTGTTTAATTGTTAAATAGTTTTATATTTTAAGTAATTAAGTGTTTGTAGATTTTAAAATAAGCGGAGTTTACGATTCATGCACTTTAGGATAATATTAAATAGTTTAAAATTGGTAGATTTAAATTGTAGTTTAAAACCCGAAAACCAATTCGATTCAATTGTCCAAATCAAAGCAAAACGTCTCAAATTCATAAGATCTTCGTGTACAACGAACTTGAGTCACCAACGTGTTTAATTGAATTCGTCATTGGTAATATTAGTCTATTACTTTTTCCTAAAGGTAATTTTCTAATTTACCCTATAACGTAATCTCAAATTATCACATATACTATCAACGAAACATCAAAAAATTTGGCGCCGCTGTCGGGGATCTTGTGTATGATTCGCTTTTGTGGAGATTTGTTGATCGTTGATTTGAAGACCCTTTCCGTCCTCGGAAAGTTTTGTTATTTTTCTATTATATAGTATGTACGTTTTTCTCGTTTTTGTGCCACCTCGTTTCCCCGCTTGCTTGTGCGTATATTGAGAGGGACAACCTATTATTGGTTTGCCGACTCAAGTAGTAATAAATCTTATTTTTGTAGTTTACTTATTGAACCTCGAGACGTTTAGGTTTTCACCTATCGTTTCAAAGTCGACCGAGGGTAATTTACTTCCATAGTAGTTATCCTTATTCCTTGTTTTTATCGATCATTATTGATTGAGCAATACCAAATAAAATACCAAACATAATCTTCTTCTTGTCTAATTTCTTTTCTTCAATCCTCTAAATTCTCGTCTTTGTAGTGTATGCAATTACGTTCTTCTCGTCTTGTGATTGATTTTAACAGGCTTGAAAATATTCCTCGTAGAAATAGAAATCGTCAACAACGAATAGTGGAACCCGAGCTTCCACCTATTGTTGTAGAGATGGCCGATAACCGAACAATGGAGGAATTGCTCCGTGCACCCACCGAAGGGTATGGGGAAGCAATCGTTGTGCTGGCTATTTTGGCGGATCATTTTGAGATTAAGACGAGTCTTTTATCACTCATTCGTGCCGACCAATTTCGTGGCAATGAGACCGATAGCCCGCATTCTCACATTCGGAATTTTTATCGAATTACCTCGACTCTCAAGTTTAGAGATGTGCCGAATGACGTGATTAAGCTCATGCTTTTTCCGTACTCACTCGAGGGTAATGCTAAGCTTTGGTATGAGAAAGAACCACCGCGTTCGATCTTAACATGGGATGATTTAGTGTCTAAGTTTATGAATTATTTCTTTCCACCATCTAAGACAACACACTTTAAGAACGAGATCACTAGATTTGAACAAAAAGTGCATGAATCGTTTGGGATTGCATGGGAAAGATTTAAAGATTTGTTGAGACAATGTCCACACCACGGTTTCTCAGAATTGCATCAAATTAATAGTTTTTATAATGGGCTAAATATGATTGAACAAGATTCTTTAAATGCCGCCGCGGGTGGTAATCTTTTAAGAAAAACTCCGAGAGACGCGTGGGGAATAATTGAGAATAAATTTAGAGCACAATATTCACGAAACACACCGGGTGTTTCCAATGTGAATTCATTGAATCCCGAGATTGCTAGATTGGACTCTAAGATTGATAATGGATTTACGAATTTGTTGAGTGAGATTAGGAAGAATCCTCATGGATCCATTAATATGGTTGAGAATGTTTGTGTATCATGTGGTGGAGCACATCCTAATTATGCGTGTTTAAACACGGGGTTTGATCAAGCTAGTGCTTTTGCCGCGACGGGAACTTATGGCTCCAACGGTCAAGTTCCTCGTTAAAATCATGTTGCTCCACCGGGTTTTCCACCGGTTCAAAATAGGTACAACAATGGAAACAATGGGAATAATTTTAACCGTGGTAACCAAGGGAATTATAATCAAGGAAATGGGTTTAATGCTAATCAAAACAATCAAGGTTTTCAAGGGAATAATCAAAATGATTTGTCAAGCTACATTAAGTCAAATGAGGAAAATTTAAAAGCTTTTCAAAATAATCTTCAAGGACAAATGGCAACTTTGAAAAATGAGTTTCAAAATACGCTAAAGGGCAAAAATAACAAGATTGAGCTTAATCAACAAAGAATGGAACAAAGATTTGAGCAAATGTTCGAGCAAGGTCAAAATCGTATGCAACAAAATTTGGAACAAAGTCAAAATAAATTGCTTTCGATGTTTGAGGGATTCATATCTAAACCATCTACTTCTTCGGGTTGCTTACCTAGTAATACCATTCCTAACCCGAGGGGAGAGCTTAAGGCTATCACCGCTTATGATAATTTAGAAAGAAAGCTTGAGCTTTATGTGCCACCTAAAGAAACCTTTTGGAATGTCACCAAGGCTACTTTAAATGTGATTAGTACCTCGGATTTTCATGATTTATTTCCTAAGAAATATAATGATCCGGGTCAATTCTTGATACCTTGTGTTTTCGATGAGCTTGGGGAATACAAAGCTTTAGCCGATCTAGGATCTAGTATTAACGTTATGCCCCTAGCCATTTGGAAAACTCTTGACTATTTGCGACTTATGCCCACTCGAATGATCATTGATCTTGCTAATGGTACCACCACTCATCCGGTTGGTATAGCGGAAAATGTCATTGTTAAAGTGGGGGAGTTCGTTTACCTAGCCGATTTTGCTATCATTGATTATGAGACGAATCCTCGTGCGCCTATAATTTTAGGACGACCATTTTTGTGTACGGCCAATGTTTTAGTTGATATGAAAGAAGGGGAGCTTAAATTGTTTCATGGTAATAAACATATGATTTTCAAACCGGAAAAAATTCCAAGATTGGTTCCTAAGAAATTGGAAAATGTGGAAATTAATAGACCTAATTTTGTTGAATCATGTTGTAATGTTACCTCATCTCCACTCACTCCACACGAGGATGAAAGTTCTAAGATTGAAAAATAAATTGATGAATACCTTAGTGCACCATTTGATGCTAGTGAGTTTGATAGTAAGAATTTTGATCCCGAGAGTGATATTGCTTTAAATGAACAATCTTTGAAAATGGACTCATTTTCACTCTCTTCTAAGGATCATGTTGATGTTCCTAAGGCACAATCTTCATTTAAAGAGCCTTTGATTCCTAACTTCACACCGAGTGACGTTAGTGATTATTCATTCGATAAGTTCGCCGATGAACTTGTTGATCCACTTCCACGGGGAAGTGAAGACGTTTCCGATCTCGAGATCGAGTGTGATTCTCGTGTTTTACCTACCATTCTCGAGGAATTCACCGATGAATTTCCTTCTAATGAGAATGATGACACTTTAGTGACTTGCTCAAATCCTCTCTTTGAAGCTTCAATGAACAATAACCCATTGTTTCAAGAGGATTTTGAGAGCATCATACCTCCTACATCTCACAACCTTTGTAATGATGATCTTTTCATTAGGGAGTTTGATAAGTTACTTTCCATAGACATTCCTTCGGAATTTGAGGAAGAGTCTAATGACGGTGATGAAGACTCTTGGTTTGATCACCCGATTTATGATGATGACAATGTTGACCCGGAGGGAGAAATTACTTTTGCTCCTATTATCCTTCCCACTCGCTTTGATCTTAATGTGTGGGTTTTTCATGCGACTCGTTTTGAGTACCATGACACCTTTATTCACATTCCTAAGAGTGACAAGGTCAACAAAGTCATGCAAGTTGAAACCACTATGGTTGAGACTTTTTTACCACCTTTACCATGTGCTTTATATGACTTAGGATTAGCATGGGGGGACGACACCTTGTTGTCTATTCCTTTCTCCACCGAGGACGAGGTATTAGACCCCGGAATCGTTGATTTAGGGAAATCTCGGCTTTTCACCGATGTAATAATTGAAAGACTTTTTAATCATCTTGGTGCGAGTTTATCTCGGGGAGCATGCTACATCCATACCATTAGTTGTGACTACTATCTCTTTTTAGAGATTTGTGTTGAAGTTTTATCCTTTCGTTTGTCATCCGACAACGAGGATTTAATCTTTGACCCCAGCATCGTGCTTTATGTTGGATTTTATCTTATTATGCCGGTTTTGACCTTTCTCCCTAAGGACCAATGAATGCGGGGATCGAGTCGAGCTCATGACTCGGTTAACAAAAACGAGGTGCCTTGTGGGGGAGTCCCATACATTCTATCTTCTATCTATTTTCTAACACCTAATAAGGCTTGATCTTTCAAGCTCGTGCTCGTGTTTTGTTGTGTTGTGAATCTTAGGTATGACCCTAATATTTGAAGACTCTCGTGTTCGGTTTTTGCCGGTCCACTTGATCTTCCATTCTTTGAATGCCAAAATGGGGCACACTTTCTATCCCTTGATTTTTATCGACTAACGTTTTTATCTTGAGGCATAATTAATAAACGGCTTATAGATTTGTGTGCTCTTTCCATGCTAGGAATTTGCATTAGACTCTTCGTGTCTTAGCAAGGGGGTGTTACTCTTGAGCTAAGAAACATTGAGGACAATGTTTGATTTTAGCATGGGGGATTCAATTGATATAATTGCTTGTTATTTCTTTTGTCGTGTCCAAACGTATTGTTTTTCTCATTTTTTAATAAAAATTTTAAATTTTTAGTGTTATTTTTAAGTTTTTATAAATAGAATAAGTGCTTTTGACACGAATGTAGGCTTTCCGTTGGTGAAAATAAGAATAGTTTTTGACTCGACTCGGTTTTTAACCTTAGCTTTTCCTTAACGTATTTGAATTAAGTTTTGCTAGGCTATTATATAGGAAACTTTAAAACGCGAAAGTCTTAATTCATACGAGTTAAGAACAAGAACTTTTCGCAAGCTCCTATAATTGATCCTAGAAAGTCGTCTATCAAGGGAACTTTAAAACGCAAATTCTAAAACTTGCAAAAGTATAAGAAGATGCAAGATCCTATAGATGACTTGAAAACCCAAAACTTTGATTTAATAGGCTAAGTATCCATTGATTTCACATTTTTGAAATTTTATAATATGGAGAAAAAGATATGATAGAGCCAATTATAAGTTTGGTATTCTTTCGGGAATTTATGTGAGTTAATTATAAGCCTATTCTCCCATCGCTTGCTAATAAATTTATCTGCAATAAAAAAGGTTGAACGATTTGAAAAGTTACTTAGCTTCTAGCCCAAGATCGTTTAAAAGTTGCTCGGTATGGATGAGAGTTCATAGCCAAGGCATAACTTATTGAAGCGGGATGCGAAGATTGGCTAGTCCAAAAAGGTCCTAACAAGACATGAGGGCTATATTTTATTGCTAAAGATCCCAAGTGATGTGAAGAATCATTTATCGAAAATCAGTATGAAGGATCGAGACACACGACGAAAAGCAAAAACTCCGCAAAAGTCATGGAGAAGTCTATCCAAAAAGGCCCTAACAAGGTATGAGGATAAATGAAGCCAAGTCCAAAAAGGAGGCGGATCGTTGTATATCAAAATCCCAAATAAAGATTGGAGAAAAATGAAGAAGTCGTGGTCCAAGTATAAATCTCTCAAAACTTCAAGTGAAGAAATTCCTATATAAAGAGAAGACCATTATTTCATGAACGTCTCTCAAGGTTTGAAGTATAAAGTCGCTGCCAAATATCGGTCCGAGAAAGGTCTCAAATCGCGAAGCAAGTTATGCCAAGATATGAACTTTATGAAGTCCCGAGAAGCAGTTCTAAAAGATTTTGTCCTTTAGCTAACTCTTGATTAAATCGTACTTTATTTTTGGCCTAAATAATTATCGAAATAAGTCAACAATGCATCCTCGTGATCATTCAAGACAACAATAAAATAAAAGAGATACACCTAGGAATAAGGGAGTCTAAGTGAATAATTGGCCCACATGAGTTCGTGTTAGTTTGCTAACTTATAATAACAATGATCTTGTTTTTGCACTTGGCATGGAAAAGTGAAAAGTCGTGGACGATGAATCTATTTGAGTTTTATGATCCTAAAAGTTATTTTTCAAATAATGAAAGCAATACATTATGTCTTTGCAAAATAAAGTTGTCAAAAGTTGAATAAAAGTGTAGTTAGTGTGTTAATTTATCATTGCGTGAGGACGCGGCAATTGCTTAGCAAGGGGGAATTTGATATGAGCTTAAATACTCATATCATTTGTATCTTATAACAATGAAATTATGCATGAAATGTATCAAAAATGCCTTGTATATGTGTATTTCTTGTTTGAATGTGTGTAGGTACCAAGTTCGTGAAAACCGGCAAAATCGGC
Organism: Glebionis coronaria; assembly: GCA_025667525.1. Lineage (NCBI taxonomy): Eukaryota > Viridiplantae > Streptophyta > Magnoliopsida > Asterales > Asteraceae > Glebionis > Glebionis coronaria. The sequence continues at coordinate 437,878,761 of CM046882.1, read as the reverse complement.
ACGAGATTGAAGAAAAAGATCGAGGAAGCCAAAATCGAGCTCGACTTTAGAGGATTTAATCAATTGTCAAGTTTATGGGCCAAGTGGGTCCCACATGAGCTTATTGGGCCTGAAAAGCCCAAATATGGGATATAATATTACTTTATTTTGGACTAAGCCCAAGATAGGCCCAAATTGACAATTAGCTCACACGGATGGATAGTAATATAAGATTTGGGCCAAAATCCAAATAAGGCCCAAGAATTGGGACAAGGAACGAATGAAGTAATCATGTTGGGCTTTTAGGGTTTAGCAACTAAAACGAATGAGTATTTAACTCACAGTTTTGTCACACGTTACAAAACTCATTCACATCACTTTCTTACTTTTACTCCACAAATAAATAAACCTACCCCCATTTACACCTCACCCACTCATTCATACATTTTCTCCATTCTTTCCACACACACATATTTGTTAAATAATATTCGATAGTTTCTATGCATAATCTCCTTCCCCATCTCACCCTTACCCTAAATAAACAAAACCAGTAACTTTAAGTTACTGTTCCTCAAACCCTAATTACCCATAAAGTCAATTAAATATGGGGGTTTTGATCTCACGTGTAATTCACGTGTGGGGGAATTAAATCCCCCAATTTTTAAGGAAGAGAAAGAAGGCTAGCAGTGGCTACGTGGCTGTTTGTCATTGGAGATGACACCTCAATCTCCTATATCAACCAATCAGAGAGCAGAAAAGAAACACAACTAACACATGGATGCCACGTTGGCAATCCGTGTGATAGTGTGTGTCATCTCAACCATCCGATCAACAAGCAGGAGAGAGGATGATGATCTAAGGGCCATAAAGAAGAAAGAATATGCTTCAAAGATTCGGATATTCCTCCCAGCAAGCCTTAGGGGTGGCTATAAAAACCCCCCAAAAATACTTGTAAATCATCCAATTTCTTTTACTAGTCGTTATTATGTTAAAATAGTTTTTAGAAGTATTTTGTAATTTCTATTCATGAGTTTTGTAATCTTCTGATTATTAATATAAAGTTGGTTCTGTTTGATTTAAGTCTCTCCTAATTTACTGTTTAAATTTAATGATAATATTATTTCTTATAATCTGCTTTGATATAATAATGATAAGAGTTATTTGATATAAGCTGTTTAATAGCTTTTATCATCTAATCTGGTAAAATATATTGGAAATAGCTTTCCCTACTGGAAAGCCCTAAAAAAGAGGTTCAAATATAATTGTAAGAATGGTGGAGTTTGATGGTGATGGTGGCTTCATTTTCGGTTCTTAAGGCAGCACAACGCTGACCTTCATCTCAAAGGTTATCGACAAAAGGTGTTAACTCTTTTATTTTCAGTTTTAATTATAGCTTAAAATTTGAGTTGATTTAAATGTTTAGGTGAACTTAACTGATTTAAGTTTTGACTGTTTTTCATGCTATCTGCTTAAATTTAATTATATGTTAAGTGATTTGAATTTGCATTTTTAGTTTGGATCTGTTTTCTCTTTTTAATAAATGTTATAATTGCTCATAAAGATTGGACTTGATAATCTGCTTTTGAGAGTGTGCTTAGGTTCGTTTTACTGTTAAAGTTATTACATGATTAAGTGAGTTAGGGTTTTTAATCTGCTAGGCGTTTAATAAGTTTTATTCAGTTTTATTTGTTATATGTTAAGATCTGCAGGTTGGCTTAGTTTAACTTGAGATTAGACAGATTTGTAGAAAGTATTTTAGTGTGATTAGTGGTATGAATTTTGCTTGATTGTGCGTTTAACTTGGCTTTAGCATTTTTCTGAATTGTTGTTTATTGATGTGTAATTGGTGATAGTTTTTCTGTTTAATGCTTAGAGCAATTGGATCTTTGCTTTTACTATTGAGTTTGATCTTTGATAAAATTTGCTTTTATAGATTGTAATTGAAGATTTAAGACTTGTTCAACTGAATGATTTTTGATAAAGTTTTGAAAATGTCTTGTTTAACTTAACGGTTTCGTTTGCTTAAGTCGTCTGCTTCAGTTCTTTATAGAAGTAACTGAAATATTTGAGTTATAGAGCTGCTAGTTTTAGGATCTGCTGATGTTCATTACTGGTGTGTTTTTGCTTGAGTTGCTTTATCAGTTAATGAACATGCTGAGTTTGATTCAGCTTGTTTATTCTTAAATTGTTTTGTTGAATTTATTTTGCTTAACTGAATAGTATTCAGCTTATCAGATCCATAAATCTGATAAGCTTATTAGTTGTTTCCTGACAGCTTTAATAAAAATAAGCTTCACAAAAGTCTCTCCTGAGACTAATTTTTATCAACTGTCCAAAAAGAAATTAATACCAAAAATATGTTACTCATGGGGCTCGAACTCGAGACCCTCAGGTTCAACGCCCAGCGTGTTAGCCAACTGTGCTAGTTGGCTTTTTGATTTAATTACAAGTTATTTGATTAATATAGTAGTTCTAAACATTGGCAGATTTCATTTAAGTAAACTTTGATTCACTTTAATTTCGTTTTTAATAAACTTTAAAAAAAATGTTTTTATTAAATTTAAATAGCTTAATTAGTTTATTTTTTATTAATTAGAATTTTATAATATTAGATTTAAATAAGAATAATTTTTAAATAGATTTGTTTTAAGTGTTTTTTAATAAAGATAATTAGTTTAAAAGTTTAATTAGATTTTTAAAATAGTTTAAAAGTTATTTTAATTAAATATTTTAATTTCTTATAGATAATTAAATTTGTTTAATTGTTAAATAGTTTTATATTTTAAGTAATTAAGTGTTCGTAGATTTTAAAATAAGCGGGGTTTACGATTCATGCACTTTAGGATAATATTAAATAGTTTAAAATTGGTAGATTTAAATTGTAGTTTAAAAACCGAAAACCAATTCGATTCAATTGTCCAAATCAAAGCAAAACGTCTCAAATTCATAAGATCTTCGTGTACAACGAACTTGAGTCACCAACGTGTTTAATTGAATTCGTCATTGGTAATATTAGTCTATTACTTTTTCCTAAAGGTAATGTTCTAATTTACCCTATAATGTAATCTCAAATTATCACATATACTATCAACGAAACATCATTTGTCTTTGGTCAAACAGGTTATGATAAGAATTTGGTGGTGCCTAGACGCGATGGTCGCGGACCAGGGTCAAAGGTCTCAATGAACCGCTACTATAAATACCAACTGCACCAAAGGGCGTGTGATTATGGGCTAATTTTCCGGACAGGCCGCCTGTTCCAACAGTATGCCGTCGCTGTTTTTTGTGCTTTGGAACAGGCTAGGTTAGATTGGGTCAGGACTCACCAAAATGACATCCGTTCCGACTACCTTGCTGGGTTGTACGACTCTTTGAACAGAGGTGACCGAGAAGGGTCGCAATGTGGCCAAGGTATTCTTTTACCAATGTCTTTTACGGGTGGGCCCCGCTACATGTATAACCACTATCTAGACGCGCTCGCATTATGTCGTTCTCTTGGAAACCCACAGTTTTTTTATAACATTCACATGTAATGCCAAGTGGCATGAGATAGAACGTTTCATGACCTAGTTTCCCCTATTGTCGACCCCAGATAGACCTGATGCTACGTGTCGGATCTTTGAACAGAAGGTCAAGGAGTATGTCGCCTTTATGAAGGAGTCAAAACTTTTTGGGTCCGTCACAGGAGGTATGCTTTGCTTATGTGTCTTTAATGTTGACTTTGTTACGTAGCCTATTGATTCCTTACATATGGTTGCTGCTTGCCGCGCAGTCCTGTACACAATCGAGTTCCAAAAACGTGGACTCCCGCATTGTCACACGCTGCTGTGGTTGCATGAGAAAGATAAGATCCTCGACCCAGCCCAACTGGATGCGTTTATTTCTGCGGAGTTACCAGACCCTGATACTGAACCTCAGACATTTGCGGTAGTCTCAGAGCTAATGCTCCACGGACCGTGTGGAGCGGCAAATATGAATTCCCCTTGCATGCAGAATGGTGTGTGCACAAAAAGTTTCCCTAAGAAATACAACGAGCGTACTTTTTTTGACGATGGTGGGTATGTCCATTATCGTCGCCGAGACAACGGCGTTCGCGTCACAAAAAGAGGCTACGAGCTAGACAACAGTAATGTTGTCCCATATAACAGGACCCTTTCGCTGACCTTCAACGCACACATAAATGTCGAGTACTGTGGGTGGAGCATGCTAATCAAGTACCTTTTTAAGTATATATCAAAAGGGCCTGATCGAATATTTGCCAAAGTTACCAAGCCGGTTGGCGAGCCCTCAACCTCAGCACCTCCTCAGCCTAAACCTAGGGATGAAATCCAAGACTATGTTGACGGCCGATACATATGTACGCACGAAGCTTGTTGGCGCATATTTGATTTTCCAATACACAGCAGAGAACCCGCTGTACAGATACTGGCCGTTCATTTGGAAAACATGCAAAGGATTAATTTCCGGGAACGGGATGACGTGTCCATTATTGTGAATCTGCCTGAAAAGAAGAAAACCACGCTTACTGAATGGTACACCTACAACGCAGCCAATGCGGACGGAAGACATTTGACGTATTTGAAGTTCCCTACTGAATTTGTGTGGTATGCAGACGCTAAAACCTGGCGCCGGCGGGCAGTTACAACCAAACATTTGTATGGGCGGCTCGCATTTGTACATTCTAGCGCCGGTGAGCTCTTCTATTTCCGGATGCTACTATCTCACCAAAAAGGCTGTGAATCTCCAACAGAGGTGCGGACCGTCAACAGCACCGTTTGCCCTACCTATCGTGCGGCATGCGACGCATTAGGCCTACTCGGAGACGATCGAGAGTGGGATATTGCTCTAGAGGAAACAACTGGGCATGCAACTGCATCTGAAACAAGGACCCTTTTTGCACGAATGCTATTGTTTTGTGACGTTTCAGACCCACGGAGACTATGGGAAAAACACTGGGAAAGTATGTCTGATGACATTGGTTCACGCGTGTCCGCAACCGTAGGTATTCGCAATTTTTTTGTGAACGATGCTGAAAAGAAGGGATACATTTTATATGACATATTATGTATTTTGACAGACTATGGTAGAACGTTGTCCGAATACGGTCTCCCAGACCCTCCCAGAAGACTTTTAGAACAGCTTAAAAACAAATTGCTAATGGAGGAGAAAAACTACAATAGGGCGCAATTGTTTCACGAGACTATGAACGCCCTTCCGAAGCTTAATGTTGCCCAGCGTCGAATTTACGACTCTATGACTCAAGCATCATTACAAAATCGACAGGAACTGATATTTGTCTACGGTCACGGTGGAACAGGTAAGACTTTCTTATGGCAAACAATAACAGGCTCGCTGAGGTCACAAGAAAAGATCGTACTTACAGTGGCTTCATCTGCCATCGCGTCCTTGCTTCTACCCGCTGGCCACACAGCTCATTCAAGGTTCAGAATACCTCTAGAGTTAACAGAATAATCGGTTTGTCACATTAAAAAAACACCCAGCTCGGCCGCCTTTTAACTGATACAGATGTCATAATCTGGCATGAAGCACCGATGAACAACCGCCGTTGTTTCGAAGCGTTCGACCGGTCTCTTAGAGACCTTATGGGTAACCCTGAAACCGTCTTTGGTGGGAAAACAGTCATTCTTGGTGGGGATTTCCGCCAAACTCTTCCAGTTAAGAAAGGTGCTTCCAGACTTAAACTCATAACTCTGTCGGTCTCACAGTCACCTCTGTGGCAACATTTTAAGATCCTCACGCTTACTGAAAACATGAGACTCACGAGAAATGATCTAACAACCCTTGAAAGGGAAAAAGCGCTGGAGTTTGCACAGTGGCTGTTGAAACTTGGGAATAGTGAAATTGGCCAACCTGACGAAGAAGAACCCGAAAGTGTTAGCTGGATATCCGTACCTCCTTAATACTGTGTTTCCGGGAACGAGGCTGGCCTGACAGAGCTTATACGGTTCATATAAGACGAAGAGACTCTCAGACACCCAAGTGCCACCACTTTCCAGAGTAAGGCCATTGTATGTCCTAAAAATGATACGGTAGATGTTATCAACAGCCGGATCGTGGCGCAGATCCCCGGAGAAGTGACTACATACTTAAGTAACGACACTGCCTACCCACATGGTGGTGATACATCCGAAACAGATATGTTGTACCCAACAGAGTTCCTGAACACATTGAACTTCCCAGGTTTTCCACCACATGAATTACAACTAAAAGTTGGCTTTCCTATAATGCTGTTGAGGAACACTAATCTGACTGGGGGCCTGTGCAACAGCACAAGAATGATTGTTAGGGCGCTAAAGTCAAAGTTAATAGAGGCTCATATCATTACTGGGACGCGTGTGGGAGAAAAAGTATACATCCACAGGATTCCGTTACCTCATCAAGAACCAAATCTTTCGTTCACCTTCAAACGGAAACAGTTCCCAGTGAAATTGTGCTACGCTATGACAATTAACAAAAGCCATGGACAGTCTCTATCGAAGATAGGTGTTTATCTACCGAAACCCGTGTTTAGCCACGGGCAACTTTATGTTGCCCTCTCGAGGGCCACTTCTCCAGACGGTCTGCGAATACTGATTCAGGAACAAGAAAATCAGCCCCCAAACACGACAAAAAACATCGTCTAAAAAGACTTTTTACGTAGCATATAAAACCAAACTCACTGGCAACATTCTCAAAATATGTTTCACGGTCCCCCTTTTTTCCCCCTGTTGGTACATTATCTTCTGGTTAGGAATAGTACATGGTTTGCTGATTGCGTATTTGTAGGGTTTTTTTAAAAAAACACATGTCTTATTCCCGTTCATTATGTGCGCTTATATGCCTTTTGATAAAAACAATATATGGGCCCTTTGTTTGTTTACAATCGCCTCACACCTATGGCTATTGTTATTGCTAACCGCCTTTGTTCTTGCCATCATATAGTTGTGAATGTCTTATCACCGTTAATTATGTGCGCTTGTCTGACTTTTGATAAAAAACAATATATGGGCCCTTTGTTTGTTTACAATCGGCTTACACCGATGGCTATTTTTATTGCTAACGACCTTTGTTCTTGCCATCGTATAGTTGTGAACAGGTGGTATGGCTGACACAAGCACATCTGCATTGGTGGTTGCATGTACACCAATTTCCGAATTGACGCCGCAGCTTAGAGATTGCATTCTTGAAGCCATTGTCTACCGTAAATGTATGTCCAAAACCATACCAACACAAACAGACCCGACAGTGAAAGAGTTAATCTACTGATGTATTCTTATTGACAAGAAGGTTAGTTTTTTTAAAACACACTTAAACCATTCAGGCTAACTCCAGCCAACAGTCATGTTTAGATGTTGACGGATTACTTTTATGTGTTTCCAGGGTGATGCGATTCAGGCAAACATGGATCCCGCAAATGCACCATACTTTCGGTCTAAACTTCAATACGGAAAAGTTTATCGCATTTCCGAATTCTTTGGTGAACCAACAGCCAATTACCAACAAACACTCGCATGGGAAACTACTCTCAAGTTTGGCAAGATAACTAGATTCGAACACCTAGAAAACCAGGCGAAAAACTACCCGCAACATTTTTTCGACTTTGTGCCTTACAACCATCTCAGTTCAAGATTGCCAATGAAGAATGTGGCTGACAGATTGGTGTACCCGCGCCTTACAGGTAACACACAGATTACAACCATACTTAAAACTTTTGGCTTTAACCTGTCTATTAAATTTTGGTCTGTTGTTTCAGATTACCTAGGGTGCATCCGATCGGTTGGCGACTTGCCCCGACAAGGAAATATGAGACGCAAGATCACTATTGAAAACCTAAAGTAAATTCTCTTTCTTTAAGTTGTATTATTTGTTTTTCTGTTGTGCTTCATTTTAACACGGTTTCCTTTGGTTGTTGGCCTGCCGTTCTGATGAACAAGTGGTCCTGCCATCGACCTAACGCTCTGGGATAGCCTCGCACTACAGTTCGACAAATCAGCCGTTGAAAAATTCCCTGTTCCTGTGCTTCTTGCAGTTTCGTCCTGCCGGGTCACCGAATACAACGGTACGTTATAAAATGCATCGTCCATTACTCGCTCATGCTATTAAACCCTAATACTTCTGTTCGCCTGCCCAGGCACCTTGGAACTTTCAAGCACATCCGCCACTTTCTGTTACACTAACCCTGAAATCCCCGAGGTTCACGAAGCAAAACAAGCGTAAGCGTTACAGCTTTCTTTACCGTAAATATATCGTACTTTCTCACGCGTTGTCTACCAACCCCTCATATGCAGGTTCATCGACCGTTTCAAGACGATCCCTATGCTGCAGGTAAGCAAATACCACTTCAAAGAAGCGCCAACCGAGAAAAAGATTAACAAAGAACCACTCTCTTCTTTGCTACTGCAAAATCCTGCCAGCTACAAGGTACAAATTCAGTTATTGATGGATTGGGGGCTCCTCGCAGTACCCATTGTTAACTGCCATTTTTTCCCCACGTGCAGGGTGTTCAGTTTACCTGTGATGCAACTATCACAGACGTCGTCCAAAACAGAAACTGGTACTATGTCACATGTACAAAATGCCGAAAAACACCCCGTGAATTTGATGGAACATTCATCTGCGAAGACGATGGGCTGCTAGAAGACACTGCTTTCAAGTATGTAGATATTACTTATAACAAAGCCGGTATAACAAATAAACTTGCTACAATAGTAATTTCCTTTCACGATACCACCCCGCAGGTACAGTTTCAAGACAGTTGTTCACGACGGTACTGGAAAAGCCAATTTCACGTTCTTCGACCAATCTGGTGAGCAGATCCTAGGCCAACCGTGCTCAAAGCTGGCGTCCAAGTATCGAGGTGTCGATAGGCGAACTGTTCCACCTGAAATCATTCACCTTATTGGGCTAGCCGGAACATTCAAAATACGATATTCTACAAAGACAGTGACTGGGTCAGGCGAGTTCACCGTCGACGGAATAGTTCCAAAACAACTCATGATTGAACAAGAACATCCCATTCTTCTGGAAGGCACGGCCGCCGAAGCAACTTCAGGAGAAGATAGTAAAACTGCACAGTTGGAAGGTCAGCCGCCTTTTTGTTAACATTGCCCAAACAAATGTATTATCTGCCATTCACCCAATAACAACTATCGTTGGACCAAGGTACCTCGGCTCAACCAACGGACCAGGTGCACTATGTCTACCCAAGTGCTGTGCAGCAGCCAACAGATGCTTCGGAAGAGTTAATCGTTGAGAAAATCATCCTGGGACCCCTGCTGAATGACCAGGAACAACCTATTCTACTGGAAGGCATGGATGAAACATCCTGGGAGATTGACACTATCGACCCAACTAATGTGTCGAAACCGGTTACCATAGACGATGGACAACAGCAGTTGAAACAAGAACCAGGTACATCCTTTCCCACGCATTTAGATTCTGCAACTACAAACAATAACCCACATAGGGACAACAAAGGAAACAAATTACAACAAAACCACTGTCATGTTATATAACATCACCGGTATACAAAATATTCCATGCACCAAATGCCACGCATACATTAACGATACACACCGCTACATTTAATATTAAACGACAAGTCCAATATATTACACGTGGTTGACAGTCTATTTTATAAGACAACCACAAACATTATCATCCCAACACGTACAACAAAGAAACAAACACAAATGGGGGCGCCGTCATCACATGAATAGTTGCCCCACGTTTATTGCCAACATGGAAACATAAGCCTGCTCAGCAGGCACACAACCTCTCCAACTGATCAAAGAGATTGCATGAAGGCCTCAATCTCATGAATCCGGCCATCAGATTCGTCCATCAACCCCCCCCCCCCCCCCCCCAGCTTAAGACGTTCGGCGACATTCCTTTCCTGCATCTGAGTCAGTTGCCAGATTATACGGTGGACACGGCGGTCTGGACTGAGACTTGAAAGCTCAAGGAAGAATCCAACGGCATCATCAATTTCCTTGGTCTTCTCCGCATAGAGCACTTCAAGATTCTCACGCCATTTGTGTTCCTCTTCGATCTTTCTTTCCATGTAAAAGTAAAAACAATCGCCATAATCTGTTGAACATGTCAACAACTGCAGAGTGTTCAAAATTGGCCGACAACTCATCTTCTCTACACCTTTTTTCTTATTCTATTACCTCAAATGTGTTTGTCTACCAGCCAATGCATCCATTAAATAAACCCTCAACCCAACACTGTTAACATGTGACATTCAATAATTTTTTATTCTAATACTATCAAACTAAGCAACAAAAAATACACAGTTGACCCACCCAGAACCACAAAATTAATCAATGTCAGAATCATGAGTGCAATGTTGAATCTGAACAGCAACAGACAACACAAAATGTTGATCATGTGTGCAAGTAAAAAACAATTGAATAATATATCCATCACACACATACTACACAAGAATCACAAATAAAATAAAGTCTTTCCAAATACATAAGCCAACCTGGACAGTGAACAATTTATTACACAAGCATTAAGATAAAGCCCACAAACGCACAGACAGCATTTGCGTTCAAACAGCAAGGTTAAGACCATAAGTAAAAACACCAAAGTAACTAGCGAAACAAACATGAATGGTTTCTTCCAGTTGGACAATCACATTCCTCAGACAGTTGTTCAGGGTGACCCAACAGTCCCTGTTAGTAATGCCAAATAAGTTTCTTTCTCGCGGATACGCTGTTTTGATGCCTCAACCTCCCGCGTGAGCCTATCGCGAAAAGGACACTCTGTGTCCATTGTTCGCATAAAAAAACAACCATTCGTTCACCAACACTATCGCCTTTGATTGTTAGTAACTCCTGGCGCAAATGCTCGCGCTCAACAATGGCAATGTTTGCCTCATCATACATGCGATCAACCTTTGACTTCCAGGCCTTCTCGGCTTGGAGGTCATCCCACAAATAGCAAACAAACATATCAGACAATTTCCCCGAGCGTGCTTCTTTTTTTAACGCATCCAGCCTCGGGTGGAAAGACATTGCTTATGTTTGCTTACAACTTTTATAAATTGGGTATTACAAGTATGAAAACAACGTTTCTACCAACAACTTAAATAGCCAAATAAAAGACGATTGTAGTCTCCACTATCAACATCCATTATCGATGTCATGTGTATAAACAGGCTCCACATGGGCAACACAGTATTGCCAACTTGCAATGCACAGTTTTGCCAATAGGTATCTCTGCTCCCTGCCCTTAAAAACTCATCTCCAATACCAACCACTATCAATCTTATCTCATTAAGTGCTACAGGAAAAGTTGCCTATAAAAGCTAACCCTATAAACAATAATATCCATCGATGGGAAAAAAACAAAAACAACACCAGTATTCAGACTGCCTCAATATGGGCAAATACTTTTGCCTCTGTGACATTTAGAATTCAGGAACACTTAAACAAAATTACATATAACGCATGCACCTAACATCGAACAAGTTGTATTAACAATAAAAGATGTTCTGCCTTTAAAGATGCCAAATAAAAAGTTAAACGAAGATAGCAACCAACAAATTAAACATACCACACCATTACCACACGTGGCATACTGTGCCTCAAGACAACAAATACCCGTAACGCAACAGCATAAACTAACAAACATAACCCTCAGACACTTCCTAAGTACAAGAATTTATTTGAAATAAAAAAACAGACAAACGCAACCACTAACCCACCCTCCCAAGGCTTTCGATTGTCATATGTTACGGATGAAAAACTCCATATCCGCGACGCGATCGTCTGATGCAGCAACCAGTTCTTACAACTGGCGAAGCTCCGCTTCAGCACGGTCTTGCATATCCAATAGCAAAGAAACCATTCGGCTCAACAACGGTTCTGGACTAACACTTGACAACTCGCTTATCAATCCATCCCTCTTAGCAATTGCAGTCCTTTTGCATCTAAACATACCTTCAAGTGTACCCCTCCAGTCCATCTTATGACCAACCTGTTCACGCAAATAAAACCAGAAACAGTTACTCAACTCATCCCATCCACACGCCATCTGCAAAGCACGAAGCCGTCTCAACCAGAACATTTTTTTCTACCGGGTTCTCAATTGCTTTTTACACAGGTGTATTGGTAATACATGCCATGCCATTCTTATATAAGACTCTGCCGCTCACCTGTTGCACCATACCCTTGAGTGCCTAGGTTAGTTTAAAATATTAACCCAGCAAAAACTGCCATCCTTTCATGAATAGTTTGCCCCTCCTGATTCAGCAATGTGTGACAGACATAACACAGCCTCCAACATAATGGCATGTGCAAGCGCAGTTGCAAGAACACAACTTGCTATACATTTGACTCAATCCTAACCACAAACAGAGCCCTGACACCTATAATACAACTTTCCAATAGGTATTATATACATACGAATACAGATGAACCACATAAGGTTAATGTTCAAATTCACAACTAATAAAATTGATTCAATTGCCATTGAGAAAATACGAATATTTCGTGAGCTTATTATCCTTAAAAATAATATGAATATTAACTTGCTTCTTTATTGTAAACAGGAACTCCACCAGCGGACGTCCTAGAAACAGTTACAGCGACAATTGTCTCAACATTCCAAAAGACCGAACCCACTGGGAGAACAAGGAGCACAAAAAGAAACCTTCTGCCCTAACTGGAAGAACACGTTAAGAAGCAAAAACCGCAGTAGTTCGTGACTCAAACAATAACACTTCTTTTGGCAATCGTTTATATATGTGATCTAAACATTTATGTCTGTTTAACAACCTACCTAATTTTGTACCTCTTATGCAACGTAATACTATGACGCTCTCCCTTTTGTTATTCGCTGGCCAGTATACAGCTAAACCTAGACACCATCGTTATATCGCCCGTGCTCCCCCGGCAGCGGAGCGCGGGCACAAAACCTAGTATGTTATAATTCTTTTAATCGGAGTTTAGATCTCGTGTATATATATGCATTAAATATATTAATCGAAGATACGTAAAAAAATAATGTAAGATATAGATCTCGTTTATAATATACATTAACTCTTGATGTTCATTGTTTTATCACGATATTTGATTGTCTGTGTTTTGATTTGTATAATGTTTGACTGATTTATTAGTTTTATCACTTGTTTGTCATACATGTAATATGTTATCACTTGATCATTAGATCCGATAGATTCAGTTAATATATTTTATAACATGTATACTATTATTCTAAGATGATGTAAACAAAATGCTACCCTAAATTAATTAATATTTTATTTTCCAGTACACGATGATTTTATTTGATTTGGTTGTTACTTGGATAAATCTTCAATTTTTGTTGAATACGGTCTAGTTTTGAATTGCTTGCAATGTATTAGTCTCATATATTGAGCTGTTAAGATTTTGATAAATCTAACGAATTGTACTTTAATTATATGATAATCACTTGAATAATAATGTTGTGTTTTTAACTAAAAGTGGCTACACTATTTTTGTTAAAAAACATGTTACACTACAGAAGTATGTGATTTGCATCTAGCGATATATATGTGTTTTATAGACAAGAAAACCATTGAACATTATTTATTAATGAGTATTTTATAGTCACAATAACGAGTCTTAAACGATAAAAAATAAGATCTTAAACGAGTGTGTCATACCCATTTTTTAGTTTTCATATTATTTGAAACAGTGGATTGAAGTTGTCATATTTGATTTATTTATTTTCATATAGTCTCTCTTATATATTTAAGACATGTTACCAAGTTTAACGCGACTGATCTTAGCCACTTACATAAATCAAAGGAATAAGATTTGAGTTTGATGTACCTAATCAAATAACATCCAAACGTTTGTAAATCTGGGAATTTTTAGTGGTTCGATAAGTATATTTTTTTTAAAGTTTAATTATTAATTAAACTATAAATTTTGTTGAAATTTATTTGTCAGTAAAATAATTTTTCTATTTAGTAGATGCTGATATAGTCAAGAAGGCATGCTTACTTCTTTCTGAAATATGATTATGTATCTTTTCACATGTTAATAACTATGTCTTTTATAGATATTTAGATTGAACTAACAAATATTTATAATGAATACAATTGTATGCATACAAGTATGACGGTTGATGGACTCGTGAATGTGATGAGATACAATGATCAAAACTGATTGTGAATAAGCTCACAAGATTACTCTTAAAAAAGATATAAGTTTATAATACGAGTTGGTTTAGTATTATTTGAGTTTATTATATGTGTGAACATCATCATTAATATTATTTGTTTTAGAGAACTGAGTAATTGATCGATAACGTATAAGTTTTTAGTATAATATACGTTCTATCCTTTGATATTGTTGTATGCTAATTTCAATATTTGCATAAATGTGAGAAGCTAGAGAAATATAAGTTTAAATATGATGAAATGCAAAGTTCTTCATAGAATTTGGTTTTATAAATAAAAGTTGTAATTAAAGCACACGTGGCCATAAAGTATTGAATTTATGAGCCAAGATTATATAGTAATTGGCATGACCGGTTGAACTATTCCGTACCAATGATGATGCGAAAATTATAGAAGAATCATGAGCTTCTTCAAAGATGATTTTGATTATCTTTATTGTTCTCAATGAAAGTTCATTACTTATCACCACTGAATATAAATAAGGACTCATTCCTTGAAATGTTGGAAAAGATAAAAAGAGCATGTATGGGCCTATACATGTCTCATGTGGATCATTTTGAGTTATAAAATCGATGCATCGTCAAAATGATCATCAAATACGCAACTTAAAGTTGGAGTAATTAGTGGCTCGATGTGAGCATGATTTTCCAAACAAAATATTAAGAATGGTGGTGAATAAAGTATTGGGTGATTATTGGTATATATGTGAACTTAAAGATAGCACATATTCATATATGAATTGCTTTTGTTGAAACGTTTATAAAACGTGTTCAGATAATTGCAAAGCAAATAATTATGAGAACAAAAGTTTTGGTTATGGGGAAATTTATAACTTATTAATTCGCATCTTGCCAACATTTAATAATGAATCTTCCCCGTTATAATGGTTTTTGGTCACAAGCCATATAGTTCCCATATGAGATACTGAAATGTGTGACATATATCATAATAAGTCCACCACAACGCACAAAACGGGATTTTGAGAATGATAATTCATTCATGGGGAGAATGAGCAGCGGGAAATTTGGAATGAATTATGATAATGAAAAGTTGATCCTCTCAAGTAATGAATATGAACATAAAGTTCATGAGACAATTTACATTCCAGATCTAGTAATTGCTAGACAAGTGTAGTGACCTAAAAAAGTGACTAGATCACAAACGCTGCTAGTGCTCCAATTAAAATGAGTGTCCCAACAATAAAACCAATGATTGATAGTAAGTCTGTGGCACGGCTACAACGTGATAGACTATTCGATTCCAAATAAAAATGCTCAATTGAAGAGATAATATGGAGCAAGAAAATTAAGATGGTCTTATCGAGGTAATAAAGACCCCTTGATAGTCTCCTAAAGAGACACTAGACATGAAGGTAATTGAGAAAACCCCTGGTACATGAAATACTATGAGATCTCAATAAATGATAAAATGCAATGTCTAGTAGAGTGTGGAATCGAAAAGAAATAAATCGACGTCGATAGAGATATAGTTATAATGTGAATGATAATGATAATAAAGAATATAGCGCTAAAGTGAATGTGAGTATCATGGATAGATGAATATCCAAAATATTAATGACGCAAGAATATAATGAATAATGGAGGTCTCTTGTGATGAGACATATGGTTGAAGCTTACAATCTATTTATAAAACTTATTGGATACGTAATAGTCTTTATGAGAGAGAGAAATTAAAATATGCATAAGTTGCAAATGATGGCACACGTATATTTCTCAAAGACTTGACAATGATCATGTAGATACATGTTCACATGTGGTGGATCCAATAAATATTATATAAGTCTGGCAATTTGATAATAAGTGATATGCGTCTAAAAGATATATATGAATAGAGCTCAAGTGATATTGATATTTCATTATTGCATATAATATGCATGAAGCATGCTAGAGATAATTAATGCTTAAGGCATATAAGAAACGTTCTCGAGAACAATATTGATTGTATTGAACTAATCATGATTTGAGTATATATGTTATAATCGCCTTAGTGTGTAGTATTGTGCCAAATAAAGAGTTATGGTTATAAAGGCGACTAAGTGCATAGAAATTAAATTTGAAACAAAAAACAAAGTTTGTCTTAGTTCCAGAATTGAACATCTTAATGATGAAATATGTATGCATCATGAAAACTAAAGATAAAGTTGTATCTTTATGTGGATAAAAAAACACTCATATTTATGAAGTCACATGATGTTAGAAAGACTCTCTTGATTTTTAGAGTTGATGATCACAATATCGATTGAGATATGTCATTTGAAAATGAACAATTCAAATTTTGCTAAGGGTCATACTTGTTGGAAATAAATAACTTGCAAAGTTTGATGATAAACTTGAACGAGATGTATGACGTATTATTATGCAAAGAATATGTGTAAATAGTGTTCATACATATGATTTTATTAATACACCTTAATGTGTATTTTAGTGACTTGGTAAGCTTAAGTATTGTGATCATCGGGGGGAGAATATATGTGTTGTACTCTTTTTCCCTTGACCATGGTTTTATCCCCGCAGAGTTTTCCGGCAAGGTTTTTAACGAGGCAACATCCCCGAGAGTATAAAGGAATTATGTACTCTTTTTCCTTCACTAGACTTTTGTCCCACTGAGTTTTATCTAGCAAGGTTTTAACGAGGCATGATCCTCATATGAAAATACAAGAAGGATTGTTATTGATAAATATGGATGCATGTCCATATCTTTTATTTTAGATGTTATCTGAATCATGAATTTTTTCCTTCACTAGATTTTTCCTAATGGGTTTTGTCTAGTAAGATTTTTAAGGTGACATATTCTCCAGTGTAATCATTATTAAGACTACTTCATCAACCATACAAAGATTCTGAGAAGAAGACAAATGTTTATGAATACAATAAAGCATGCAAAAGCGGTTGCATCAAAGACGACAAGACAAGACATTTAGTTCAAGCGATAATTTGGAGGATTGTTTATCAAGACTCTTCCTACCTCAACATTAGGAAGTTAACCTACTACAACGGAATGTGTCGACTCAAAGATCTAACGTGATGTAGTCATCAGAGGGAGATAATATGCGTTGCACCCTTTTCCTTCGTCATGGTTTTGTCCCACTGGGTTTTCCTGACAAGGTTTTTAATGAGGCAGCATTCTCAAAGTGTATTATCTATAGAGACATCCAAGAGGGAGTGTTATGGATAATTATGTATGGATGTCTTGAATAAGGCCCATGGCCCAAATAGTGATTAGGGTTTACCCTAGTATTTATCTTATAAATACTCACTGTATTTATCATTTATCAGTATCAATTGAAGAATACATTTATTCTTTACTTTTATTCACAACATTAAGGAATATGTTCCGTTAATCCTAGACCTAGACGCAAGTAATCAAAAGGTTCCCTCTTAAGTGGCTTAGTGAAGATGTCAGCTAAGTTATCCTCGGAGGGTACCTTCTCAATCGAAATGTTACCCTTTTGAACATTATCCCTAAGGAAATGGTGGCGAATTTCTATGTGCTTGGTTCGCGAATGTTGCACGGGATTCTTGCTAAGGTCTATAGCACCTTTATTGTCGCACATGATGGGAACATCATCAAGAGAAATCCCGTAATCAACAAGCGTTTGCTTCATCCATAGAGCTTGTTGGCATGCTTTTCCGGCACTCACATACTCGGCTTCCGTGGTGGATATCGCAAGAGCGGTTTGTTTCTTGGAGAACCAAGAAGTTAAACAACAACCTATGAAGGTACAAACTCCACTAGTGCTTTTCCGGTCCACATAGTCTCCCGCATGATCCGATTCCGCGTAGATAATGGTTTCTACGCCGGTCCCTTTAGGATACCATAATCTTATATGTATAGTGCCCTTAATGTATCGGAAGATACGCTTAACCGCTTCAAGGTGAGAGGTTTTGGGAGCCTCTTGGAAGCGAGCACAAAGGCAAACACTAAACATGATATCCGGTCGACTTGCCGTTAGGTACAACAAACTACCAATCATACCTCTATATTTGGTGTTGTCTACTGACTCACAATCATCATCTACGGTGTGTTTAGTATCCGAGGCCATTGGGGTCTTCATTGGTCTAGATTCTTCTAATGCAAATTTCTTTAGCATTTCTTTAGCATACTTAGATTGACTAAAGAAAATACCATCATCCATTTGTTTAACTTGGAGTCCTAAAAAGAAGTTAAGTTCTCCCATCATACTCATTTCAAGCTCATCATGCATGATTTTGGCAAAGTCATCACACAATTCTTGACAAGTTGAGCCAAATATAATGTCATCAACATACATTTGCACGATTATGAGGTGAGAACCTTTCTTCTTTGTAAAGAGCGTGTTGTCTACCATCCCCATGGTATACTCATGTTTAACAAGAAACGCTTTAAGTCTATCATACCAAGCTTTGGGTGCTTGTTTAAGACCATAAAGTGCCTTCTTAAGCTTGTAAACATGATCCGGTTTTTCAAAATCAATGAAGCCGGGAGGTTGAGCCACATATACCTCCTCATTGATCAAACCGTTAAGAAACGCACTCTTTACATCCATTTAATGAAGCTTAAAGTCTAAGGCAAAAGCGTAGGCTAAAAGGATTCTAATGGATTCTAATCTTGCTACCGGTGCATATGTCTCGTCATAATCAATCCCTTCTTGTTGATTATAGCCTTGAGCTACAAGTCTAGCCTTGTTACGAGATACAACACCATTCTCATCTAACTTATTCCTATAGACCCATTTGGTTCCTTTAATGGTAGAACTTCTAGGTGGAGGAACAAGTTCCCAAACATCATTAGCAACGAATTGATTCAATTCTTCTTGCATCACAATGACCCAACTCTCATCCTACAAAGCTTCTTTAACATTCTTTGGTTCAATCAAGGAGACGAAACAAAAGAAGTTGCTTTGGTTTTGGACTTGAGATCTTAGGGTCCTTTGATTTAAGTCACCAATGATATTATTGAGAGTATGATCCTTAGACTCCTTAATGTTTACTTCCTTTTCAACACTAAGGTCTTCAACTCCTATTTTTCTAACCTCTTTTGCTTTAACTACTTCTATTTCATCCAAGTCATCATCAACCAATGGTGGTGTCTTGGATAAAGGAGGGGTTTCATCAGAAGTCACGTTAAGTGATTCTTCAATTACGCCAGAGGTTCTATTGAGGACTATGTATGCTTTGCTAGTTTGGGAATAACCTAAAAAGATACATTCGTAAGACTTTGGGTCGAACTTGGTAAGGTATTCTTTGGTGTTGAGGATAAAGCACTTGCTTCCAAACACCCTAAAGTATTCCAAAGAGGGTTTCTTACCTTTAAGAATCTCATAGGGGGTCTTTCCTAGGAAAGGTCGAATAAGAATTCGGTTGAGAATATAAGTCGATGTGTCCATGGAATTGCACCAAAACTTTTGAGGCAAGGATTGCTCGTTTAACATCGTCCTACTCATCTCTTGGATGGTCCTATTCTTCCTTTCAACTACCCCATTTGATTGTAGAGTGCGAGGAGCCGAGAAGTTATGGGTAATACCATGAGCTTCACAAAAGGCACCAAATTTCACTTCATTATCAAATTCCCTACCATGACCCGTCCTAATAGAGACAATTGGACATCCTAGTTGATTTTGAATTCTTCGACTAAAGATTCGAAATGATCGAAAGCTTCATTCTTAGATGCCAAAAATCTAGTCCAAGTGAATTTAGAATAGTCGTCAACTATAACTAGGGTATAAAGGTTACCTCCATAACTCCGTATGGCGGAAGGTCCAAAGAGATCCATATGTAGGAGCTCTAAGCACCCAGAGGTTGAAACTAAATTCTTGGCTTTGTGACTTGAGTGAACTTGCTTTCCAACTTTGCAAGCATCACAAAAGTGACTATCAAACTTCATCTTAGGGAGGTGTCTTACCAACTCCTTAGAGACTAAAGATTGAAGTAAACGCATATTAGCGTGACCTAATCTCCTATGCCAAAGAGTAGAACTATCATCTATAGTCGCAAGACATATGTTGTCTTTTGACTTCTTATTGACCTTCATGACATAAAGCCCGTGCTTTCTAACACCTTTTCCAATGACCTTTCCATCTTTTACGATTTCATTGTCATGTTCCGAAAAGATGACCTTACACTTATTGTCACAAATTTGACCTATACTTAAAAGGTTAAACCCTAAATTATCTACGTGCTCAATATTTTCAATGGTCATGGAGTCAAGAGAAACCGTACCTTTGCCAATGATATTACCACGTAGACTACTAGCGAATGTGACGTTACCTCCATCATATGCTTTGTAGCGCGAGAACAAACTTCGATTACCCGTCATGTGTTTAGAACATCCACTATTCTTAATCCACTCGTCGGGTTCCAAATCAATTCACAAGCATATCTAGGTAACAACACACACGATCAAACATTTGGTCCCCAGAATCTCATGGGTCCAAAATTGTTAGTTCCAAACATCCCTTGCATTTGGTTGGGATGTATGAATGGAGGAGGGGTTCCCCATGGGGAACAAAATAGAGGAGGATAATAATTCATATAACCATTTTGATGTTCATTATTTCTCCTAGGTGTATTTCATCTTGGTTTAGAGTTGTGGTTATTCCTTCTAGGTGTTGGAGTTTTACTTCTAGGTCGTGAATTGTTTTGACTATCTCTTCTAGGTGTTGTCGTTCTACTTCTAGGCCTAGACTCATTCCGTACTCTTGGTGGAGTAGATGATGGTCTTGATAAACTTCTATTTCCCATTAGAGGTTTACTCAAGGACTTGTAGAACTTATCAACGGCATTGTCGTCAAGTATGGGTAATTTGACCTTGTTAACAATAAGATGCTTTGGTTTTTCACCTAAATTTGACTTTTTAGAAAGTTCAGGATTTTCAGCAAAAACTCTTTCTGTCCGCGGTTCCTTATCTAGGGCGGCGGTTCCATAGTGATAAGGAACCACCCCATACAATCTGGGACCACGTACAACAGACAATTTTTCTGAAAATCTGACTTGTTTAGGTTCACTGGTTGATGCTTCATTTGAGTTAAAACCTACACCAAGTCTTTCCTTAGAATAAATTTGTTTGTTTAACATATCATCAAGAGCACTAGTACCTTTCATGAACTTTTCCAATTTAATGAAGGTGCTCTTGAGATTTTCATTCTCTAATCTAAGTTTCTCACAACTTAAGCAACCTAAATCAACTTCTTTATTTTTCTCAAGCTTGACTAATTTCTCCCTAAGTTCATTGATCTCATTTTCAAGCTTAGTTTTGGTTGATTTTAAGGTTTTGTTCTTTTTTATGAATTTAAGGCTAAGTTTGTGTAAATTATCATATTGCCCTTTTAATTCGATATCATCTAAGGTAGAGCTATCATTGCTATAATATTCGGTTTCGGAATGTACCTCTTTAGAAGTATGAGCCATAAGTCATTTCTCCTCTTTGAGGTTGTCATCAACATCTTCACCGCTATCGCTCCAAGAACCACAAACGAACGCCGTGTGATTATTATCATGTGAAGGCTTTGGATACTCACTAATGAAATTATTTGGATCACCACATCTAAAGCAATTCATATCACCTTTTTCGTTTTTGGCAAACCGATTCTTTAAGAATAGTTTCTTGTCATTGTTGTGTTGCCTCACGTGTTGACCTCGTCTTTTGAAGAACCTCTTGAAATCTCTTACCGCCAATGCAGACTCCTCGTCATCGCTATCTGAGGAATTATCATGATCGCTTTGTGCCTTCTTGGCTTTGAGTGCAAGAGACTTCCTTTCACTCTTGGTTTTCACCAATTCAGAGTCCTTCAAAATTATCATCTCATGAACCTTCAAGTTGCCTATGAGTTCATCAAGTGATAATGTTGAGAGATCTTTTGATTCTTCAATCGCCGTGACTTTTGCTCTCCACTTCGGATGTAAGGCCATTAGAAACTTCCTAACATTTTTCTTGCTAGAAAAACCTTCATCAAGTGCTTTTAGACTAGTAATAATAGTGTTAAATCTAGCAAAAGCACTATCAATAGTTTCATCATCTAAGATGACAAATTGTTCATATTGTTGGACAAGAAGATCGATTTTGCTTTCTTTAACTTGGCTATTACCTTGGTGGGTTACTAAAAGAGTGTTCCAAATATCTTTAGCAGTTTCACACATAAAAGTCCTTTCATACTCTTTCTTAGGTAAAGAATTATAAATCACCATTTTAGCCTCATTATTTTTCGAAAGTTTCTTTTTAGTATCGTCATTAGCTTTGTCAAAAGTGACCAATTCTTTTGTTTTAGAAACTTCATTAAATTGATAAGGTAAAAAATCACCATTGGTAATAACATGCCAAAGATCTAAATCTTTTGATTTCACATAAGTCTCAAATCTATTTTTCCAATAAATAAAAATATCGGTTTCAAAAAGTTGTGGTCTTTGCATAGATTGCCCTTCTAGGTACTTGTTGGAATCCATAGATCGATTCAAGTTTTAAAATACAATATACTTTAAAAATTCTTGAGCAACCTCGCTCTGATACCAATTGTAGAAACTGGAAGGGGGGGGTTGAATAGTTTCTTATATTTACTTGTTAAAAGATGGTTTTCAAAAAATCCTTTTTCAAAAACTTAGGCTTGAGGAAATGTGTGAAATCTTTTTATGCACAATATGAACAGTGATAGTGTAACTAAACTAATTCTAACTAATGTATATGCACAAAGAATAAAGAATGTAAAGAGTTAAGGGTAAAGAAAGATCAAACCAAAAACAAGGATTTATAGTGGTTCGGCAACGAAGCTCACTCCTCGTTCCTACTCCACTCCTCGAGTACTCCTTACTTGAGAGTTCACTACACAACAAGCTCCTTATGGTGGAGAAAACCGTCCACGTCGCTTAACTAAATTCCAAATCTAAGCTAAAAGTCGAGCCCTAATCGTAGCTAGGACCAATCTACACAACTATACTTAGTACCTACACAACTTCCAAATAGACACAACTACTTGGATCTTCACAACTATGATACAACAACAAATGTATAAGATTTGATCTTCAAAGGATCTTTGGTGATGGACTCAACACTTCACAAGGATAGTTTTCTTCTCTTTACACTTGGAGAGGAAGGGATGAATAGAATAGATTCACTTCTAAACAAGTAGTAATCAATCAAATGATCAAGGATTTGAGTGATTTAAGAAGTATGTTTGAATCTGGAAATTTATGTGCAAAAGAGGTGAATAGAAAATCTGAGAATGGTCCGCTATTTATAGGAAAAAGGGCCAACGGCTATATCTGTCCGCGGTTCCTTATCTCAGCCGGCGGTACCTTATCGATAAGGAACCGCATAGGCACTAGGGAACCGCCGGAGTAGACTCCGCTCCCTTTTTGTCCTTTAGTGGTGGAGGTCTTATCTGATTATAAAATATCCTGAAAGAATATTCCAAATCAAAAAGGTATATGCCATTTTCAAATTTTCAAATATTTAATTTAATAAAACATTTTCTTAAAAAGAAAGTTTAATAAAAAAAACTTGTCACACTTAAAAAAAAGTCAGTTTTAAGAAAAGATTAAATCACTTGATTAAGGTTAGTACTTGTTTATTCATACCTTAAGTGAAAATGGGTAAAATGAAAAATACTTGAACTCAAGAATTCGTTTTTCGTTGTTTTCGTAAATGCTTGTTTTTACATATTGTCGTAATCAAAACTAAGCGAGACCGAAAAATGCAAGTAACGTTTTTGGGCATTATTGCATTAACAGTTAAGGTTTCTGTTGTTACTGTTCAACCATTTTAATCCTCGGTCTGATCCGTTCCAGTTCGGTTTTACTAAAAATTTCGTCGATTATGCCTAATAGGACCACACCGGACCGAGGACCGACCGGACCAGACCGGACCATTTCGGTCCGGTCTCGGTCCGAGGTTTCAGACCATTTAGGTCCTCGGTCTGGTCCGGTAAGAAAATTGCTTGTTTTACGGATGAACATAAGGGCTAAAACTTTATACGTTTACCTACTGAAAGTCTAAGTCCCCGATATCCTAGTTGCTTTAAGCCCACTACTCATGGACCGTTAATTACAATGTGTAAGCGCGAATGTTATGGATAAATCTATTAGGATTGACATTCCTAATTGTGGTTGTATGGTCAAATTAGATACACTTACATTTGATTCCTCATAGATGTCCCAAAATAGGCATCTGCAAAGGGCTCAAAATATATATAGTTGGTTTAGTTAACGCTTCGGTGTCATGAGCTTAGACGTAGTTGTAAACGTATGATTTTTTATTATTGACTTATATTTTTTTATAAAATTATAGGTCGGTTGCCTAATCAAAGTCTTATGGTTCATCATACTATTTAAACTTTAACCTATGAACTCACCAACCTTTCTGTTGACACTTTAGCAATGCTTTTCGCAAGTATCAAGACGGAGGAGTGATTTGGATTGCCATGGAAGATAATAAAAGTATGACTATTATTTATGATTTTAGTTATCTTGTTGTGTCATATAAAAATCTGATTTATTTTGTCTTGTTGTACTAAATGCTTCCGAATTATTTATTTTCAATGAATTAAAATGGATTGTAATGGTCGTTCTTTATTACTATGTCTTGTGATAGTCATGATAGTCATCCCCTAGTGGACCCACGTACTTTTTTAATTTGGGGGTGTGACACATGTTTCTAGGAGTGGGGTGCACACAAATTCTTTAAATAACTCTCAAATATATAAATTTATTTTTTCATACGACGTATTCTTCCTCTAGATACGGTGTACTGAAATTTGTTTGTATGCTCTAAGTCTTGATAACTTCTGGAATATTCTTGTAGAAGTCCCCATACGATGTATTGGGTCTTTATATATTGGGTATGTGTTTTGAGTCACCGTGATCAATATGGTGGAGTCTTGTGCATATATGTCGTATGCTTTGGATGCATAAGGCGTATGTCTTCAATAAACGGTAATCTTCAAATATCTTCATTAGCATCATTTTGCGCCTTAATTCACCATGCACTCCATAAATACTGCAAAACTAAATCTAATCAATTAAGTATCAATATCTAGCATTAATAATATCAAAATGGGTAAAATACTTGGAATAAATGATAAGGCCTTTATTTGATGTCATCAAATATTCACCCACTTGAATCCTACTTTTCCTCGAGTAGACTTTAAATAATTCTCATGAAAATAGTATCCTCTTAGCATTTGTCGTCAAGCATAAGGTTTAATCAAATCCTTTTAACATGTTTTGAGACTGTGAATGGTCATAGGCTCATTTGGCACATAAGTTTGGTATTAACATGTGGCCTTGTATGCATATTTCATACATAGTGTGGAATGATGTGTGGTCATAGGTGTTGGCTATATATTTTGCGTATATGTTATACTAATACTTGACGATTTCATAAATGTTACTAACATAAACATGAAGCAAAGGTAGTGTTGTTGTAAAAAACGACTTGAAATAACAGGGTTCAGATCTAATTAGTCTTTGTGCTAAATGTGCTTTGATGTAGTTTTTGAATCGGTGTTGCAGTTTTATAACTGTTCATAAATCTTTTCATATATGTCATTTCATTTTTTAGATTTATTCTTTATAGGATTTGGTCGTAAATTATGTTCTCTTTTATGAATTATGGGTTTGTCTTTGTGTTAATTTAATGTCCGTGATACCTTTTGGAGACTAATGTTTGGACGTGTGTTGATTTCGTATTCTTTATATCATTTTTGGTCATGGGTGTTTTGTAATGTTTTATAGAGCCTGATATGCGCGGTAAATGCTGAGTTGTTCGATATGTGAGTTATCTTTTAGAATCTAATTTTCTGGCATTGTTTGTTGATTTTATGTTTCATAGGTTGTGGTTTCTTATTTCTGTTGTGGATTTATGGGTATGTCTTTGTATTTTTTTAGGTTTCCATTTTCATTTATAATACGTTTTTTTTGGTCTTGTATGCTAATTTTATGCAATTTGTATGATATGTGATTGTAACTACTTTGTAATATTCTATGAAGCTTAATATTTGGTCAAATGTGCTTAGTTGAATTTTTTTAGGTTATGTGATTTCTTTTGGAGTCGGTTACTTGGTCATATATGTTGATTTCAGGTATTATGTGTAAACCATAAGATTTAAGAAAAAATAAACAATGAGCCGGAGGTTGGGGAGTATAAAATAACTAGTTATCCATTTTAGAGAGAGGGGGGATATTTATGTTTTTCTAGAGAGAGAAAGAAAATACCCACTTAATGGTTATCCTCACCCCTCCATGGAAGTATGAAGGGGGTATATATAGGCTAAGATACGCTCTAACTTATACAAATGACTATTCTAGTCCTAGTGTGTCTTGGCTAGTATCACTAATGTAACTCCGTAAATGACTTTAATATTTTACGGTTAAAAATATTCCCCCAGTGTGGAGGCATATTGAATTATTTACAATGTTTATAACAAGTACAAATACAACAAAAGTAAAGTCTTCCAAGACTCTTCCAGTGCTGAGGATGGCTTCTTTGTATTCTATTATTCGCAACTTGACATCAGCTTGAATCTTCTTTGTCTTTACTTGCTAAAAAAACCATAGTAATATACTTGAGTTGGTTAAATTCCCTTAATTCGTGAAATATGTCTTGAAAAGATTTCATCATAAACTCTTTTTTGGCAAAGTTTCTGTATCAGCTTCCCTTAAACCAATAACCTTTTCTTATGAAACATCTGAAACTATGTTGTAGATTGAACGATCTTCTCACTCATAGGTTTAAGTGCATAATGGATATTTGTTGAAGAACCACTGAACCACACCAAATACAACTACTTCCTGAAAGTGGTACTTGGAGGTTTATCTGTCCAGCGTGCAGAATACTCCACACAAACCAAACAAAGTAAAGAAGAAACCCAACATACATCTTCAAACCCAATATCTTCATTGCCCCATAAACCATACCAAGTATACACTACAACCCTTTGTTGTGCATCTTGAAGTATACGTTCTTCCCCATAATGGTTGCGAACTCTTGGAATCATCATTGACGTGTACGCCCATATACTTGAGATGATAATATCTTAAGCAAAAATATTGAAAACTTTGGTTTAAAAAATGAAGTACCATTGTCGTTTTGTAGCTCGATAATATCTCATGAGAATTGTCAGTGAACACATCTCTACAATTTATTCCATCTCGCTAACTTACCAACATCGTATTTTATCGGCTATTTTTAGTGATTATTAATGGAGATAATCCAATATTCCAAACTTTAAACTAGAGTACAATCCCTCAAATTTGTTACTAAAACTTGTACTGTTTTTTGATTAAAGAACGACGTAGAAGCAAATCTTTAAGTACCTTATACCTAACATCCAAAGTATAAGAAGTACAACACCTTTATATAGATATATATATATATATATATATATATATATATATATATATATATATATATATATATATATATATATATATATATATATATATATATATATATATATATATATATATATATATATATATATATATATATATATATATATATATATATATAGAGAGAGAGAGAGAGAGAGAGAGAGAGAGGAAGGTTAACATAGGATAGTTGTTAACGTAGGAAGTATAGGAAGTAACTTGAATCGTTAGATGTATTAATATATGATGTCATTTGATGAAGTCTGGTCAATGTCATTTTGTAAACAACATGAAAGGAAGTGGCGGTGCTCGCCGCGAGTAACTTTTTGATACATAATACAAAGAAACATGGTAGCTCGCTACGAGTAACATTTTGATACATGATCTACAAAGAAACATCGTTTCTCGACGTGATTACTTTTTGATACATAATATACAAAGAAACGCGGTATCTTGCTACGAGTAACATTTTTATAGATAAAAATAGATGAACATACACATGATACATAACTTCCTACACTAACTTATTTTAAGTACTATTTTACAAGAACCTCAATCTATATATATATATATATATATATATATATATATATATATATATATATATATATATATATATATATATATATATATATATATAGTGTAACTTTATTTACAGAACCCATCTTAGTGACAGAACTTGCAGAACTCTTGTTTTTGATGGAAAACATGTATGTCTGAAGGAGTACATGTATGTTTTTGGAGAATATTTGTATTCGTGAAGCATAATTAAAGTTCTTTTTGTCAAAATTAAACAAAATTAAAAAAAAGATATCAAAAAACATACATGTTTGAGGGCGTGTATGCATGTATGTGTACGCATTCATAAACATACATTTTTGTAAGCGCGCATGCATGTATTATTGCATCGATCCAAAAACATACATGTCCGCTTTTAAAAACATACATGTACTCCTTCAAACATACATGTTTGTCTTCAAAAACAAGAGTTCTGCAAGTTCTGTCACTAAGATGGGTTCTGTAAATAAAGTCCCTCTATAGGGGCACGCTATATGTAGAACCACTTTTTTAGAACCTACAGAATCACTTTAAGCCAATTAGAATTTAGTATTATTAAATACTTTTTCTTTAATGAAATAGGCGTAATAGTCAAAACACATTTTGATAGAATTTTATAGCCAAAAAAATTATTTATTTTTATTGAAAAAAACGCTTTTTAAAACCTCTTAATTTTTATAGCCAAAAAATTATTTTTTTTAGTATATATTCTTTTAACATATATGTTTTGGAGGAAAAAGAACGAGTACATAGATGTTTTTCTAAGATATTGTATGTTTCGCATTTTTAGCATATATTTTTTTACTTAAATTGCAATTACATATATGTTTTTAGGATAAAAATCATTGAAATTTCTAAAAAAAACACAGCCTCTAACCTAATAACGACAAAAATATAGATATGCAAACAAATTTTGATACAATTGAGACTAATGTCAAATACAAACGTAACTATTTAAATATATTATCGACGTCATTCAGAAACATTTGTGCACTCTTCAAAAAACATACATGTTCGCTTCACTTTCTACCAAATTCATAACATATATGTACTCTTCTAAAAACATATGTGCACATTGCACTTTCTCATCAAATCATTATATTATACATGTATGTCTTTCAAGAACATATATGCACGACTTCTAAAAGTGCAAGTCCACTGGTCGATCATCTCTATCGCACTTCTTTTGTATGATCGAGTCGTCGCACTGAAACAAATACATAAAAACAAAACAAAAAATTAGTTCTATCAAGTTATTATATGCATGTTAGATAACCGTAAATCTAATTGATAAAAAATACTTGCACAAAAACATATATGTAATCGGACTCTAATTCGTGGTCGATGACCACCGAAATCGACCACTGAACAGCCCTATAATACTAACTACTATAGCATAACACATATGCTAAATCTTTAATAATAACGAATATAAAAATCAAAGTATGATTATATCTCTAATAATGGCATGGTTTTTTATTATATTTTTCAATTCTAGTTGTATAAAACCATGAAAATAAAAGCTACACTACAAAATGCTCTTTAGTCCAGTGGTAATAATGCTTTGCTTATAAAAAATGTTTCAAGTGCAAACCTTCCTTTTACCATTTTCCGTCTTTTTAAATTAGAATTGCAAACCGCATATACGACTAAAATATTCAAACAAAAAGATTCAACCAAAAAGTAATTCAACTAACCTGTACAAACCGGACCGCATCTATTGTGAATCTTCTTGACAACTAATAACCAGATTTGTAAAAAATATTTACCAATGTGTACTATAAACAACACGAAAAAATAAAATTGACACATTAATGTAATTATAAAAATACTCGATCTACAACTTATTAAAAAATTGTAAAAACAAATCTAAACAAATATTACCTGCTCTTTTATTTTATGATCCAAATCCGCGATAAGAAATTTTCAAAATTTTGTTACTCTTTTTATCGAAATAGAAAGACCGGATCTTGCTTCATTCGTGGCGGCTAAGAAAAATAAAAATGGTGACTATGGTTATTGGGTAAAGAGATAGAATAAAGAAGATATGTATCCTCCAAGGATGGATCGGTTTTTAAAAATATTAAATATGAATTTCAAATGTTACCATTTCAGTTTTACAAGCAACGGTTTTAATTTTCAAATATTTACATAAGTGACCCAATCAATTATAGCCATTGATTAAAGTAATCTAATAGTTAATAGGTGGTCCTGTACCAAAAAAATGGTTATGTATTTAGCACTCCAATATATATATATATATATATATATATATATATATATATATATATATATATATATATATATATATATATATATATATATATATATATATATATATATATATATATATATATATATATATATATATATATATATATATATATATATATATATATATATATATATATATATATATATATATATATATATATATATATATATATATATATATATATATATATATATATATATATATATATATATATATATATATATATATATATATATATATAGATGGGATCAATAGAAAACATAATTTCAAAAAAAACATAGAAAACCTCTTCCCAACCGTTGGATTAAAAGCCCTTTCCCTTTCTTTTTTTGCAAAAAACTACAGGGGCCGAATGTAATTTGTCAATTCTTATGGGTAAATTTTGACATTTTTCAAACTTCCATGTATTTAAAGCCAATTTTTTTCATTTTTTTCATCTTATTCTTTCTCTGATCATTCATCATATCCACCTGCCTAGAAATTCACCACCATAACCACCGACCTTCACCACTGTGCACCACCATTCCTGATCGTTCATCATCATCCCCAACAACTGTTATATCGCAAAGTAAAAGATCAAATTACGGTATCTAATTTATTTCGATTATGTAAATTTGTTCATATTGAGGTGGGTTTTTGGTTTTCTGGTTTTGAGAGTATATAAACATGATTCGTTGAATTAGTATATTTATTTAAAATAAAATTTATTGAATACATGTTTATAAAAAGTGCACACCAAGTGTTTGATAAAATGTTTAAATGGGATTTTTATAAGTTATAGGTAACTAATTTTACATGTTGATGTCCTAATTTTCGAAAATAAATTTTAGTAGCACTGTGATGCACCGGTAAAAACATTTCCATTGTTATTCGTTATATATCAAAGGTTACGATTGATACATGTATTGTTGCCATTGATCAGGATGTGAAACGATACAAAAAGTTCGAGGATCGTACTAATGAGGATAGCGATATACTAGGTCTTGCTTTTGGGCTAAGATAAATGTAATATCTTATATTAGTTCAATAAGTCATTACAATAGCATTGCGTCTGATGTACGTTAATGGAGCCAATGAGCGTATACATAACAAAGACTGATCGGTTTAAACCTCTCAAGGGGTTTACTGATGTTGCTGAGAAAGACTGGATAGAGAGGTGGACCAGTTGAGATTGAGAAGTGACAGAAGAAGAAACTGAAGTGTTTGGTATGGAAAAGTTTACCACGCAGCTTACAGGACGGAAGATACCACTTGTTAAAGTTGTAAGTGGAGGTTCGACGAGTGCAAGCGTTGGGTCGTATACACAAGATGGGTACGGATTGTAGCACTATTGTTTCAGCTTCGAATTTACAGATGCATCATTTGTTTTTGTTTTTTTTCAATACATGGCACCATAGTAGGGGTTTCCAGTCCTTGTTTCATAACCCGCAGTTATTGCAAACGTGAAGTTTTAGTTATAAGAAAAGAATATTTCTTTGTAAAATGGTAACCTTGTTCAGTTTCATGCCGATTATGTATTTTTTGGTTAACTTGATTTACTGAGAAGATTGAGAAAAAAATATGAAAAACCATGCACAAATGACATAAGTTATATAACTTAACCACAATTGAACAAATGACAGATTACAAAACTATGCAGATTGTATGAAAATGAGGAGGACAGAAACAGACATGGAGATTCATCACAATGAATTTTTTTTCTTCCCTTTTTAGATTAAACACAACCTGTACAAACCCATTTCTAAGTGTGTAGTGTCATAAATCGTAATTTATGTTCATGTTACATATATTCTAAAGATACATCTAATTCTGCTAATTTACAAACTCGACCAAAAATAAACTGCAACATCCTTCACCGTATGCTTCTTGACATCCTATGACAATGCCTCCTGTTACATGCAATCGAGCTCCAACAAAGACCTAGTTACCAGAAGATGAATCGATAAGTACGGACATAAACTGGGCAAATAAAATATTACAGGTGGGAATATTAGCGAGTCAGTCAACTGTGAAAAGGGTCAAGCACGTTCATTTGAAACATGTCATTTTTCGTACGGGTCGGTTAATTCACAAATAGTTTTATTTATTACAAATTGTCTTATAAATACAAGAAATAAAAAATAACATAGACCTTGGAATAAAAAACACAATCTGGGTAACATTTACCCCGTTAGATCCATTCCCCTATTAGCTACCTTTGTTCGACCCATTTTATACTAATCTCAACATGTATAAAATCATTAATTATTTAGTATCTGGTGTTACAATAAAATGGATGAGAGTGTCTATTTTCAGAATTTAAATTACATTGAAATTTATGCCACACCTAACAAATTTCACGAGCAGATTGTGAAGGAAACTAAGTCCATCACCACAAATATGCAGGTCGAAAAACTATAAGTAGGCCAAATGCCCGTACATGTGATCTTGGTACTAATTAGCGAATAGCCATTATTTTTATTTTATCGACATAAAACTGCAACAGAAGTCTCACAAAGAAATTTATAATAAAGTTCTTATCTTGCTTAAGCAATTCTAGCGAAACACATTTGACCACTCACATATGTAGCAGTTATAAAAAACAATAATATCCAACACCCCCCTTATTGCAAAAAGTACACAACATTCGCAAGTCTTAAAATAAACAACTAAACATAACATATGGATGCCCTGATTCATTAATACGGATGCCATCATTTTTTTGGTGGATACATCCCTACTGTTTTAAATAAAAATAATATCCATTGCCGATCCATTTTCCCATTCCTAACAAGTGAAAAACATAAAATCCTGCATCTAAAAAATGAGAACCAAAACCCCGACTTACAACTGAAAAGTATAAAACTCCCTAAAACACACACCCTGTATCTAATTCTATCATATAAGTAGAAGAAACAAAGAGATCGAAACAAGTATAAATGCAGTATATAAACACTATCCAAAGTATAATTTCTATAATATAGTTTTACTAGGTTTATTCTTTCTTTATGGTGTAATAGTGTACTACATATAAACACTATCCAAAGTATAATTACAGTACTCGTGCACACATGCAACAATTTTGTCAAAACAAATGCAACAAAAAATTAATAAAGAGATGCAATCATTTTTGGTAAAACAAATGCAACAAAAGTTACCAAACACAATATACATATGCAACAAATTTATCAAAACAGATGCAACAAAATTTAATAAAGAGATGCAACAAAGTTTTTCAAAACAAATGCAACAAAAAATAACAAAGATATGCAGTAAATTTGCCAAACCACGATGTTATTAAATTATAACAAAAAATATATGTTTTGATATGGTCCTAAATTATAACTAATGACCATAACTCTAGATAGTTCTTCAGTTGAACTTTAAGTTGTAGTAGTTACTTTCAAGCTGTAGTTCTTTATCTAAACTTTAGGTTTTCGTAATTACTTTCAAGATGTACTTCTCAACTTATTACTTTCAAGCTGTAATTACTTGCAAATATCCAAAGGGTCCCAGTCATTACTTTCAAGTTGTTTTCACAAAATTGTGACAAACGAATATGCTTGAGGCAATCTATATCCAGTATGGCCAGACTGATACGAACTTCCCATGTTTCTTTTTTCGAACCCTAAACTGCCTTATATATTATAAAATCGATGCCCTAGCCCTAAAACATTTTATAATTGATGCCCCAACACAGTTTTGAAGTGATGCCCTAACTAATACCTCAAATGTATGCACTAAAGTACAATCGAGTCATATCCTCGTTTGGTGAGATGAGACGTATTAGTCAACAGTAGATCGAGACAACAAATCAAAAAACAAAAGGGCAAACTATTATAGTTATACATACAAGTGATGTTAAATGTAGTTATAAGTAAAAGTTTACCCATTGGAACAAGGCTAATTTCCACCGGCAGCAAGGTGATATGAGCTTAAACTCATATCCTTTTAACAACAAATAACCCTAAAACATGAAGCAAAATACCAATTTATCTTTTAAAAACAGTGTTATGTGGTATGTTTGTGTTTGTGTACACTTGTATAGGTAAAAGGATACATTTTTAAGCAAACAAAGAAAAATCAAGCTCAAATGGATGAAAAAGACAAAGAAGGATCAAAAGTGACAAGACTTTGAAGTACAAGGACCTATCTTGACAAGTTATCAAAGTTGAAGGACTAAAGTGCAAATATTGTAAAAAGTCAAGATTCAAGTCAAACTTGGTCAACTCTTAAGTCAACTCAGTCAAAGGACCATTTTGTTCAAGAATGAAAGTTGAAGGACCAAATATGTCAAAAGAATGAAGATCCTAGCTCAAAACAACAATCTGCCAAGTATAAGGACTAGTTCCGCCAACTTTTGAAAGATATGCAAAGTTTGATCCATGTGACAACATTCCAGCCAATGAGAAGAGAGGAAATAAGTCACACGGATTGAATAATAAATATCCACTCAGCCGACATGCATTTAATAGCCAATCACAACAGTGTGATCCGTGTGCTCAACTTTTAGCCAATCAAATGCTGACACGTGGCGTCTTCTTCATCAAATAAATTTGCCAGGATCGCGTTTTAGCTACAAGCAATTTCATGGAAAGATTTCAACACCAATCTTGATCGTTTTGAAGAGATAAACACAATGGTGCCAATCAATTAACATGAAATCAATTAATGAAGAAAAGCCCAATTCCTTGTTCATACCTGCAAATGCAATATGCAGAATTTTACACGTGGCAAGTTGGGATTGGTCCTGACACGTCACCAACCCCAACTAACTCCTCCTTCATGCCTATAAATAGATGGATAGACTTCATTTGTAACGTGTAGCCTAGTTTTGTAAAAACACATAGTTCTAAATTTCCTTTCCCTTTTCCTTTATTTCTACCCTAGCTACTCAAGAGTCTGACAAACTCTTGAGTTAGTTAGTTAGTTACTAGCTTCCAACAACTTTGTAACCGTTTTTCCATGAATAAATTTTGAATTCAAGCTTTCCCGCCAAAACTGTTCTTCCTATTCCTGTTCATTTCCTGCTGCTATTGGTTACTTGAGTTGCTGTTTTGTGTTTGTTATGATCATTGATTGATCATAACTGACATTTGAGAAGTTTGATAGCTGTTTGATCAGAATTCAGTTCATTCCTTGATTTTTGAAGATTTCAAGTATGTTGATAGATACCTGTTGATTTGTAGCTGTTCTTGTTGATTGATTTATTCCTAGTGATAAGGTGGTGGTTATCACTAGGCTAAGAGAGCTCAGCGCTCCTCTTCTTCTCAAAGGATTACTACAATAGGTTTTAAAAGCTCTCATTTTTGTTCCTCTCAAAAAGTCAAATGCATGCTACTTTTCCTAGAGTAATTTTGATGGCTGAATGATAAAAGTTGATTTGAGTTGCTGATTGTTTGATTGTTGATCACTTATAGCTTAATTCTTGTCTACTTGTTCTTAGTTTTGGATTCAGCTTAAACTTAGCTCATTTTTCAGTAGAATTTGGTTCTAGTATCTTGTATGGTAATTGTTGCTCTTAGTGTTCATTTGTACTCTTAAATCAGTTCATTTGAAGTATAAAACTTGGAGTTAAAAGCATTTGAGTCAGCTTAATTCAGTTCATAAAAAGCCTTTGTAAGAGTTTGTAATATCTGTAAAGGAGTGTTTGGGATTAGCATAAAAAGAGTTTTCAAGAGTTGAGTTTTGGATTTTTAGAGTTCATTTGTAGTTAATAGGCAGCATAAAAGTGTTTTCAGTCATTTACAAGTCATCTTGATAGTCAAACAGGCAAATGGCTTCAAAAATGTTTGGGTCAGTCTTCATTCAGTCTTGGTTTTAGAACTTGTCATATTGATTTGATCAGTACTCATTCATTAATAGATTAAATTTTACCAAATTTGTTTCCATTTGTAGCTTATATCATAGAGATTTATATTCCAAGAGGATTTTATACAGTTTACAATAAGCAGTCAGAAATAAGCAAAATTCAGATAAGCAGACTTAGAGCAAGTTTCTGTAAATGAAAGCTGGAAATCTGTATCTCCTTATCCTATTCATAAACATGCCCATTTTTCTTCACAAATCCTATTAAGTCATTTAGTTACATGATTTTTGAGAAAATCAGCTTTTTGAAAATTAAGCTGGTCAACGCTTGGTCAACATAAGCCCATTTTCAGCTTAATTCAGATTTAGAGCTTATTACTTGATGAAAAAGTTTCTAGTTTGATTTCCCGTTCCTTAATTCAGTTGCTTAATTAGTTTCAATCAAAAAATCAAGTTGTGACTGATTGGATTTTGCTATAGCTTATTGTGTGCTTATTGATAAGCACTCATTTGCTTATTTTGAATCTTTAGCCAGTTTCCTTTGACACACGTGGCTTATTTTGGATTTGAAACATATTGCAACTTGTCTCATTGAATTTGGTTGAGTATTAAGCTCAAACGAGCTTATTTTTTTGCTTAACCCGTTTTTGGCTAAAATAGTTGTTGAAATTGCATATTAGTCCCTAGTGTTTTAATCAGTGTTTAAAATTGGCTAACTTTCCATGTTTTTAGGGTTTGCAAGAGTTTAGTCCCTATAGTTTTAAAAGTTGTTAAATTCAGTTGGATAGTTGTTAGTTTGTTACAATTTTGGTTAGTTAGTTAATAGTTTTGCACTTTTGATCCTTGTAGTTATCTGTTTTACACTTTCAGTCCCTAGAATTGATATAATTTACATTTCAAGCATTATTCTTTCATAGAATTTACAATTTCAGTCCTTTTAGTTTCATGTTTTACATTTTGAGATTTACTTGAATAAAAACTTGGTATTTGCAATTTGTTTTACATATAAGTAGGTAATATTTTTCCGTTTTGCAAGGCTTTGATTGAATTAGCAAATAGAATATCCAAGCAAGTTTAACAACCAAGAACAATTAAAAACCCGATATTGGTTGGACTTTCCATTAGCAAGAACTGAGAAAAAACGAACTGCATTATACACAATTTCAAATGGCGCCGCTGCCGGTTCTTTGACTACACGAGAGACTATCGATTGACGGTTTTCATTGGCTTTTGGGATCCGTTCACTTTGTGAACGTTATTTTTACGTATCATAAATCAAAAACAAAAAAAAATCAAAAATATAAAAATATATAAAAAAACTAAAAAATTAACAAAACAATTCTTTTCCTAAAGAATTGACCAAAAAAATAAAAAAATCCAAACAGCAATCTTTTTCCTAAGAGATTGCACCCAAAAATATATATTATTGGATTCTCTCGGTTTTTATGTACATATAGTATTCTCTCTTAAAAACTCATAAATACAAAAATATTTTCCATATATTATTATAAGTAAATACGTATACGTATAAAAACAACCAATCTACATATCTTCTATAAGTATTGTCGAGGCAATACACCGTGTTGAGGGGCGTTCCGGTCCTTGACACGTGTATCGATCAAACAAAATAAAGCAAGAATAGATAAATACTCTCACTAAGCAACAATTCGAAGAATACGAACATTTAAGTGAATAGAAAGGCGATGTGCTATAAAATGCCATCTAAGGGTCAATAGGTACTTAAGTGCTTCGCGCCACCTAACCCCCCGTTCACTTGTAAGTATTCTAAGAAGGAAGGCTTCATTGGGGGTCTTGCACCCAAAGTAGTATATACATATATTGTTATTTTCTTGTGGATATTTAATATTGAAACTCGAAGAGGATAATCCATTTCTCTTCAAAGTCACACGAGAGCTTCTCTCTCATTCCTCGTATTGAGTTGCATGCTCACTCGCGGGCGTGCACAAATACCGATTGGTGTACAACCTCTTCCTCCGAAAAGGAAGAAAAAGAGAAAGAGTAAGACCACCATCGTCCACCAAGCCGATCACGAGAATCGTGCTTTGACTCCACCACAAGAAGCCATGGCTATTGATAATCGCACTTTGTATGAACGTATGCAATCCAACATTCATGGATATTCTAGTGCCATTAAGATTCCCGACTCTCCCGCTAACACATTTGAGCTACATACATCTATGATCAATATGGTTGCACAATCACCTTTCTTTGGTAAACAAAATGAGGATCCTCATGCTCACCTTAAGAGATTCCTTTCACTTTGCAATACCATTAAGCATAATGGGGTTCCACATGAGGTGATTAGGTTGATGTTAGTGTCATTTTCTTTAGAGGGAACCGCTAAGCATTGGTTAGACACCCAACCACCCGATAGTATCACCACATGGGATGGTTTCACCACTAAGTTTTTGAACAAGTTCTTTCCTCCACATAAGACTATGGCTTTGAGGACTTTAATTATGGGCTTTCAACAAAAACCTAGTCAATCCTTTAGTGATGCTTGGGAAGAGTATAGTGAGTTGTTGAGGCGATGCCCTAATCATGGATTGGATCAAGTTCACCAAATCAACCTCTTTTATGATGGCCTTAAATCTCACCACCAAGATTCACTCAATGCTTCCGCGGGAGGGAATATTCTTCTTAAGACTTACCAAGAGGCTTTGGACATCAGTGAGACTAAGGCAATGGTTCAAACAAACAATCCATTTGAAGAAAAGGTTCATGTTATCCAAAACAATTCTCAAACCCCTTGTGACAACCAACTCCTCAAGTTTCAAGAAGAGATTTTTCAAAGGATGGATAGTCATAATGAGAAGAATTTGCAAGTACAACTAGAAATGCTTCAAGCTTTTAAGAGCATGTCATTGAACAATTCCTCAAATAATGTGAATGCCATCACCATTTCTTGTGTTACTTGTGGAGGTCCCCATTCTTATGAACAATGTGATAAGGTGCAAGGGTATCAATGGGAATGCTATGCTTACCAAGAAGAACATCGTGAACACTTCAAGCCTAATATCAATCCAAATAACCTTTCTTACAAATCCCAAAACTACCTTTCTCCACCCGGCTTCCCACCCCAACCACCCACCCAAATTCCACAAAATACTCCTCAAATTTTACCAAGGAATCAAGGGCAAAGACCACCATACCAAGGAAATAACTACAAGGCACCCAATCAATTTCAACCTCAAGAAAATACCTTTTATCCACCAACTCAAGGATTTAACTCCCAACCTTTACCTTTCCAACCTCAAGGTTTTCAAGGTTATGTGCCACAAGAGTTTAACACAATGGATCTCTTGCAAAAAATGAATCAAGAGAATGAAAGGAAGTTCCAAGCTATGGAGAAGAAAATGAATGACCAATTCAATAAGGTTTTAGTGGTATTAAATCAAAGACCACAAGGGGCTTTACCTTCCAACACACAAACAAACCCACGGGCCAATGTCAATGCTATTACAACAAGGAGTGGAACAACAACAAAGGATCCTTCACCTCCTAAACCTACTATTGTTCAACCCACTTGTTCTCCTACTTGTGACAAGCCTTCTACTTCTACTCCACCTCCTCAAAATTCTCCTATTCACTCAAACACACCTTCTCAACCACCTTCTACTTCTCCTTTACCTTCCACACTTCCCAATGAAGAAGCTAACAAAGAAAAATCTTCCACCACATCACCTATTCCACCTACACCAAAGCCTACTCTTCCATATCCTTCAAGGTTGAAAAAGGACAAGTTAAAGAACAAGGATGACATCCAAGTATCCAATTTCTTAAGGATGTTCAAGCAACTCAACATCAATATATCCTTTGCGGAAGCTCTTGCTTATATGCCAAAGTTTGCTAAGATGTTCAAGGATTTGCTCTCAAACAAAGAAAAATTGGTTGATTTGCCCAACACATCCCTTAATGAAAATTGTTCCGCGGTGTTACTTAAAACCTTACCAACAAAACTTGGAGATCCGGGGCGCTTCTTGATACCTTGTAATTTTCCCGGTGTTGAAAATTTCATGGCTTTGGCGGATCTAGGGGCAAGCATAAATCTCATGCCTTTATCGGTTTGGAAACAAATATCTCTTCCCGAGCTCACTCCCACTAGGATGACTCTTGAACTAGCCAACCGAACCATAGCTCACCCCGTAGGTATAGCGGAAGATGTGTTTGTAGGTGTGGATAAGTTTACCTTTCCGGCCGACTTTGTAGTGGTTGATTATGACATGGATCCTAGAGTGCCTTTGATTGTTGGTAGACCGTTTTTGAGAACGGGTCGTACCTTGATAGATGTGGCGGAAGGAGAATTAATTATGAGAGTAGAAGATGAGAGAGTGGTGTTTAAGCTAGGGAAAATTTGTGATAGAAAGGAGGTTAAGGAGTCTAGACCTTGTGAGACTATTAACATTGTGGA
The DNA here is from genome assembly GCA_025667525.1 of Glebionis coronaria. Lineage (NCBI taxonomy): Eukaryota > Viridiplantae > Streptophyta > Magnoliopsida > Asterales > Asteraceae > Glebionis > Glebionis coronaria. Next base: position 437,838,196 of record CM046882.1, on the reverse strand, counting down.
TGTGCTAGATGAAGTGTGTAATGAACACTTTCATGATGCTTGTAAGAATGCTAGTGATGAGATACCCCATGTTGAAACCGTGGCCTCAATTGCTCCCTCTTTAACACCTTTTGGAGAGAGTGATTTCCTCTTGGAGGAATTTGAATCCAACTTTCTTGGTGATGATGATTCTCCCATTAATTGGGAAGAAGATATTCTTACAATCTAAAAGTTGCTCAATGAGGACCCTATTCCTTCTCCTCTTCCACAAGAGATTACCATTGAGGAACCTTCCATAGTACAACCTTCCATAGAGAGTCCACCTCCCATTGAACTTAAGGACCTTCCATCCCACTTAGAATATGCTTTCTTAGAGGGAAAAGATCAATTACCGGTGATTATTGCTAAAGAGTTGAAAGAGGATGAGAAAGAGCAACTTATTGAAGTTCTTAAGAAACATAAGAAAGCTTTAGCATGGAAAATATCCGACATAAGGGGAATTGATCCACATTTTTGTACTCACAAAATCCTTATGGAGGATGACTATAAACCCGCCAATCAAAACCAAAGGAGAGTTAACCCAAAAATCTATGAGGTTATTAAGAAGGAAGTGATTAAACTCTTAGATGCGGGTATGATTTATCCCATTTCCGACTCTCCATGGGTTAGCCCGGTTCATTGTGTTCCTAAGAAGGGTGGAATCACCGTGGTGCCTAATGAGAACAATGAGCTTATTCCCACGAGACTTGTGACCGGTTGGAGAGTTTGCATTGATTATAGAAAACTCAATGAGGCAACTAGGAAAGACCATTTCCCGCTTCCCTTTATGGATCAAATGCTTGAACGCTTAGCGGGAAATGAGTACTATTGTTTTCTTGATGGCTTTTCGGGTTATTTCCAAATACCCATTGACCCTAAGGATCAAGAAAAGACCACATTCACTTGTCCATACGGTACATTTGCTTACAAGAGGATGCCTTTTGGCCTATGTAATGCACCGGGGACGTTTCAAAGGTGCATGATGGCGATTTTCCATGACATGATAGAGCAAACCATGGAGGTTTTTATGGATGACTTTTCCGTATTTGGAAACTCCTTTAGCTCATGTCTGACCAATCTTGAGAGAATGCTTAAGCGTTGTGAGGAAACACGTTTGGTGCTTAATTGGGAGAAATGTCACTTTATGGTGAAAGAGGGGATTGTTTTAGGACATAAGATATCCAATAAGGGATTAGAAGTTGATAGAGCTAAAATTGATGTGATTGCTAAGCTTCCCCCACCCACCTCGGTTAAAGGTGTGAGGAGTTTCTTAGGTCATGCGGGATTTTATAGGCGCTTTATACAAGATTTTTCTAAGATAGCTAGACCGATGACTCACCTCTTGGAGAAAGAGGCTCCTTTCATTTTTGACCAAGCTTGTTTAGACTCTTTTGAGACTCTTAAGGAAAAATTGACTAAGGCTCCCGTTTTGGTTTCTCCAAATTGGGAATTACCTTTTGAGCTTATGTGTGACGCTAGTGATTATGCGGTGGGGGCCGTCTTAGGACAAAGAGTTAATAAGCATTTTCAACCTATACACTATGCGAGTAAAACCATGACCGGTGCACTACTTCATTACACTACCACGGAAAAAGAGTTGCTTGCTATAGTATATGCTTTTGAGAAGTTTAGACCATATCTTGTGCTTTCCAAAACCATAGTGTATACGGATCATTCCGCTCTCAAGTATCTTATGACAAAACAAGATGCTAAGCCTAGGCTTTTGAGATGGGTTTTGTTGCTTCAAGAGTTTAAGATAGAAATTCGTGATAAGAAAGGGGCCGAGAATTTAGCGGCGGATCATTTGAGTAGACTTGAGCATCCTTTTCAAGGAGATTTCCCACATCAAGAAATCAATGAATCCTTTCCATTAGAGGAGCTCATGTCTATCTCTTCCCAAGAGGATGTCACACCTTGGTTTGCGGATATCGCAAACTATCTTGTGGGCAATGTGCTTATTGAGGGTCTTACTTACCAACAAAAGAAAAAGTTTCTTAAGGAAGTTAAGTATTACTTTTGGGATGATCCATATCTTTTTAGGCAATGTGCGGACCAAATCATTAGACGGTGTGTAGATGGGCCCGAGGCATTTAAGATTTTAGAGGCATGTCATAAAGGACCTACGGGTGGACATTTTGGGCCTAACTACACCGCTAAGAAAGTCTTTGATTCGGGTTACTATTGGCCTTCCATTTACAAAGATGCCCAAGAAATGGTGAAATTTTGTGATGTGTGTCAAAGACAAGGAAAAATTACACAACGTGATGAGATGCCACAAAATTTTATCCAAGAGTGTGAGATATTTGATGTATGGGGCATTGATTTCATGGGACCTTTTCCATCCTCTAAGGGAAACAAGTATATACTTGTGGCGGTAAATTATGTGTCCAAATGGGTGGAGGCTAAAGCCTTACCTACCAATGATGCTAGAGTGGTTGTAAAGTTTTTGAAACAACTGTTTGCTAGATTTGGTGTACCTCGGGCCATCATAAGTGATCGTGGTACGCACTTTTGTAATGATCAATTCACGAGAGTTATGAAGAAATATGGAGTGAATCATAGACTTTCTACCGCGTATCACCCTCAAACAAATGGTCAAACCGAGGTCACAAATCGTGGTTTAAAGAGAATTTTAGAGAGAACGGTGGGAGAGCATCGAGCTTCTTGGTCGGATAAGCTTGATGATGCTTTGTGGGCGTTTAGGACGGCTTTTAAAACACCAATTGGTTGTACACCTTATAGGCTTGTCTATGGAAAAGCGTGCCACCTCCCATTTGAGTTAGAACATAAGGCATCTTGGGCTCTCAAGTGGGCTAACTTTGATTTAAACCAAGCCGGTTCACATAGGAAAGATCAACTCAATGAGATGGATGAGTTGAGAGCCAATGCCTATGAGAATTCTTTGCTTTACAAGGAAAAGACTAAGAAATTGCATGATGCTAAGATCAAGAATTGTGAGTTCAAAGTTGGAGAGCCGGTTCTCCTCTTTAACTCACGATTGAAGCTTTTTGCGGGCAAGCTTAAGTCGAGATGGTCCGGTCCATTCACTATTGCTCAAGTGTTTCCATATGGAACTCTTGAGTTGTCCCAAACCGATGGTCCAAATTTTAAAGTGAATGGTCACCGTGTTAAACATTACTTTGGGGAGGACATTTCCGTGGAAATGGTCCAAGAGGTCCCCATTTTCCCCATGAATTAATTCATTGAGGGACGAGTCGAGCTAGAGACTCATTAACTCAAGCATTGTATAACTAGGTTTAGAGTGTTGTAGGTTAGAAATAAAGGTATAGACTTGGAGATAAGTGTAGGGGAGACCTTCTTTTGTCTTCATGATTGTTTGTCGGGTTGCTCACTCATCTCATGCTTTGGAGCTTATGGAGGAGGCCCTTGTACCCGGTTCACTTCGTTACTTTAGTGATTTTTCATTGACACCTTGTGCTTAAACATGATTTCACTAATAGTTGTCCTTTCCTTAACTTGAGTTAAGCAAAGTCTATTCATTGTCATAAGTGTAGGGGAAGTTTTTATCCTTCCATGCTCTTAAACATTGAGGACAATGTTTAGCTTAAGTGTAAGGGGGTCTTCTATCGAAGTGACCTTACCTAGAACTTGTCATTGTCTTGCATGATAACATGGAAAATTGAATTTTCAACATTTTTCAAATTTTTGATCTACTTTAGCCAACAAAAATATGCATTCATAATTTTTGCATCAATCATTTTGCATATCACATTTGCATTGTATATATTTCTTCTTTTGTTTTTCATCAAAAATATATAAAAAGGAAAAATATAATAAAACATGGTTTTAACAAGTTTAGATTTCTTTGACATATTAGGCCCGCCATGGATATTTTGACTCAACCCGAGTTTGCTTATTTTAGCACTCTCTAGCTAGTATCCTTAACCATGTAGTCCTTCATTGGTCTATTAGGCTAAGCATCCACCAATTTCATTATTTGAAATTTTAAATTTGTGGAGAATGGGAAATGATAGAGTTGAAGCAAGTGTAAAAGGGCTAGATAGACTTCATGGCAATTACTTGTGGCTAAACCCTTCTCTTCTTAACCTCTAATTTCTTCGCATGTATATAATTGTTAATAAATAATCAAGTACGGTTTTAATTGGTTTGTAATCTCTTATGCATTTTTGGCTAATCATTTATGGTTGATATGAGTACGTCTTAAGATTCTAAGTTAGCACGTTTTATGTGTACTAAACTTATGTCATGCTCCATATTTAGCGGGTGTTTTTCCTTTTCTTCTTTTCAAATTTCTTAGTGAGGAATAAAGAAAAATAAGAGCGGCTTATGAAAAAAAATGAGTGGCTAGAAAAAAAAAAGAAAAAAAAAGAAAAGAAAAAAAAATAATGCAAGACTCCTAAGAGGGGCAGTGTGGTGTTAATTATAGAGACTATTGAGTTCCAATATTACCTTGACGGGTTGCGGGGATTCAATAGATTGCTCCAATCCAATATTGCCTTGACGGGTTGTGGGGTTGAAGATCCAAAGTCTCAAAAAGATGGCGGATGTAAATTATTGCGTGAGTTTTATTTTTCCTTTTCCTTAGCGAGTGTGTAGCTACTTATGAAAGCATGACATGAGGATTTTACACATAAGGCGAATGACTTATTACTCTTGAAACGGACTTATATTAATTGTGAGCGGTTTTTCAAGTAATGGATGAGAGGATTACTTAGGATTAAAACCGTGCTTCCTTATTTTTGGATTTTGCACTTCTTATACTTCACACTTGAAATAATGACAAATTTGCTCACAAGCAATTTGCTCAATTAATAACCGGTTCCATATTTAATTGTCATGAATAAGTTGATGCACTTTTTACTTGTGAATGCAATGATCCCATTTTTAAGCTTGGTATGGGGAAAGTGAAACTTGAGGGTGATGAATGTCCATGGTACCCAAGCCCTAATCTAAGCCATTGAATTTTTTATGAGTTATTTCCATCAAAACAATTTTAAGAAAAATCAAAAAGATATAGATAGAATTGTATTTTGTTCATTGCATTATTAAAAGTAAAAATCATGCATCATTTAGTTTAGAGTAGTGTAGATGCATCTCATATGGCCAAAGTGGATTAATTATGAGGGAAATGTAAATTTGAGCTTTAATATATAATATTGCATGAGGACATGACAATGTTCAAGTGTAGGGGAATTTGATATGAGCTTAAACTCATATCCTTTTAACAACAAATAACCCTAAAACATGAAGCAAAATACCAATTTATCTTGCAAAAACAGTGTTATGTGGTATGTTTGTGTTTGTGTACACTTGTATAGGTAAAAGGATACATTTTCAAGCAAACAAAGAAAAATCAAGCTCAAATGGATGAAAAAGACAAAGAAGAATCAAAAGTGACAAGACTTTGAAGTACAAGGACCTATCTTGACAAGTTATCAAAGTTGAAGGACTAAAGTGCAAATATTGTAAAAAGTCAAGATTCAAGTCAAACTTGGTCAACTCTTAAGTCAACTCAGTCAAAGGACCATTTTGTTCAAGAATGAAAGTTGAAGGACCAAATATGTCAAAAGAAAGAAGATCCTAGCTCAAAACAACAATCTGCCAAGTATAAGGACTAGTTCTGCCAACTTTTGAAAGATATGCAAAGTTTGATCCATGTGGCAACATTCCAGCCAATGAGAAGAGAGGAAATAAGTCACACGGATTGAATAATAAATATCCACTCAGCCGACATGTATTTAATAGCCAATCACAACAGTGTGATCCGTGTGCTCAACTTTTAGCCAATCAAATGCTGACACGTGGCGTCTTCTTCATCAAATAAATTTGCCAGGATCGCGTTTTAGCTACAAGCAATTTCATGGAAAGATTTCAACACCAATCTTGATCGTTTTGAAGAGATAAACACAATGGTGCCAATCAATTAACATGAAATCAATTAATGAAGAAAAGCCCAATTCCTTGTTCATACCTGCAAATGCAATATGCAGAATTTTACACGTGGCAAGCTGGGATTGGTCCTGACACGTCACCAACCCCAACTAACTCCTCCTTCATGCCTATAAATAGATGGATAGACTTCATTTCTAACGTGTAGCCTAGTTTTGTAAAAACACATAGTTCAAAATTTCCTTTCCCTTTTCCTTCATTTCTACCCTAGCTACTCAAGAGTCTGACAAACTCTTGAGTTAGTTAGTTAGTTACTAGCTTCCAACAACTTTGTAACCGTTTTTCCATGAATAAATTTTGAATTCAAGCTTTCCCGCCAAAACTGTTCTTCATATTCCTGTTCATTTCCTGCTGCCATTGGTTACTTGAGTTGCTGTTTTGTGTTTGTTATGATCATTGATTGATCATAACTGACATTTGAGAAGTTTGATAGCTGTTTGATCAGAATTCAGTTCATTCCTTGATTTTTGAAGATTTCAAGCATGTTGATAGATACCTGTTGATTTGTAGCTGTTCTTTTTGATTGATTGATTCCTAGTGATAAGGTGGTGGTTATCACTAGGCTAAGAGAGCTCAGCGCTCCTCTTCTTCTCAAAGGATTACTACAATAGGTTTTAAAAGCTCTCATTTTTGTTCCTCTCAAAAAGTCAAATGCATGCTACTTTTCCTAGAGTAATTTTGATGGCTGAATGATAAAAGTTGATTTGAGTTGCTGATTGTTTGATTGTTGATCACTTATAGCTTAATTCTTGTCTACTTGTTCTTAGTTTTGGATTCAGCTTAAACTTAGCTCATTTTTCAGTAGAATTTGGTTCTAGTATCTTGTATGGTAATTGTTGCTCTTAGTGTTCATTTGTACTCTTAAATCAGTTCATTTGAAGTATAAAACTTGGAGTTAAAAGCATTTGAGTCAGCTTAATTCAGTTCTTAAAAAGCCTTTGTAAGAGTTTGTAATATCTGTAAAGGAGTGTTTGGGATTAGCATAAAAAGAGTTTTCAAGAGTTGAGTTTTGGATTTTTAGAGTTCATTTGTAGTTAATAGGCAGCATAAAAGTGTTTTCAGTCATTTACAAGTCATCTTGATAGTCAAACAGGCAAGTGGCTTCAAAAATGTTTGGGTCAGTCTTCATTCAGTCTTGGTTTTAGAACTTGTCATATTGATTTGATCAGTACTCATTCATTAATAGATTAAATTTTACCAAATTTGTTTCCATTTGTAGCTTATATCATAGAGATTCATATTCCAAGAGGATTTTATACAGTTTACAATAAGCAGTCAGAAATAAGCAAAATTCAGATAAGCAGACTTAGAGCAAGTTTCTGTAAATGAAAGCTGGAAATCTGTATCTCCTTATCCTATTCATAAACATGCCCATTTTTCTTCACAAATCCTATTAAGTCATTGAGTTACATGATTTTTGAGAAAATCAGCTTTTTGAAAATTAAGCTGGTCAACGCTTGGTCAACATAAGCCCATTTTCAGCTTAATTCAGATTTAGAGCTTATTACTTGATGAAAAAGTTTCTAGTTTGATTTCCCGTTCCTTAATTCAGTTGCTTAATCAGTTTCAATCAAAAAATCAAGTTGTGACTGATTGGATTTTGCTATAGCTTATTGTGTGCTTATTGATAAGCACTCATTTGCTTATTTTGAATCTTCAGCCAGTTTCCTTTGACACACGTGGCTTATTTTGGATTTGAAACATATTGCAACTTGTTTCATTGAATTTGGTTGAGTATTAAGCTCAAACGAGCTTATTTTTTTGCTTAACCCGTTTTTGGCTAAAATAGTTGTTGAAATTGCATATTAGTCCCTAGTGTTTTAATCAGTGTTTAAAATTGGCTAACTTTCCATGTTTTTAGGGTTTGCAAGAGTTTAGTCCCTATAGTTTTAAAAGTTGTTAAATTCAGTTGGATAGTTGTTAGTTTGTTACAATTTTGGTTAGTTAGTTAATAGTTTTGCACTTTTGATCCTTGTAGTTATCTGTTTTACACTTTCAGTCCCTAGAATTGATAGAATTTACATTTCAAGCATTATTCTTTCATAGAATTTACAATTTCAGTCCTTTTAGTTTCATGTTTTACATTTTGAGATTTACTTGAATAAAAACTTGGTATTTGCAATTTGTTTTACATATAAGTAGGTAATATTTTTCCGTTTTGCAAGGCTTTGATTGAATTAGCAAATAGAATATCCAAGCAAGTTTAACAACCAAGAACAATTAAAAACCCGATATTGGTTGGAATTTCCATTAGCAAGAACTGAGAAAAAAACGAACTGCATTATACACAATTTCACAAGGCAAACCAACCACCATAATCAAGCAACCCAAACACATTTTACCCAGTTATACGACCAGCCCATTATTCGACCTGATAATACTGCTTTGAAATCATAGATGAAGCATTAATTAATTATAAAAGAATTTTGAAGGACAAGAAAGTTTTTGAGGGTCGTTCCAACTTCAGAACCATCCAACCTATTTTGAACCATACTAAAAATGACCCATTCATCCGGATAAACACTGATGCCCAAATGTGGTACTCATTGATGTACTAAAAAAAGCAGATTGGATAAGCAATCCTAAACAACAAAAAAGTTGTTTGAATAAACAATCATAAAGAACTTTCGAACTTCTAATCGACTACATAAAAGAACCCATAAACAGTTCTAATATAAAATAGTGAAAGTTGGACAATGTAACTAATGCAAGACAATGTAACTAATGCCACCTCCATACGCATCACTATCTATAACAATCAACCCTAAATAATAATCATGTGATGCCTAATAATACTCGATTAATGCCCTTATAATACTCAACTGATATCCTAATATTTGTCATTGATGCCTTAATAATATATAGTTTATAACCACAAAAACCTGTTGGAAAGTATTACTACAGTTTTCAAATTTTTGGTCATAACAATAAAAATAAAAAAATTTATGAAGGTTGAAAGCAGAAACTAAATAATATGAATTTTTGAACTGAATCGTGTTCGTTCTGCGATATAAACAAGCATAAAAGACACTAAAGGGGTGTTTGGATGTGGTTTATAAGTAATTATAATTATAATAGTTACACCAAAACTAGTTGTTATTATATGATTATTGTCAAGTGATCAGTTTATAATTTTTGCAACAAAACTGCTGCGTTACCCTTATCTTATAACATATGTACGGTAAGTTATCTGATTATGTTGATTCAATATAAGATGAAAACTTCTGAAACACACATCCAAAAATTGTCATAGATGTATAACAAGTTAAAAGAACAAGTTCAAGCGAACTTACACGAGTTGGACAGAAAAACCGGATGTAGGACTTAGACCAGGCGGAATCATCTAGTAAGGTGGCTGATTTATGTATAGGATTATTATGACCGGCTCTAGCATCCATTTTTTTCAACAAGACCAGCCCTGAAGTTTAATTTATACTTACCAAATTCACCTAATTTCATCATTTGATTACCCATTTGACCACATTAATCCCGTCTTGCTTTCCTTGATACTGATGCAGCAAGTTGAGCACTACCCCAAGTGACTGAGGTCGAAGCTGAACATAAGTGGGACAAGCAAAGGTGGAAGCAAGTGTTCAAGTCAGTGATTTAAAGACGGTTGGCGACGTCAAGTGGTTGCAATGATGGTAATTGAATCTGATGGTGGTAAAAGGTGGTTTTTAATGGGGAATGAAGGTAATTGATGGTGGTGGTTTTCGTGGTCGTGGTCATGGTGAAGGATGGTCATTGATAGTTATGGTGGTGGTGATGCCAACGATAATAAATGGATATGGTGGTTTCAGATGGTAAATGAAGTTCTGACGGGTTCTGTGCGTGTTTTGGTGTTGCTATGAGTAAGATTGAGATATTGTCACTTCTAACCCCTCCGTAATTTTGTTAATTTCATTTTTTACCCTCTGCTTATGTATATATATGTATATATATGTATATATATGTTGTGTATATATATATATATATATATATATATATATATATATATATATATATATATATATATATATATATATATATATATATATATATATATATATATCTTTATCTTTATATTATATATAGGTATAATTATGATTTGAAACCACACTTTTTAATCCAGTCATATCCCAGTCACATCTTTTAGCCAATAGTATTTCAAAATTTCCTATAAAATCTCCAAATTTCACGAAATTACTGTTTTTTTTAAATCGTGTTTTGAAAACGCATTTTTCATTGAAAACTGCGTTTTGGAAATAGAGTTAGCAGAGCTTTTTTGTACATTTTTTTAATTATCTTTTTAATTCAGAGTTTTTTTTAAATTTCTGGGAAAAAATTTCTGTTTTTATTTTGGTATAAAAACGTTTTTTTTTAAAGTGGGTTGTAAGATTTGAACTCATGACCTTAACGTTATTTGTTTTGTGGTTTTCCAATTGGGCTATTGTATTATTTTTGTTTCATGTTGTTAAACCCCTATATTTATTATCCGGTTTTGTAATTAAATTGGTAAGTATTTTTATTTTTTATTTAGAATTAACAATGTGTATTAGGATACGTTTTGTTTCTGTAAAAAATTATACAGAATATATTTTTTGACTTACAAATAATATCTTTTAACTTTTTAAAAATATATCAATATCACATATCTATTCGATCATGTAACCAAAACCTATATGCCTCCCATGAAAACCCTAATGATTCATATCCTAAAAAAATACATCCTTTTTCCCGGCCGTGTGTTCTCCCTTCACAGCCATTTTATTATTGGCCTACTGTGTTCTCCCGGTCTTGTCTTTTTTTTTGGTAAGTTAATTGTTTAGTCACTTTATGTGACCTTTCTAATCAAGTTGTAGCTATTAAGGTTACACTTGGCATATTTAGCAACATTCAGAGGTGTGATCAGACTGCATCACGAATCTTCCAAAGATTAAGATTTTGAATATGTTACATCAGCTGTTTTTAGAGTTTTAGATCAGTTATGCATTTCTGGATGTCAACATACATGGTCTTGCTTGCATCAAGTAGTTATCAATAGCTTTGTATTTTTGTTGGTTGAATGTTGTAAGATACATTGCTCGATCAAATTACTAAATCTGAATTCAGCCACTCAACTACGTGCAATTTGCTATTTTTTTAGGACTATCCTTCACCATGTGTGGTGTTCTACTGTAGTTTTAAGAGGAATTCATGAATTAAGAGTATTTACGTAATTTGTGTTTATATTTTTTATTTCACTATTCACAAGGGTTTGTAAATGTATATTAGAGTGTTTCTTTTGGTGCAAAGTGCACATGTAAATCTTATTCTAGAAGCGAGGCAGAGTTTCACAATCGATGTGTTTTACCCGAGTGACCTGTTCTATATGTTTGTTTAGTTATCATATTTTAAAATGAATCAACAACTTCAGTTACAACCTGTGAGCGATCCAGCAAGGATCCAATCTGTGTCAATGTGGATGAGGTGGTGGTGGTGGTGAAGGATGTCTCTGAGGGATGGACCACATACGTGGAACAAACGGAACATCTAATGGTATAGTTCCAATGTTTCATGTATTCAATGATGCGGTTGGTTGTGTTTTTTTTAAAAGGCGATGCGGCTGGTTTTATTAAATAGGGAGGCGGCTAGAGTCAGGGTATGTGATTTTATTTTACTGTGTTTTTTTATAATGATGATACGTTGATAGACTGAAATTTCTTTCCCGCATGCTAGAAACATCGGGATTTACCTTCCCTCGGCTCATCTTTTCAACATGCTGTTTTGATAAACTCTCAACTATATTTTACTTTGAGTTAGAGAACATGCAAGTTTCTGATTGTCCATTCTTTTATTGCTTCATTTTCTTCCGTCAATGAACGCATACAAATGTTTGAACATGCATTAAAACTAGCGCACTTTGTATGGAAACTACTCCTGATTAATAGTTTTCATTAATCGGTTTTGTTTAGGCATTAAGCGTTATAGTTTTTAAAAAGTTTGATGGGTATCAATGTAGCATATCAAGAGATAATATTGATGTTATTCATTTCTAAGTATCAATAGCCAGAAAAGTAATTAGGTAATACAGTGTCTAAAGCATATACTTGGCAGTAACTGATATGTTGTGTTTAAGACTTTTTATTTGTAGGTTGAGAAGTTACATTGTCTATAAGTTTTTTTGCTGTTATATACTTTTGTACTGCAGTCCAACAGAAAACAACAAGCTATAGACATCAAGTCCACAAAGAAGAAGGTCACAAGGACCGAATAGATAATCATCTAAAAGATAACGTAAAAGGTAATTATATATTACAGCGTTCGTTTGTATCACCTGTCTAGAGGAATGCATGTAATCATTGTGTATCTATTTCTTATATCCAGCAAGGTTTAAAGGGGCAGAAATAAGCTATATCTTTGATGAGACAAATGGCCTGTTGGCCTCTTACCAGTAAAGGAAAGGTATCGATTCATTCACCGGGGTCCTATGATAGGAGGCCACCTGGTATGATTTATCAGTTACAGTTGGACCATTGTATCTTTTCCTTGGCGTCCAAGTACTTTTAGAGAAACATTAGTACAGAACTCTGAGTGTTCTTCCATTCCTTAGCTTTTTGTAAATATGTTCTTTCTTATGTCACTTTTCATAAAAACTCCAAAACAACTTTTATAAAAAATAGATTTTAGATTCTTATTGTAGATTGAGTAACAGGTTAACAAGTGTGCTTTCTTATATCACTATTCTAAACCTGATGAGTCCATAAGAATAGTTTTAATTCTGTTTCTGTAGGTGTGGGTGTTGATCAAGGTTCTATGATAATTGAGAGTAAGATTGATGATGAGAATTGTGCTCGGCTGAAGAAGATGTTGTCTGATGAGATTGCAGAGGCACAAGCTGAACTAATGAAAAAGATACATCCAGCTTTGATAATAACTGTAGAAGAAGAGGGCGCAAGATAAAACTATAAAGAATGGTAATATTTCAGCCAGTATCGAAGAGTGTCTTCACGATACCTTGATCAGTGGCATTTAGACCTTCGTGCAAATACCCAACACCATATTTTAAAGTTTCCTTTAACATGGAATCCCGAACCCGGTCGATAAACGAAGCCAATTCATCTTCAGACTGGAGTAAGAACAAATGCTTCTCTCCCCTGTCTGAGCTAGCATATTTTGTCTCCACTGTCTGATTCTTGGGTCTTTTTGGGGGTTTTAAGTCATAATAAGCTCTTAAGGTAGAAAAAAGTAGAGAAAAATGGGCTTTTGAATTGTAAGTAAAATAAGATTTATTAGTACATACGGTACGGAGTGATTATTGATTTGTGTATATGTGTGCACTAGGATGGTACTTGGTGGTTGTTTGATTAAGCTTATTTTAAGCTCTTAACTTAGAAAAAAAAGTGGATACATAAAAAATAATCTAAAAGAAACATACCTTTGATTAACTTGGTCATTGTGCCTATAGAGTCGGCTTATGTTGAATCATTCGGTTAGATGATGTTAGAATATAGTTGCTGATCCTGTAGACAAAAAGTTTACCTTCATTGCTTGAATAATCTTGTGGCCTTTTATTCCATCAACGTTATCATAGTTGAATTTGGTCATTTAGTCTTTATTTGATGTAACAGTTTTCACTCCGATTAAATATGTTCTTGTGTGCTAGCTAGAATTTTTAGTCTTCTCTTAGCTTGATACTCATTAGGGGTAATTTTACATCCATGCTTGGTTTAGTTACAGCTTACATTAGTTTTGAATACTCACCTTAAAGATTGCACTAACTAATATTGGTTGTAAAGACAGACCCATTTACTTGTGAACGAATCGATTTAGGTTATATCTTCTTTAACAGGTTGTCATTTGTAGGCCTTCGTTGAGTGTTTGCTGGTACATTGCACCTCAACAATAAAGATCATTTGACTATTGAGCATTTTTCAATCTCTGGTCACTTCGAGTTCAAGGCTGTTCTTTTCGTTCCCATAAGGACAACCTTGCTGATATAAGGTCGTTGAAAGATTTTATTATTTCAAGTGAGTTTTAGCTTCTAAAGATATATTAGCCCTTACCGCAAAACTTACTTTTTTTGAAAGGGCAGCACTTTTTAACTAAACAAAACACAGTCTTATTGTTTCTTCCTGGTTTAAAGGGTGTTGGTTAGTTCAAACTACAGTTTTGACTATAGATGGTCATACTCATAGTATACACCCTTGTGCAATCTTTCTGCCATTCAAATTTAGTCATGATTTTATTCTTAGCTAACTTACAAATCGATGTTTTTCTTATAGAGTAATAATGTCTTATAGGGTATCACTTGAGGCAGGTAATAAACTCAAGTTCATAAGCTTCTAATCCATACAAAATATAAATTACGGGTGTGAAAACTCGTCTAGACCATTGAAGCCGGAAAACTGATCTGAAACCAAACCCAATAGGTCCAGGTTCTGTCTGTATGTACAGTCCTTTGTTAGTAAAAAAAGACAGATTATTTTAAAGGTGGAATTGATGTCCCAATATTTGGTTATTGGTTCTGGTGAAATCCTTTATGTTGGTGAAAAGAGGTGAAACAAATGGATGCAAGGTTCTTTGTACAGCTGATTTTCTGAAACTGATCTGTTGTTTGCTGTCCCTTTAGGTGTCAGAAGCGAAACAGCGGAGGCGTCAAGGAGTAGTGATTCCATTTTAGCTTTACATAGTTATATATTGTTAGAAAGGTTACACGATTTATATTTACCACTTAATGTTCAATGTATAACTATAATCACGCCTTAATAGCTTTTTACGGGGTTGTACTTGATGGTCCTGGTGGCTCAGTTGCTACCGTAACCGAGTTCATGGTTAATGGATCTCTAAAAACTGCTTTGCAAAAGAATGAGAGGTAGAATATTTTGAGTTGTTGCATTTTTTTAAGCTTGAAAAACGAATGTAAAGCAATAGTCTGTTGACTCTGTTCTAATAAGTTAATGAAACTGAATATTTATGGCTGGACAATGAAACTGAATATTTATGGCTGGACGATACTGTTGGTACATGTGGGTATTATAGTGACATGATTTTAGATGAAGCCTATGTTTGATAACATAAGGTCGTTTTCCCGGGTTGAGTGGCTACGGCTGCAAGTAATGCTTATATACTATATACAGTCCCCGTGAACATAACCATCAAGGTAACATGTACACAATTGTCATCTAAACCTATTTATAAATACTGACATCTGTTTGTTGGCTCCTATTCACATAGTGAGAAAAAAATATGTTTTATACCTCTCAATTGTGTAAACAAATTAATAATGGAAAAAGTATTAATCTACCAAGAATTTTAGTAGGGCTAATGACTTAAAAATGCATCTAACTTTGACATTTTTTACCGTTCTGTGTAGCCATATTCTTTTTTTCCTATATTATCATTAAACTTCGTGATTTTATACATTGTGTGTACTCAGTGACCTGCTTGACTGGTTAGCAGATTTCCTTAACGACCGTTAAGTTTTTTATTACAACGTTAGTCTTTTATATTAACGGCCATTAAAATAAACACTTAAAATTTAATTTTTTATAATAAAACGTAAAATCTTACAAAAATAATTTTCGAAATAATCTTTTTCACGAAGTAATTTTTTTTTAAAATTTGTTACGAAATAATTTTTTTACCGTTAAACTTTTTAGAAAACTTTTTTATGAAATATTTTTTTTTGCAAAAAAAAAAATTGTTTTTTTTTTGTAATCTTAAAATTTTCAAAGTAAAAGATCGCACTTTAAAAAAAACATTTTGAACCTTCAAAGTAAAAAACCGCAATTTTCAATGTTTTTGCAGATAATCTTGCTATTTTTAAAAAAAAATAAAAGTTACTTTTTAAAAAAAAATTGAAAGAAAAGTCATATTTTGCAAAAAAGAAACATTTTTTTATTATTTCGTAAGTTTTTTTAAAAAAAATTATATATACACAGAATCTATATAAAAGAAAAGAGAAAAAGTTTTAACTTTTGTAAAAATGAACGATTTTTTGTAAAAAAAAAAGAATGATTTAACATTAACAATGATTTAGTTTGTGTGAATCAAACTAACACGTGTATCTATCAACTCTATTTGAGAATTTTTTTTTTTGACTAAAACTCTATTTGAGAATAAAAAAGTTCAAAAAGATATATGTAGCTTTTCAAAAAAGTACTACTTCCGTCCTTCGTAATCATTTTCTTGTGTGCTAAATAATTTTTTATACAAATTATATTAATAGATAGAGTTTTAAATATTTTTTATTAAATATTTTTTATCAAATATTATATAGCACAAATAAATATATTTACGATTAAAGTTTTATATAAAAAAATTTAAAAACTAAATATGAACACTTATTTTGAGACGGAGAAAGTAGCAAAATAGCTAACGCGAGCTCTTGAGTAACAAGACGGTCATTTTAATTAGAAATACATACATAGAAGTTAAAATAATCATTTTTATTTTAATAAAACTAAAATTCATATATAAAAATAAAAAACTTTACAATAATTTAGATAATAATTAAAAAAATACAATAAGAAATTTAGAAACACAATAAGAAATTTAAAAGTAAAATACCAAAGCTTTTGTCAATAGTACGTGAAAATAAACAAAGTATATCCGTTTTTTAATAAAATAATACATTTTTGAAAAAAAGTAATTAAAAGGGTTGGGAATTTTATAAGGCAAAAGTGTTTAAATCTTAAATTAATTTTTTTAAATAGTTAAACGTTGCCATTTTGGTCATTAGTGGTCTATTGTGAGATCGTTTTATGTATCGACGATCGATTCACTCGATCATCACATCGGGACGATCAAGTGAAAAAGTCGTTCCGCTAATTCACAAAACTGTTAATCAATATAACATATTGGCAAAGTTATTCTAAAAAATATATTTATATATAAACAAATTAAACAAACGTTAACATTTTGGTCATTTAGTGGTCTATTGTGAGGTCGTTTTATGTATCGACGATCGATTCACTCGATCGTCACATCGGGACGACCAAGTGAAAAAGTCGTTCCACCAATTCACAAAATTGTTAATCAATATAACATATTGGCAAACGTTATTCTAATATATATATATATATATATATATAAACAAAAACACACCTGTTTGTTTGTGTACATCGACAAATTAAGATGAGAAATATTTCGTCCGTTGCGGTTTGTCTAATTGGCAACTAAACTAGAAGGAACCTTGTAAATGAGTCAGTTTGATCAAAAGCAATATTTTCCTGAACAGATTTTTGTAAACCAAATGTTTATACAATGCCTAAAATCGGTGAGGTTTGTATGGAATGAATTGAATGCATAACAAAAAGCCAACATAAAATGAACTTATGAACATGAGTTACGATACTGAGTCCGTGTATAGTACACAAAAAATATAGTTCTAGAAAATAAAATTAGTCCAATGTTAGGGCATACTATTATCAGTTCTTTACATCTGCTATCGAGTTACATAGTATAAGTTATTGGGAAAACGATCAAAAATGGATATGTCTACAGGAAGAAGTGAATCGAAGGATGTAACACGTCATTGACTTTTACTATATGAAATGATGTAGGTTGCGTAGATAGATAATCCACTTTTGGAATTTGATACGAATCTTAATGCAAGGGGGAGTAACTTTGGTCTGATGGTTTGATATCGGATGCGATGACATGTTTAATAAAGAATGCAACTATTCGATAATAAGAAGACAAGCACATCTTTGCTTGGTCAAAAAAATAATCGTGTATGAATAATTTTGTTTAACTGCACATGCGAATTGGTTATATACTCTTGCTAATTTAAGGATGTTTTTATTTTGCTAATATACTATTTCTTCCGTTTTAAATTAATTGTCTCCGGACAAAAAATACACATTCTAAAAAAAATCACTGTCAGTGCATTTTCTTTCTTACTTTTTTTAAAAATGACACTCTTACCCTTATATAATTAATTAAAACTTATATATAATTTGTAATTTCTTATATCAGTAGGTGTAATATGGCAAATTTGTTACATTATCTACATCTATATTTGAAAGAGGACTATAATTTTGAGACAACCGAAAATAGTATAAAAAAATATTAATTTGGAACGGAGGGAATACTTTAAGAAAATCGATTTTTTTTCTTATGATGTTAGGTAGCTTGATAGATTAAAAGTTATTATTAATATCTTTCGATACATAGATAAAAAGAACTATTGGTGTAGGTTCATGCAATAGATGTCCCGTTGTCTAGAGTAAAAAACAAGAGAAAAAAGAAGAATATCTGTTAACACAAACACGACAACCATTATAAGCAATTGGAAAATGTTGTAAAAAAAATTTACATGTAAAAATAACCCCATAGGCAAAATTAAAAAGAAAGACATATGATTGAAAGTTCTATGCTTACACAAAAATGGCAACTATTATAACTAAAAAAACAAATGTTGTTTTAAAACAAGATATATGAAGCGAACCCGTCTATTTAGTGAGCCACGGACAAACAATATCATACGATGTTTACAAATATAACTAATACACAAAAGTACTTTTAGAAGTATTTACAAAACATTTTGGATTGTTTAACAAATTATATTATTCGGACTTTTAAAATTTTAAACTATTAAGAATATTTTATTTAAATTCGGATTGAATTTAAAAATTTTTGAAAAAATAGTTTTTAACATAAATTTAACGTTACTTAAGTGTAAACTATAACTAAAATATAATAAGGGTTAAATTAAAAATTCAATAAACTAAAAACGCATAAACCATAAACCCTCCGGAACAACAACAAAAACGACCCCGCCCGTTGGGCGGGTTTCGACGCTAGTATATATATATATATATATATATATATATATATATATATATATATATATATATATATATATATATATATATATATATATATATATATATATATATATATATATATATATATATATATATATATATATATATATATACTAGCCTTTAGACCCGTTCGGTGAACGGGCTAGCTTTAAGTATATATATTTTTAATGAAAATTAAAGTTATGTGTGTTTGTATTAGAAGTTTAGTATATGTCGTGTTAGTTATCACATTCATAGTTTTTAAGAAGCATAGAATGGATAAAAATAACGTAGTTTAAGATATTTTATTTATTTAAAAATATTATTATTTAATTGAATTTGCATACGTTAACGTTATGAATAAGTTTGTTACATTGATTTTTTTAGAATTTTAATAATATTGTATAAATATTTTATGTATTTTTGAATTTTATGAGGTAATAAATTTTGTATATGTTAACGTTATGAATAACTTTTTTACATTATTTTTTTAAATTAATATTATTGTTAAGTTTTTTTAGCAAAAACATTATAGTTAAATATTTTTAGGAAATGATTTTGTTTTGTAAGTTTTGTGGTAAAGTGTATTCTAGCAAAAATAAGCCTAAAAAGCTTATTCTTGGTATTATTTTTTGTCACATGTATAATATAGCAACAGTATATAGCCAAGTGCAAAACTTTACAGTCCGAATATCTAAAAATATTTTCATTTTAGTAAGTCAAACTATTGTGAATCATTTGTAATTCCTATTTTATTTTGGAAGTATTTTGTAGAAACTCTTTAATGAATTACATGTGTCATTTTTATATAATTTTTTATTTAAGGCATCATTTGTAATTTCTATTTTTTTATGAAGCATTTTATGAAAACCATTTAATGAATTACATGTGTCATTTTTATAGAATTTTTTATTTACGGCATTGTTTCACTATCCTTCCTTATATATTTTTAAAGAATTTTGTATTTAAGACATCATTTGCAATTCCTGTTTTCTTTTTGAAATATTTATGAAAACCTTTTAATGAATTACATGTGTCATTTTTATACAATTTTGTATTTAATGTATTGTTTCACCATCCTTTCTTATATATTTTTACAAAGTTTTGTATTTAAGGTATTATTTGTAATTCTTATTTTTTAAGCATTTTATGGAACCCTTTAATAAAGTACATGTGTCATTTTTATACAATTTTTTATTTAAGACATTGTTTCACCATTATTCCTTATATATTTTTTTATAGAATTTTGTATTTAAGGCATCATTTATAATTCCTATTTTCTTTTTGAATAATTTTATGGAAACCCGTTAATGATTTACATGTGTCATTTTTATATAATTTTCTATTTTAGGCATTGTTTCACCATCATTCCTTATATATTTTTATAGAATTTTGTATTTAAGGTATCATTTGTAATTACTATTTTCTTTTTGAAGCATTTTATGGAAACCTTTTAATGAATTATATGTGTCATATTAATAGAATTTTGTATTTAAGACATTGTTTCACCATTCTTCCTTATATATTTTTATAGAATTTTGTATTTAAAGCATCATTTGTAATTCCTATTTTTATTTTTGAAGCATTTTATGGAAATCCTTTAATGAATTACATGTGTCATTTTTATAGAATTTTATATTTAAGGCATTGTTTCACCATCCTTCCTATATAAGGGTTTTTGATTTGATATATATCAAAAAACCTTATATAGGAAGGATGGTAAAACAATTCCTTAAATACAAAATTCTATAAAAATGACACATGTAATTCATTAAATGGTTTCCATAAAATGCTTCAAAATGAAAATAGGAATTCCAAATGATGCCTTAAATACAAAATTCAATAAATATATATAGGAATTACAAATGATGCCTTAAATACAATATTCTATTAAAATATATAAGGAATGATGGTGAAACAATACCTTAAATACAAAATTCTATAAAAATAATTCCATAAAATGCTTCAAAAATAAAATAGGAATTAAAAATGATGCCTTAAATACAAAATTCTATAAAAAAAATATATATTGGAATTAAAATGATGCCTTAAATACAAAATTCTATAAAAATATATAAGGAATGATGGTGAAACAATGCCTTAAATACAAAATTCTATAAAAATGATTCCATAAAATGCTTCAAAAATAAAATATGAATAACAAATGATGCCTTAAATATAAAATTCTATAAAGACATATATATATATATATGAATTACAAATGATGCCTTAATATAAAATTCTTTAAAAATATATATGGAATGATGGTGAAACAATGCCTTAAATACAAAATTCTATAAAAAAAATGATTCCATAAAATGCTTCCAAAAAAAAAATAGGAATTACAAATGATGCCTTAAATACAAAATTCTATTAAAATATATAGGAATTAAAAATGATGCCTTAAATACAAAATTCTATAAAAATATATAAGGAAAGATGGTGAAGCAATGCCTTAAATACAAAATTCTATAAAAATGATTCCATAAAATACTTCAAAAATAAAATAGGAATTACAAATGATGCCTTAAATTCAAAATTCTATAAAAATATATATAGGAATTACAAATGATGCCTTAAATACAAAATTCTATAAAAATATATAAGGAAAGATGGTGAAATAATGCCTTAAATACAAAAATACTATAAAAATAATTCAATAAAATGCTTCAAAAATAAAATAGGAATTACATATGATGACTTAAATATAAAATTCTATAAAAATATATATAGGAATTATAAATGATGTCTTTAATACAAAATTCTATAAAAATATATATGGAAAAGAATATATATAGGAATTACAAATGATGCCTTAAATAAAAAATTCTACAAAAATATATACGGAAGGATGGTGAAACAATGCCTTAAATAAAAAATTCTATAAAAATGATTCCATAAAATGCTTCAGAAATAAAACAGGAATTACAAATGATGCCTTAAATACAAAATTCTATAAAAACCTATATAGGAATTATAAATGATGTCTTAAATACAAATTCTATAAAAATAAATAAGGAAAGATGGTGAAATAATGTCTTAAATACAAAATTCTATAAAAATGATTCCATAAAATGCTTCAAAAATGAAATAGGTATTACAAATGATGCCTTAAATACAATATTTTATAAAAATATATATAGGAATTACAAATGATGCCATAAATACAAAATTCTATAAAAATATATAAGGGAGGATGGTGAAACAATGCCTCAAATACAAAATTTTATAAAAATGCACAACAATAGTATTAATTTCAAAAAAATTAATGTAAAAACGTTATTCATAACATTAACATATACAAAATTTATTACCTCACAACATTCAATAATACATAAAATATTTATACAATATTATAAAAATTCTAAAAAAAAATTAATGTAACAAACTTATTCATACTGTTAACGTATGCAAATTCAATTAACTCTTAATATTCTTAAATAAATTAAATATCTTAAACTACGTTATTTTTGTCTATTCTATGCTACATTATTAAAATATCAATGCCATAACTAAAACTACATATACTAAACTTCTAATACAAACACACATAAATTCAATTTTCATTAAAAATATATATAATTAAAGCTAGCCCGTCCACCGGACGGGTCTAATGGCTAGTATATATATATATATATATATATATATATATATATATATATATATATATATATATATATATATATATATATATATATATATATATATATATATATATATATATATATATATATATATATATATATATATATATATATATATATCTATATATATATATCTTTACATTATATATAACAGGAGGGATTTGCCACGTCACCAATCATCTGCCTAATCCACGTCAGCACGTATTTTCGGAAATTAAAAAATTTCGATCATGCAATGTTTCGAACATGTGACCTGCAGTCAACCAACAGAAAGCTTCAACCACTGAACCAAGCTAATATTTGTGTTATCATACAACAAAACTAATTTAATATCCAATAAATTATCAACACATTGTCATGCATATCTATAAGTCTATAACTAATACCCCCGATCTATTAACACACGTACAACAAAATTTTCGATTCAACAAAATTGTCAATCTATTTGTCTGGGATCATAGGTACGATTTATTTTCTATACTCTAAAACCCTAACGATCATATGCATTGTATTCTCAATATCCAGCTTCACTGTAATTTTTCTGTTTTAATAAACCCTAATGATTAGCAGATCCACGTACATATATATTCAGATTAAAGAGTTGGGCGTTTTATTTGATCATCTTATAGAGAAGACTAAGGTTTTTCACATCTATTCAGATTGACCAAGATCAGGTTGAGCGGGCATGTGCAAACTTATATCTATTATAAGAAAAGACGCCCAATCGATTTTGGATATGGTATGCATCTTCCTATTCTCGAAAACTTGCTCTGTACTTAATTTCAATTTCATTATGATCGACTGACTTTAATTTATCTTTTATAATTTTACTGAAAAAAGGAGAAAAAATATTGTAGATTTAACTATGTTGCACGGAGACGGATACGGAAACATAGACGGGTACGGGGACGGGTACTTAGAAACGCCAATGTCCCAAAATCCATGAAACGGGTACGGCTGGAAACGTTTTTATATTTATATATATTTATTAATAAATTAACTAAACATGAATTTTTAACCGATAAAGCAAGAAAAAATAAATACTTATAGTGAGACATAATATATACTTTAACATTAAACAAATACTGATAGTCAATTTTTAGAGATTTGTTAGAAGATATGACGACCTACTATATGTATATACAATATAAATGGACTAAAAAATGTTTCATGGCCCAAAAATTAGCCCAGAAACGTGTTAAAATCCGAAGAAACGTTTCCCTTCGCGTTTCTGCTAGAGCCTCGACGTTTCCTATCTTCAGGAAACGTTTCCCTTTTTGGGGAAACGTTTCCGCCGCGTTTCCGGGCGTTTCCAGCCGTTTCCTGTTTCCGAAACGTTTCCGGGACGGACACGGCACCCGAGAGGCGTTTCCGTGCAACATAGAGATTTAATATGTTTAATCTGTTAAGAGTGTAGTTCCATAAAACAAATTATGTTGTTCTGATTATATATCTTGGAATAACAAGATTGCTCAAAGTTTAATGCTTTAAATTGGTTTAAATATGATTACTTCTACACATTAAATTGAGGGCTAGATTATTGAATAGATCTCTATATTGTGTGGGTTATACCATTACTGCAATATGGTTCCAATTATTAATCGTTCCTTATTTGAAGATTGTCAACGTACATATATGTTCATTGGGAAAGAGGCGATAAAAATAATATTTTCCCATCTGCCATCACAAAAGATGGGCGGTCCTGTAGTGACCAGGTACAGTTTAATATTTTTATGTTTCATATTATGGACCAATGGGCCAACAAGGTTTTTCATATTTGTTGGTTAAAGATCCTGGTATTGTTTTCAATATAGATCCGTGCAGTTATTCACATAAGCTGTTCGTAGAAGAATTGGTGACATTATTCAAATATATGAACCTCATTTGCAGTTAATCCTTTTTGACATTATGCATTCTTGACTCCTAATATTCGTTAGGTTAACTGATGTTTCGGGTGCTGAATGAAAAAAGAGCATTCTGATGTGCAACAGTGCCAAGATTGGTGGTCAAATGAAGTCGACACAAGCTAATAATATTGCACTTAAAGCCACACACGCTGTCCCTCGTATTATGAAGCATTTAAGTTATCATATAAGGGAACATTTACAAAGCAAGTAAGGTCTATCATTAAAGTTTTATTTTCTTCCTTTATTTTTCTGCATATAAGACTAAAAAATTAGCTGGTATATACCATTGAGGAAAGAGCGTTTTTGAAATCGCAAACATTTGGCAAAGGTTTGCAGGGTCCTTGAAAGGATGGCTGTTTAAAAAAATGTGGTGCATTTCAGTTTAGTATTGTGGTCTTACTATAAAAGTAGCGTTTACACGATTAGATAGCCACCGATGCCCCGGTATTAGCACATATGAAATATTTGTAACAAATTTGACAGGACGGGTATACTCATTCTAAGAACAGGGTATAGATGATCCGTCTGTTAATGTGTTGGCTACAAATGGTAACATACCATTATCCGAAATTTCGCTATACCCATCGCTTTGACGAAGAACATTTTTGAAGATAAAAGTGAATCGATGGCTTATGTGTTTTGAATAACTTTTAAGCTCTTCGAGCGTGTTCGTATAAGGTTATTTCCATGAACTTATATTACTCTTGAGGCAAAAGTAAAATATTATGCATCAACTTATTAAACAGAATTTGAATTTTCCATCTAGGATAAAGGTCGTTTCGGAGAAAGAATAAGCAATCATGTAAATGATGCGTGTCACGGCTACTCAGCATGTTTCCGAAAGGTGTAACTCTCAGACAACATGTCATTTGCTCGCTTTTTGTTTCCAGAACTGGGGTGAGTTTTCCCATTAGCTATTGTGATTAATTATTTCCGCACAACAAACCTGAATCATGTATTCATCGATTGTTATAGCAAAAATATTTTTTATAGTTTCAATGGGGACGGAATATATAAGATAAGTTAGGTCTGTAACTATAGTTGTTATGTTTAACATCGGTTTTTATTTTTTTACATGTATAAAACTATGGTTATCTTAATTCTGTTGCACCCTCTTTTACGATCCCTTTGGGAGAAGCATCGTATGCAACTCTGCTATCAAAGATTAATAGAATCATGAAAATACATGTTGATAATTTGATGCATGAACTAGAACACATTAGTAAACGACTTTCGCAACGAGAGAGCACCCCTTGAAATTTGGAGAGTTTTATGAATTTTGAGCACATGTTTTAGTGTTTTACTGTCAGTTACATGCTAATCGAAATTCATGTGTTCTTAGTATCATGATGTTATGTTACAGCTCGCGAGTCAAAAGGCACAAGTGCCCTGCGTTTAAATCAGGGTATGATGTTAATTGTCGCTACTATACAAACTCAGGTATGGATGATCAATATACTGTAATTACACTTCATATTGCTTCTCCTACAATGCAAAATGCGTCTGACCAACAAATTTTTCCACAAGCAATAACTACTTCACCAAATACGTATGACATACAAGAACGTGGCCGCTTATTGGCTGATTATATAGGGGCCTTTACGATATCCGTCTCTTATGACATTTATAGTCAAAATGATTTGTATGATCTTTCAATTATGAGCTTTTTATCAATTTTGTAGGTGATTTGTTTAGGGTCTGCGACAATACAGGGCACATAATTAAGTTTTCAAACATAAAAGTATTCTCAAAAAGATTGCGCATTAACGTTTGCATCTATTATGTACCAAAAAGATTAACTTAGAAGTGTGTGCTTCTTGCTTTTGCTATATTGATCACATATTTCTTCTGGCGTGTATGCTCTGAAACTATGGGTAGACTACTAGGTTCACTTGTCAGCCCACCCACAGTTCTTCTCATGGCATTTTTTGAAGAGTATAAAAAAAGTTCAATAGAGTTTCAATAGCTGCCCAATCAAGAAACAGTTATTAAAGTCAGGGGTGGCAAAAAATTAGGGGTCTGATGGGTTGTTGTACAAAACACATGATCATATTCCCCCCCCCCCCCCCACCACCACCCACACACACACACAAGATAGCTTATGAATGGCAAAAGATACCAAGATTAAAGTTCGTGATAGAGCATGTTACAAAAGGTAAGCAATTTTGCTTCGTAGTAGGTTAGTTTGTATGCAAATTTCCCTTTTATAAAGTTAGTGTGCATCTTATGAAATTGATTTGGTGATCATAACAAGACTGATCAAGGAAACAGTTACTTAATTTGTTAATACATTTGTATTACTTTTGGAGGTTCTATTGATTTTGTCACTACTAATTTGCTTTCAGGTGAAATGTGTATGAAAAAAGGAAATAGAAGTTGATATTACTAGAGGCTCCAAATGTAGTTACCATTGCATTGAATTGTTTTCAGGTAACTTTTACGAAAGTATTAGGATCTGTACCATTGTATAGAAATGTTTCGTAAAATATTAATGTTTGAAAGGTATTATGATATTATGATTCACAAGTCACACCTGCTCATCGGGCGGGTTTCACCACAATAAGTTTATCTTGGTTGTATAATTTGACCGATCCGACCCGTTAGAACTGTTCCCTTTTGGGCGAATTATATATTTACTGATTTTGCAGGATTTTTTGAAGGTGGTGTTGGCCGAATATGCGACGGAAGAATGGTGGATTGGTGGGCCAAAATAAATTTTGTGAGTTTTTGAATTCTGTTATAGCTTTTAAGATGTTAATATTTGTATGAGTATTCTGATGTGATTTTTTTTCATCGTCAGTTTGGGATGGTTAATAATAATAGGTGAAAATTAGTAACTAAGTAGTATCGGTTCGTTTAGCTAATGTAAGTAAATTGTACTTATTTTATTCCGATCAAATGAAATAAGCTGTGTCTCCTGAACCACTGTTATAATGTCGAAATATTGCTACGTTGGCTAATATTTGCGCACCAGCAGAATCACGTGTTCTTAGTTAGAAAATAAGCCGTAATCTTAGCACCCTGATAAAAATGATCATATCATATTTTGATTACATAGTCTGTTTTTAGAATACAAGATGATCAAGAATTTATATCTTGAGCCTAATTCTTGTGATGTTGAGTCAAAACAAGCTGGCAATAAGTGGCTAATGGGTTACTTGACCAAAAATAAGGCAACGATCGAATTGAAGAAACAGGTTAGGCGCATACTTACATGACCCGGAAAGAACCATCTCACCGACCCTCTATATAATAAAGCTAATATTATAAAAGTTAACCGGCTATATTTTTCAATGAGATGCTCATCTTTTTTATATGTTGAATCTTAGCTTCGCAAAGTGAAGGCTACTCATATGCTGAAATATCATGATGACCTTAATGAGTACCTGCAAATGACGCATCAAAATGCCATACAAATGGTGAAAGCAACAAGAGCCTTATAATGGCATACCTTCTGATACATAAACGATTTTATAAGAAGGTATTTGTATTTAAGGCATTAGTTGATTTTGATTTCATACAGTGTCTATGGAGTAGCTTTAGGTACACAAAAGTAGATGCAACTAGAAAAAACCTTGAATGGGCTCGGATGGTATCAAGTCGTAAGCAAAACATCTTAAAGCCTTTAATTTTTTGCTCATGTTTGCTGGTTTTTGACAAGGCATCGAGTTTTGAGCCATTGACAAGGCATGTTAAAATACTATTTGTTCTCATTATACATCCGTTCATTTATAATGTAGATGAATACATAAAAACATTTACAGCTCCTAATTAAGTTAAACGTTTATAACATGTCCACGCTCTTTCTCAAACAAAAACTTTCAATAGGGAACAGGGGCGTGGTCGCACCTATAAAGTGCGTAGGGAGGCGTTGCAAGTCTGCATCAATCCCGCGAGTGTGGATTTGAAAAGAGGTGGGGTAATGGGATACAAACATCAGCAAATATTAGAAGCCGAAACATTAAGTATAGTTGGTATGTTTGTTTATCGGTATGTTGTAGCCTATTGTTTGACAACAATTTCTCATCTATTTGCAGTTATGCAACACTTTAACAGGGATATTAAAACGCCTAAGGTGTAATGAACATTATTAAATTATGCCATGTTAAATTAGTAGTTATAGAGTAGTATTCTCCCGTGGAATGTTTTCTCGAGTGATATGGTCATAGCTCAGAGGCTATGTATCTGTAGGAAAACATGTATATAATGTATTCACTATAGGCCCGCAAACAGACTTTATCTTCACTTGCTATATGTTCTAACTTTTTCAGGCTTAATTTATTTTCATTAAGATTTGCCATGAATTAAAAAATGGCTTCTCATTCCTATATTATGAATTTAATAAACAGTCTTTATTTCATTTTGTGAATTAGTTTCATGCTAAGTGGTTATGTTTCTAGAGTGTAAAAACCGCTATTGTGTTGAAAGTGAGGTTTCATGACTTAAACGTTTTGTTGGTTTAGAACTTAAGAGGATCCTTCAATGGCAATGGATAATTGATGATGGCTCTCTTAGAGGTTCGCATTCTAAACACTACGCCAAACACCTTTGGAAGTTTTCTTTTTTACAAGTTCCTATGAATTGCATACCCAAGCTAAAGGTCATTGTACTTACCATGAAAACCGCCTTTATGATAATTCCATTTTACATTCTTCTTATGATTCCATGATTCACAAGACTCTTCTTTGCATTCTGAGAATGGGTAAAATTGGAATGGTCCATGGCTGAAAATCCTATACATTCTTTTATAATGTATATATAAAATATAAAATATAAATATAGATATAATTATAAATATAGATATAATTATTTTTAAAGAATCTTGAGAGTTAACTATGCCTCGAAATGTAGCTTTTAGCATTTACGGAGTAACTGTCAAAGTTGGTTTATCTTTGATGCAGGTCAAAATTGTTGTCCTACGTTGCCCAATATTGAATATACAAAAAAAGTTCTCTTTTTAAATTTTTTATATGTAATCAGTGTTGACAATTGTAGTTATGTTTACATTAGCTTGGATTTGTACCTATGTGAGACCAAGGAACAAGTTCATGACGCTTCTTCGGTTAGGGGTAGGGTGCTACTTGGTAGAGGGTAGACAATAGAAAATATGACATCGACTTAGGCAATGATATACAGAGGAGCAATGGTTTTTCATAATGATTAAAGTTATTAAATACCAACGTCTTTTTATTAATATGATGACTAAAATATTAATATTACCAATAAAACCTGCTGGTTACCGACTATTATTACCAATATTACCTAATATCACCTGCAATTACAGGTCAAGGACTTGCCATTTAACAATGAAAATCATTTATAAATTAGTCCATTAATAAATAATTACAAAGTTAGTTCAAATGCTAAAAAAATATAAAAATTTGAAAAATTATTTATTTTTAGAAATATAACTTTTCGAGAATAAAAAATATTTAAAAAGTTGAATAATTATTATTTCTTTTGGGAAAAGACTATTACTTTTATTTTACTTTTTTAAAAATTCGAAGAATTTTTTTATAAAAAAATTCAAACTTTTTTTCAGAAAAAAAACGTTTAGTTTTTTTTTTAAGTTTGAAGAAAAATAAAAATAAATTAACTTTTTTATAAAATTTGAAAAATTATTTTTTCAGAATTAATAAAAAACTATAAATTCTGGAAAAAAGTAATTTTTAATGAAAAATTAATTTTTTTTATTTTTTTATGAAATTTTTTTTTTCAATTTTTTTATAAAAAAGTTAGTTTTCTAATTTTATTTTATATTTTCGAAAGGTTATTTTTCTAAAAAAAAACAATTTTTCCAATTTAATTTTATTTTATATTTTTGAAAAGTTATTTTTCTAGAAAAAACAATTTGTTCAATTTTTATAATTTTTAAGATTTTTTTAATGATTTTAGGCATTTGGATTAACTTTGCATATTAGGTCACACTGGTACTAATAGTCGGTAACCAGCAAGTTTCATTGGTGATATTAGTATTTTAGTCATCATATTGGTAAGTAAAAAAAAATGAAAACCACATTGATATTTAATAGTTTTACAGAAGTATGTAATGTTACATATAACTATAACTATGTAAGTTTATTTGATACAATGCCATTTTCATTATTGAAATGAAGTCTAAACATTTTTTTTACATTTCCTATTATAGTTTTGGAATGTGTTGCTTTATATAATGTCTATTATTGGAGAATCTAAGGACTTTTCAGAATGTTTTTGAAATGTAATAACCATTTAAGGAATTTAATAAGTGCTCTAAATTTTGATTTTATTCCATACGTTAGTACTTATGAAACTCTAACATAACTTATATTGAGTTAATTTTGAGGCTTAAAGAGCATTTTATTATTGAAAAAAATCCACATGAGGAATATGACATTTTTTTTGAACTAGAGGAATATGACATTCTCCGATACAGTTTTAAGCATTGATAAATATAATTTTTTAACAATAATATTAAACTAACAACATGTAAACGATAATCAAAAGACATACCCGTCCATCGGACGGGTTTTGCCACTAGTATCTATATATATATATATATATATATATATATATATATATATATATATATATATATATATATATATATATATATATATATATATATATATATATATATATATATATATATATATATATATATATATATATATATATACATATATATATATATATATATATATATATATATATATATATATATATATATATATATATCTATATATATATATATATATATATATATATATATATATATATATATATATATATATATATATATATATATATATATATATATATATATATATATATATATATATGTGTGTGTGTGTGTAGATTTGTGTTCAAGTGCACTACACCTTAAAATGAGTTATAATAGGCACCACTAATAATTTAACAAGTGTATTTTATTGATTGCAATTAAAAAAAGTGCTAAATTAAATAAAAGGGTATTATTGGTATTTGATTTCTCCTCATTTCTGCATATCCATAATGGTTATGTCTCTCTTTTTCTTTATTTCACAACCCGTATAACAAAACCCTCCCTCCCAGATCTATAAGAAAACCATGTCTAATCTCAATCTCAATCAAATATAAAAAAATATCTCAACTATATATTTCTGCAAATTGAAAAAAACAAGTTTTCATACCCGCGCTTCGCTGCGGCGCGTTTTGTCCATAGCCGTTAGGAATTAGCACGTTTTGTACATAGCCGTACGAAATTAAAAAGTTAAGTAGTAGGGAGTTGAAATTTTATTTGACATAACATAGTTAAAGCTGAACAATACATGCTTCTGATAATCTATCCCAGCTATTATAAATCTTAGACACAAATCCTTTGCTGGACACCTAACTTTGGATTTCCTTTTGAAGTTCAAAATGATCAGTCTGCGATTATTCCTCAAGCCATGTGAATGCCCAATTATGAAAGCAACCTTACTTTGTTGAGATGCCAACAGATCTTCAAGAAGTTCTTTTATTTGAGACAGCGTCCCCTATGCTGTCAAAATTCGTCGATAGATCAACTTGTGATCCTTATCTCTAGAACCATGCATTATCTACATGTTTCAAGCCTGTATAGTAAAAAAAGGTAATAGATATGTTGTTACCTTTTAGGAATTCCAATGTATCTAAAACTTGTAGCTACAAAAGTATAAAACCATTGGTCGAAGAAAACGATTTTGGTCTATATCACTTATTGGTGTAATTGACACAGTTTGAATGAGCTTGTGTGTAAAAGCTTATGCATTTCCATAAAATCTTATTAAGCATGCAATAGTATATAAATGATAAACCAAAGAACTTAAGTATGCAAGTATATAAAATGAATGGAATACATAGACAAAGTCATATATACTATATTGCATACATGTCCTGATGTCAAGCTTCACAGTTAAGCATATCGTATGACCATGTCAACATGGTCAAATTTGGGGCCGAATTGTCACAACCATTATATTAGTGAAGGAAAAAAGTTGATATCATGTCAAAAGACAACCTTAATATTGAAAAACAACCCTGACTTGATCAAAGTAAGACACTTAACGCAGGGAGTCGTTATATATTATAAAGAGATGAAAATTGATCCAAATAGCTAAGAAAAGTGGGGAATTTTCAAACCTAATATGTTAAACCCGATGTAAAGGACACGATTTTATTTCCTAAGCAGAATCTAACTTATCGCCCCATGGGCATCTCTACCCAACCCAAATAAACTGTAATGCTACTCAATATAATATTTTTAGGTGTTCAATTTAATATCCCCTAATATTGAACTCTTAGTTCAAATCCCAAAATGCTCTCGCATACTTGTTTACCAAAAAGCGCTGAATAGGAAGATGGCCTGGAGGAAACTATTGCAAATTTTCAAATGCCGAATAGGTAGGAATTAGCTTTCTAGATGTGATCTAAAGTCTTTCTTTCTAAAGGATTTCATGAAAGTCTGATCAATAAAGCGACACACAATAATACTTATAAATATTATCATGTAATAAGTACTCAAACATCTTATATCTATTAAGAAATCGTGATATGCTTACTCTTCTACTTTCTAAGTTTAAAACATTTCGACTTATCGGGAGGAGATCTTGCGTGAAGCACATAGAAAGGTATCATGCAATAAGTACTCAAACATCTCATAATCTCATAAATATTAATAAATCCTAATTGGGAGGAGATGTTGCTGTGAAACACATAAAAAGAAAACAAAATAATACCTCAGGATAATCACAGCTCGACCAGCGTAGTCAGCAAAATCTAGTCCTTCACTTACTTAACATATAAAAGTGGTAAAACAAACTACTTGAGCACCCAAATAGCCTATAACTGGAAGTGCTTGCAACTTTACAAAGTAGTATACAAATGGAAGAGAAGATAAGCATCTATTTTTTTAAGTTACCTTCTCCTAATATGAGTACTTAGGTGCACTCTTAAAAGTGAAATATTGCCACCAAGGGTTTCTTTTCTTTCATCTTCTATTAATGTTTTGGTTAGTGAGGAGTGCCATCTTATAAAATCTTCTATATTCTATATGGATTTGCAGCCGAAAACACGAAACTCAAAAGAAGAAAACAATTAGTTACCATATCAAAATTCACCTAAATAACATATTTTTCGTATAAACTTTACATTAAAATTCTGTATATAATAGAATCACTTAAGTTTACATGGCATAGACATAGCATATGTCATCCATTAGTTAATTTTCCATTTTCGGCCACGCTGGCTGATGGACACGAAGTAAACCTATCAATGACCACTCGAATTACGTAACGCCCAACATGGCACACTCTCATTCTCCTCTTTTTCAACAGTCACATAAACCTTGTTTTCACTTATTTTATTGTCACACCTTATCTCTGTAATCTCAGAAATATTAACTCCTCGATACCTGATCATCTCATTCATCGTAACAACCACCATCTATAACTAACATTAAATGTGACCAGGTTTCGATTCTCGTGATGGTGGACCTAGACTTGTCCGATGTGGCTTGTGTGTTCGGTTATCTTAGGTGTATAGTTCTGTCCTAATATCTTCATATATATTATCTAATTGCACCAAAAAATTCCAATTTACGTTTTTCCGAGGAAAACTTACTTGTATTTTTAGACGTAGGAATGAATTGTGACGTTCTAGCTCAATTCTAATGTTGATGAGATTCAAATGAGAAAGTTGAGGTTCTCCCTCGGATATTGTAGCAAAGCCATTTTTGGATCTGAGAACCGACTACCATCATGAAACCTGTAATGTACAGTAACACTTGTTAGTAAATATGACACTATTAACATATTAAACATTTCAAACCTCTATTTTGTTTTTTTTTTCATCAAACACCATTAGATATCTTAACAAAAGATTAATGGGTTAATATAATTGAAGTATCATTATCAAACACACCTAAATCCTGTTAGCCCAATGTGCTTGAATCTTAAATAAGGCCTGCATAAGAGAAACCTAAAAAATCTACCCTATCATTCTCCGTAGATACAAATTAACACGGAATTATAAACAAATTATAATTTTTTTATCAAACACTTTATATGCCCAACATAAAGTTAAAGTGTTTAATAAAAAAAGATAGTATATCTGAGTGTAAGTAGCACATACCGACGACATATCTCCAGACGAAAGACTGCATTATTGCGGACCCACTTATTTCCCGCCAAACACAACCTCTCCCCACTACCGTATAAATACCCATTTTTTTCTACCGAACCGATAGAGCCGGCACCATCATAAAATCGTTGTCAATAACCCTTCTTCCCTTCCTGTGATGATGTTCATTCTTTTTCCTACTTATGTCTATTTATATTAGTTGGTTTCTTTCTTTAGATTTTATTAGTAAGAGGCGGTGGCTCAGAGGTGAGTTATTGGTGTGTGTTTTCAGGCAAATATAAGGCAAAGATGGTTTTTGTGGTTTTTTGTGTGACGGCGATGGAACATAGATGATGGATTTTTATTTTATTTTTAACTGTTGGAAACCGTAACAAAAGGCTATGTGAGAGCGTTTTTTTTTATTTCATTATAGTTATAATACCATCTACGAATAATATATGTATTCTTTTTATTATATTACTAGACTATAGACCCGCGGGTTTCACGGGCAGTATTTAAAACATGTTTTATTAATAGCAAAAGATATCGAGTCATACTTGTTGGTGCATATGGCTCTAATCATTCAATGGATACAGAAACTATATACATAACAATAAGTGTACAGTTTTGAAATTTTAGACCCATTTGAACCATCTATTCAAGTAAATTTTGAGGATTTGTCACATGTGTATACCATGGAGTTGTTATAGGGACAATTTGTATTAAAGTACTTCAACAATAAGAATTCCAACAACAATATCCGTACATGTAAACGGTTAATTCCAATAAGTTACAGGATAGAGTCAATCACAAACAAATCATAATCAGAATCTACTTGATTATACGCATTTACAATGAATACTAAGGCTAGTACAATCACAATGACCATATTTGACAAACTACTTTTGCTAAAAACATTTAGAGAAATTGTGTGGAAGGTTAACCCACCTGTCAAAAGCTCTCATTTTTAGCTTAGCCTGTTTATGATAAAGATACCTTACGAGCCCATTTCTTTGATAATTAACAGTGGCAAAAGTCAGCCATCCACGTATCCAACTATGCACTCACAACTATGTCTACTCTTTCCCTTCCTGTAACGACTAATATAATCTACGTAGTACTAATACAATAGAGCTTCAGTCAGGCGAAAACAACATACCTGCAAGGCTTCCATTATGGGTGTACATTGTCCGATTCCGCTTGGTTTGTGGCTGAGTATGAGCTATACTGTAACTATCATGAAAAGCATGTTAACTTGCAAATGGTTAAGTACCAGTCTAGTACGGGTTAGCCAATTATTTGGCTTTGATCTAACTTGATGCACCAAGATGAATTAAACCATTGAAACATATTTTCACAATGATTTGAAAGCTAAGATGTATTTTTCACAAAGAGATAACCTCGTGACTGACATATTCTCTAATGACATCAACTTTGCAATGGTAGTATGGAAGTTTTTTAAAAGATAACATGGTGACTAACATTATCAAAGCAATGTGATACGATTTAGGGAACTATCTAAAAAACACTTTAAAAATCAAGGATGGAACTTGGGTTTAACTTGTGAAATGGTTCATGCCTAAAAACAACGGGTATAGCACTCTACTCATGTAAATTTTTTGTCTCACATAAGTTAACCTTTCGGCCGGTTCAATTTATAGTTGGTTCAAGCATTAAAGCAAACACTTGGTAGGTAAAACATAGATGAAATTATATGATGAGAGGAATAACCATTATAAACCGATTCGAAATAAAAACCATTAGAACAAAGAATGTAAGGATAGGCGGCAACTTCACAGCCCATCTCATAAAAACTATGATAAAAGGATGTTAAGGATAAGAACAATGAACTAATACAGTAAAACTAAGAGTAATTTAGATTTAGCATACCTGACTACAAACTAAAATCACAGTATATCAACGATTTAGAAAAAAATGTATGTTTTAATGAGAGGTTAATAAGATAGGTCGAGTTTTGTTGGTAAGGAAGGGTATGGATCAAAGCCTGTGAAATCACGGGTAGCTGAAAATGCAATAAATTTTGCTTGTTGATGCGCATACCAGTTGCATTTGAATTAGTATGTAGAAATGAAGTTTGCATACCAATTTCTACTTTCAGAGGGTGTTTGGGTCAGCTTATGCCTAAAAGCTTATGTATATTTAAATACCGGCAATCCAAAATAAAGACACGTTTGACATACAACCTGATATTCTTAGTTACTTTTGGGTTAACAATGTCTTCTGTCCCCATGGAAGTGGTCTTAGGCACATAATAGCCCGACACGGTAACACCCAATTTGCAAGGGTTATTTGACATGTAGTAATATTCTATAATCGAATTTCAAGCAAGAATCAAACATAAGTTGTTGAAGCTCTTAATTTAGTTGTGCTAAAAATATCTTACAAGAGTAAAAAAATCAGTAACATAGTCTTGACGCAGATCATTAATTTGAACTTGGTCTTACCACATATCATTTTAGAGCAGTAACAACAACATATAAAGTAGGAAAAACAGAATTAAAATACACAAAAGTTTGGTAAAAACAACATCCACGAAGCCAACAAAATATCACACTAAAAACAACATAATTCGGCATTGAAAATCATACAAAATAAGTTAAAAAA
This sequence comes from Glebionis coronaria, assembly GCA_025667525.1. Lineage (NCBI taxonomy): Eukaryota > Viridiplantae > Streptophyta > Magnoliopsida > Asterales > Asteraceae > Glebionis > Glebionis coronaria. Next base: position 437,801,203 of record CM046882.1, on the reverse strand, counting down.
GAGAACTAAAACAACATCTAAGAAGCCAGAAACAGTGAACATAAGTAACCAAATTTGAATATGTCAATTTTAAAAACGATTGCATCAAATTAGTAGTGTCTTGTTACAAAAGTGCTTAATTGAGTGAGCCATTTCTATAAACATTTGGTGGGTATAAAAGTAAAACATATTTACAAAAACTTACAGATCGAGCGTGTGAAAGTTGTGATAATCTTTGAATTGTTCGAGATTGAAATAATTATTTTTTTCCTTAAATACACCTCCAATTGCCACGACCTTGCAAAAATAAATTGGTAAGATAAGACATGAGATTAGAATCTGGATTATATAATTTATAAGTCATAAAACAAAACATAGAATCTCCAAATACTCCATTATTGAAGTTCAATCACACGGTAACTGTATACTAAATAAATGATGATTCAAGAATTGCATGCTGAAGTTTAGGAGACGGTTTCACACAACTCCTTATCAATTGAGAAGGAATACATTAGCAAACAGACGGTTATAATCAGATAGTGACACGTAGCTTTATGACGTAGATTATGACGTCAGTAATGGGGCTAATGCAATTCAAAAACTTTTTCTTTTATTAGATATAAAGAAGCCTTCCATATCAAAATCAAATGTGTCATGGTCCCCTCGTGATGATCTCTTTTGTAGATTTTCAAGAACAAAATCCATCGTTTACAACTCATGTCTTCGTTCACAAACTAAAACTCCAATTGTTGTTGCTTTATTTCCTTGTTTCACAACCACTTTCTTCCTTATCTTAGATCTGAAAAAACTCTCCATTGAAGATCTCTCATCAATATAGTAATTTTAGTGTGAATCATAACATACAACCACAAGGAAAACTCGATAACAAATATTCAATTTACGACATTTATTTATAGCTTCCCGGCTCTGCTCCCTTTATAACGCCTACAATGAGCGATTTCGACTATACGGGTGCTAGAGTTTTGAAAACATTTCTACCTAAATATCAAGTAGGTGATACACATTGCCAATGTAGGTTTTTTTTAGTAATCTAACTTACGTATCATTTTGGTTATTAGTTGGTTTTTAAAATAATAATGTAGAAATATAAGTTACTAGCAATGGTTTAATGTCTTAGCATTTGTTTTTTTTTAATTATTACTTTAAGAACAACTCATGACCGTTGCTATAATTATCGCATGTCAAGCATTTATCTCGTATCAATGGTTTATCTTGTTTGTAGTGAGTATTGTGGTTTTAGTGCTTGTGTTAAGTAGATTATACCTATGATCGTTGTGATGAATCTGGTTGGATAAGTTCTTTAGCTAACTTAATTCTTGAAATTGGTACATACTTAAATGAGTCGACGAACTTTAATTGACACCAAAAAGGGATATGTGTTTTAAACGATGAATTCAGTGGCTACAAATAGATCTTATGTTGTTGAGAAACCAAATGATATGTTGAAGATTTATTTTATTTTTCCATTTTGGTTTTGATAGGTGGTAGTCGTAGTGCATCTATAGATATGGATAGTTTTGCATCAGTTGTTGTTTATTTGTTTAGCATTTTTTTTACAAATTGTGTAAAATTAAGTTGCTATATGTCAATTTATTTCTATTAATATTATTGTGTAATTGAAGTTTAGAAAAACAAATAGAGAAAAAAAAAAGAAAAGTTATGTGTCACTAGTTATGTGTCACTAATACTATAATATATATAAAAAAAGTAATGTGTCAGTAATAATGTGTTATTGTTAAATACTAAAGTAATGTGTCACATATAATGTGTCACTAACATGTAGAAAAATAAATAAAATAATACTATGTTAATAATAATGTGTCACTATATATTCAACATTAAAAAGTAATATGTCATATAATGTTAAAAAGTAATGTGTCATATATAATGTGTCACTAACAATGTAAATCTTTTAAAATCAATGACCTGAGAGAATTTGTAAAAATACCCAAGGATATCTTAGGTATATTTCGAAAATTTTAAATACATCACGTATATTGAAAAAAAAGTAAAAACTTGGTGTGCTCAAAAATTCTGTTAGAAACAAAAAAAGATGTAATCAAATTTTACAAATCCAACGTCTCAATAATGTTCATTAAGAATGCAAGGTATATAAAATTACAAAATATTTCACTTATTTACAAAAATGCCATTGGTAGTTAACATTTAATAAAAATCTAATCTCATCAATAATTACTAATCCAACGGTGCACAAGTGTACCTATTGTAACCTATTTTAAAAGTGTAACATACAATAACGCCTCCCTATATGTGTATATATATAGGGGTGGGTTTTATGCAGAACTCATTTAAGGTGTAGAACTCTGCAGAACTCTTTTTAACCAATCAAAAGTTAGTAAATATTAAAAAATTTTATTTAATTCAAAAGGGTATATTAGTCAACAACATTTTATGTTTTTTTTTAAATTTTTTAATAAAAAAAGTTTTTTAATTTCTCTACTTTTTGGATTTTTTTTACTTTTTCCTCAACATTGAACATACGTGTTTTTCTAAAAAACATAAATGTTTTTGTTCTTAGAATGTGATTTTATATGTATTTACGGTCTATAATTTTATAAACTTGAATGTGTTTTGTTAAGATGTCAATTGCACAGATGTTTATATGTTCTTTAATACTATTAAAATCTTAAAACAAAAAAAATAAACATATGAGGTCTAAATTTATAAATAATAACATAAATATCTACAAAATTGGATATTAAATAAAATACAAATCATTAACAAAATTATAATCAAATTCATTACAACATATGTGTTACGACACTAAAAACATCAATGCGCAATTGAAAACATCAATGCACACAAAATATCAATGCATAACTGAAAACATCAATGCACGCCTTCCAAAAACATCGATGCACGCCTTCCAAAAACATCGATGCGCGCCATCCAAAAAAACATATATTCGCTACTATTTTTTTCTAGACACGAGGTCTTGTTCTAACTTCCAAAGTAAAAAAATTGTGCACTGCCAATAATACCCTTTTAGCAGTTTATTTAATTGAAATAAAGTACCTCATTAATTGTTTAATTACACTTTTGGCAGGTTTAATTTCAACCTTTGATTACTCTTATCTAATGGTTCAAATTCATTTCAAGAGTTCTGCATATAACTCTTACATATATATATATATATATATATATATATATATATATATATATATATATATATATATATATATATATATATATATATATATATATATATATATATATATATATATATATATATATATATATATATATATATATATATATATATATATATATACTAGCGTCATAACCCGCCCAACGGACGGGGTCGTTTTTTGTTGTTGCTTCAGAGGGTTTTTTTATTGTTAATGTTATTGTTTTTTTAATAATTTGAAAGCTTTTTTTTGTTTTTTAATTTGTTTTAGAGTCTGGTTAATTTTTTTGTTAAAGAATTTTAATATTTATAATTGATGTGTGAATTGCATTTTGTGTTTTATTTAGTGTTTTTCTAATAATTTTAACTTTACTCTTTTTTTTTAATTTTTTTAATGTCTTCTAAAATTTTTTGTTAAACAATCTAGATATCTATAATTAATGTGTGAATTGCATTTAAGAACTAAAAGTGGGAAAATGGTAAACCTCTTTTGCATCATCGTTTTATCCGTAAGTCTTGGCTTATTGTTTTTTGTCAAATAACTTCTTATTTTATTTATATGTAAACCTATTTGTCTTTCCTTTTCTTCACAAATTCTGAAATAAATCCTACGTATTATTGTGTTAAGGTAATTCTCGTTTAAGCTTAAATAATTGATGTTCAACAATGGTTTTATTGAGCTTCGTTTAATATGTCTTCTATGTTTTTATTTTAAGCAAATTATGTATTTGGGGTCACATAGGAATTAGGGTTGATTGTCATAAGTGGTTATTGGGCTCTTTAAGTTTTAATGTTTGATAACGTTCTTTGTTTAATATTTGTACACGCACGATTTAAAAAAAATAATAATAATGAATTTTAGCTATTAACATTTGGTTTTTTATGTGAAACATATACAGTAGTTGTGTTTTTTTACAGTTTGTTAATATTGTTTTCTTTTTATTATGTGGAATGCATACTATTTTTATGTTTATTATTTTTATTAATATTTTTTTTGCTATTAGCAACTTGTTTTTTATGTGATTTGCATACGAGTTTTTTTTTTCTTATTTCATTTTAACCGTTATTTTGTTTTGTTATTTTTCAACAAAGGATGTAGGGTTTTAGTTTTTAGTCTAAACAAATTGTGTAATTAAATATATGAGATTTTATGTTTGAATGTTACTAAGCACATGTTTATCTATACTAATATATAAAACATTTAACACTTTTTCTAAAATTAGAAGTCTTAAAAATTAATCCTCAAACATTTCTTATAATAGAAAGATTTATCTTTTGCTAATAAATTAATGAATATTAAAAGTCTAGAAATAATTGAATTCAATACAATTTTGTAACTGAAAATTTAAGTGTTAATAAATATAATTAGAAGTTACAAAAAAAATTAAATGTCTTAATCATGATTTAACTTAATTCATAAAAACATATTTAAAACCCATTGACTAACAGTTTTATGTAAACAATAAATTTTCACTATATAAAGTCTCAGAAAATTTTAAAACACAAATGTAAAATATGCAAAACAAACCATCGCTCTCTCTCAACCACAACTCATTGTCGCCAACTTTGAGGTATCAAAAAAAAAATTTGGTCGTTGTCTTCAGAAAAAATGTTCGTTTTTTTAATGGTGTTTTCGTGGTTTAGCCGAATCCACGAAATTAGTTATCGGCTACCCGCCGTCGTATTACGCGGGTAGCTGGCTAGTTCTTTTACAAATGCCTCATCAAAGTTTAGTTATTGTTGTTTCGATGAGAACCTCTAGAGCTATAAATAGGTTTTAATAATGATTTCTTTAAGTTTTTTAATATTGATTCTTTTTAAACGGTCATGCACATAGTAGCGTATTATCTCCTTTGAATAAATTTATGAAAGTGTTCGTTTATTTAATCAAAAGAACATAAGAATGCCACGATTTTACAAATATCGGTTTGTGTTTTTTTGTTAGTTAAATGTAAACTAATTTTTGATAGTGTTAGGTTTTGGTACACCCAATTACTCTATTTGGTGTCATGTTAATTTACGAATGTACATAGTAGATTTACGTTGAGTTCGGTTTCTAAATCTTTTATAATAGTACGTTTGTGTACCAGTTATATGTGTTGGCAATAGGGCTCGTATTTGTTAAATGAAGCTAAAAGTGTTTTTTTAATATTTTTTGGCGTTGGGCCGTCTAACCGACGTGTTTTGTCTCATATGAATTTTTGGTTGTCCAATATCGGTTTGTATTTTTTGAGCATTTCAAGTGAAGATTTGTGACAGATAGAACTGGAATATCCACATAAAAATTGGTCGTCTTGGTTTCATTTTGATCTATGACTGGTAAAACTTAAAAATTGTTGAAAACTAAAAGAAACTAATATATGATATTGTTAGGTCGTGGCCCAACCAACGAACATGTTTTGCCTCATGTCAATCTTTTGTTGTATAAATATAAACGGACGGGTTTTTGATTTGTAATAGTTTTTTTATAAAACAATATTTAAAACATTAGTTTTAGGTAAGGCATATTGACATTTGTGTTAAAAAAATGATTGGACAAAATCAATCGGTTGGTTCAGTTCATAAATATTTTTTTATACAACGTTTCTGATTAGTTACTGTCTTTATTAAAATCAAAACCATCTTTTGATATTTTTTTTACCTTAGATCAAACCGACGAATTTGATTCTTCAATCTTTTTTGGAAGCAAGTTTAATATTGTTTGATAAAAAAGAAATTGTAAGAGCATTTAGGGTCTGTTTGGTTTGAACGCGGGTTTTACTTTATATATGGGTTTATAAAGTGGATGGTTTAAAATTAAATTTAATATAGGAGAGATAAAATATTATAAATTATTATTGTATAAAAATTTTGAATTAAAACATTAGTTTTAGGTAGGGCATATTGACGTTTGTGTTAAAAAAATGATTGGACAAAATCAATCGGTTGGTTCAGTTCATAAATTTTTTTTATACAACGTTTCCGATTAGTTATTGTCTTTATTAAAATCAAAACCATCTTTTTGATATTCTTTTTTACCTTAGATCAAACCGACGAATTCCATTCTTCAATCTTTTTTGGAAGCAAGTTTAATATTGTTTGATAAAAAAGAAATTGTAAGAGCATTTAGGGTCTGTTTGGTTTAAACGCGGGTTTTATTTTATATATAGGTTTATAAAGTGGATGGTCTAAAATTAGATTTAATATAAGAGAGATAAAATATTATAAATTATTATTGTATAAAAATTCTGAAATTAAGATTTATTTAAAATATAAATATGTTATAAAATAACAATAAGAAAAGAATTAGTGGACTATATAGAAGAAGGCCCACACATATCAATTAACAGTTGTATAACCACCATTTTAAGTAAGAAATCATATACCTTAGAGCACAAGGAACAGTTAGTGCCGTTGGGAAAAAGTATCGTCACGTCAGCAAAGTGGGGGTTTCGCACGAGAAATGCTATGGCACCACTTTTTAGACGGAGTGGTGATTTATGGTGCCATAGGGTATTTTTGGTGCCACAGAGGGAATATATCTCTTAGATTCCAAAAAAAAAAAAAACTCATGGCGTGGGCTGTTCCGAATGGCGCCAAGCCTTTGACGCGATTACACGGAGTGGTGCGCCGTTGGGTTTTCTCGCGCGAAAGAATGGCACCAGCTTTTAGATTTAAGAGTTTTTATCCCAAATTATAGGCCCAGGTTTTTAACCAAACAATTATATTTTACGTTTACTTTGTAAACCAACGCCAAACCATCAAACCAAACTGACCCTGTACAATGGTGCTAATTTAATATTATTTTCCTTGACGTTATCATAATTGCACAAAAGACATACATCTCAATTTAAAAAATCATGTGAACTTATTTGCTGAAGTTAATTTGTCCTTCAATCATTCATCAAATATGATTTATTATTTCAAAATATGTGCATATAATTTTTTTAAAAACTACGTCATTTCAAACATCTTAAAATATATAAAATGCTTCTAATCATTTTGAGCATAATCATATAATACAATATACAACACCATTTTAGCATGAGGCTAATAAAATTGTTTCTTTTCGCACAATCGAATTTGCTTTATTCACATTTGTTTTTTTATATATTTTTATATTTGAAATAATATTTTTTTTGCTAAATAAATATATAATTATATTTTTTTAGAAAAATTCTGGTTATTCAGATAATTCAAATCAGCCCGAAAACCAAACAAAAATTTAGAAAATAAAAAAATATTAAACCACCGTACCATATTCATGCACAAAGATATGGATTAAACACTGGTCATCATATATATATAAAAAGTTCAATAATCTTACGTTGCTCACAGGATGATTGTTACCAGGATCAGAAATCAAATGAAAAAAGCATTCAGTAAACTATATTTAACACAAGTTAATAGAATGCACAACAACCACAGATATCAATAAACATTTCAATAGCAACTTACCATCTCATTAGGTAAACTTGGATCTGAATATTCAAGATTTGGCCAATCAGAAGCATCTCTGCACAGTTCCCTTGCGATACCAATCTCAGCAGCATGTTGTTCGTTGCTCTCAGAAGCATCTCTACACAGTTCAAATAATATAAAAACATTTGCAATTATTTCCATTGCACAGTAACTCTATAAACTTGGATTAGTTTGTGAAAGCTATATTCAATATGCCAGCCAGATTATTGAATGTTTAACAAATAGATATTATAAACAGATAGTGTGACCAAAAATTAAACCAAATCCCTTGTCGATGCTATGATTACATTATACCTCAAAGGCTCATACAACCTAAGCAGACTAATATTATTTTTGATTAAATATCGACCACCTGTTCATTATCAGTCCTCAATCTATTGTATTGATAGCGACCACACGAAGGAAAATCAACATCAATGATAAGTATTTTCAGTATTTTGGAAATATAAAATACTTAAACTTGCAGTCACCATAGGAATCCCTGGGATCAAATAGTGGCAAACCTGGTGGGCATTCACAATTTGGCCGGCTAGCACCATTGAGTCTGCAAACATTGTTAAACCCACAGGCCCCACTACCATTTTCCCCAATTATCTCACGACATATGTTTTCCAACATCGACCATGAAACGATCTAGCTTGTGTTTCCTACTGAATTTTTGGGGTGATAGTATTGAATAAAAACACCATCAAATCCTAGAGTAGATCTGTGATAATAATCTGCAGATGGAAATGCATCATCTGGAGTACACCTAAAAATTCAGAAAACTGATGCACATAATACACTACGCCGTATACATTTTATATTCATCGCGGATATTTGAATTTGTTTCCCTTGTGTTAAACCACCTTGAGATTCAGATTCAGGTACGGAATGCTGAATTGTAGAGTTATTTATTGCAAATAAAGAGATACAAAAAACATAGCATAAAAGTGCACAATGCCGACAACCAAGAGTAAATTGTAACATGAGCTCTTTGAGAGTGAAAAAAGTGTCGCCTTTGCAACAATACTTGGCTGCAAAAAAAAGACAATGATTAGTTACATACATTTTACAGTTGTCGACGGAGCATAAAACAGACAAAGAAAGAAAATTCTTTCTAATTTTGGATCGTTCAATTGATAACTTTCGTGTTTTAGCATATTGTAGGAGTGCGGGTGGTGTAAGGTTGCTTGCAGGTACAGATTGGGCAGTCGATTTTGGTTCAGCAAGTATCACACCATCAGCATCTGAAACGGCTGATGTATTAGGACGGTCTCTATCACATTGTACATGCTTAGAAATAGCTGAAATTCATACGAATGTATAAATTAATATTTCACATTGAGAAATTAGCATAAACGTTGGCAGTGACAAATGAATCATATCAACTATCTTGCCTCTTAAGTCACCGGGAGCTGCACACATATTTGAAACCGACGCAAGCTGACTCGCGTGATTTGCATTTCGACTTTGACCCTCTGGTTGTCTACTTTGCAAGGGCTTATGGCTTTCGAATATGAAATACATCCATTTAATCAGAGTATTTTATTGAAAATTAACACATCAATAGAAATAGTGTCACGCAGGCAAGGCAAAAGCGGATAAAAGAGAGCAAGTACAATCATCATAGCACCTTGCTTCATCATTTCCAGTGCAATTCCTGTGAACAACACTATACTTTAGCCTTTGATCCAACTTTCTGAAAAGAACCACATATATTAGATGCAATTGCATCCTTATCACATTATTAAACTGCCAAATGCTACTCTGCAGCTAACAACCGCCATGCTTACTTTCAATGTTTGACTTCTAGGTTTGTAACTGTTAGAAGAGCATAATCAATGTGTCCTTTCCAGGCGTGGGCGATCTGTTCCTAAATAAATAAAAATACAATAAAGGATAGGATGTTATAAAATGAGTCCGTTTTAAGGTAACTTATGTAGAAATAAGCCACGATATTCTGTGGAAAATAAGGTACCTTTCAAGTTGAACCCACAACGTCAATTAGTTCCAGTTTGTACCTAGTGTAGGGTTAGCTCATGTCGTGGGTCGGATGGGCCTCTTGGTTTGTCTCTACAAAATAGCCTAAATTTAAAAGCTATAATTAATTAATCTTTTCAAGGCTAAACTGAGTGGTTGGAATGAGATAAGTCGCATTTCCTTCTGAAGTTCAAATGTTGCTCACTTTGTAACAAACTATACACTCTTTATTAAGATACTGTAATATGGGAGGGGCTGGTCAACTGAGGTGCCATCGCCTTTAATTACCATAGTACCTCGAGAATGTGGAAATCCAGGAGACTACAAAGCAGAAGTGGAGAAACATATGACCGGTAATACATAGCAGTGGATCTGCTTGGCATAACAGGGCCATTTGCACTCCATCAAGTGCTGGTTAGGAGCCGCCACTTATAGAAGGTGGCAAAATATATTTTTTCGGAACTCTAGAAGACTTCTACAGGTAATTAACAAAAGAGACAACAATCAGGTTGTGAGAAAATAGTACCTACAACTTTCGCGTCTTGGTTACTTTCTAGCTAAACCAAAATGAACACGCAAATGAAATTCCATAATGCGAGTATAGATAAATACTCATGTAAAGATGATTAAAATGGGTGAAGTGTATTTACCTCTGATAAATTTTCAAACTTGAACACCAAGTGGGTTAAAAGTGTGTCTTTTAATTGTTGATCCTTAGGCTCTATTAAAGGGAGTGCATTCGCATCAGCTACTTCATCATCTTATGAGATTCCAAGTTTTGTAGACGTTCCTGCAGCCTGAGATCTTCATTAGATGTAACATGAGGTTCCATCTGCATAAAAACGAATATTTATGAACCTTTCATGTACTACTGAAATAGGAATGTATATTCGGAAACATTACCTAATTTCTATTCAAATAACAGCTGCTTCTTCAGGTGATGTTTGAAGCTCTACACCAAAAATTACATAACCTGTGATATACCTCCTTCTTCTGGTTTAGGTGACAACATAGCCGTAGTAGTTACGATTAAGCACAGATCCTTAGTCTGTAATATCAATAACCAATGGAGATTAAGCTAAAAGTAATATCTCACCTATGAAAGATGGGCTACCTCAGTTGTAATAAAAATGGTCATTTGGAATATGGATTTGCTACTAACTCTTTAGTGTGTTACTTTGTTCAAAATATAAAGAAAAGCTGAAACATGGTCCTTTAAGAAGGAGCGTGAAGAAAGAAAGCAACGATTGTAGCGTGAACGCCCAAATGACAGACAATCACAACATTAGGATTACCAATTGATGAACGATAATCCTTATCATGTAAAAAACCAAAGAACGTATGACAAGAGTTTACTGGCTCCTTATAAACATAAGTTTGTAAGATTTGAGTTTGATTAAAAGAACTAAAAAGAAGCATCCCTAAAAAGTTAATAATAATTCTAAATAAGGCATTGAACGATACACATAGCACCTAAAACTATATCAGTATCTGAACATTCACTCCAGTTGAAAATGGTAAGTGTCATCTTCACATACCATGATTACTTCATGTTTGTTCTCAGATCCTACAGGTTGAGCATCAGTGGATACTTTCAAATAGAATAATACATTCCATAAGCTATAAGCTTGAGAGGTGTATACCTGCTTTCCGTCATCATCCATTAATGATTAGTTCCAATCAGGAGGTGAGTTTCATCTATATATATATCTTCTAAAATGCACCCTGGATTTGCAGCCTAAAGCAAGACACCCGAAAGTACAAAACTTAGCTACAAAATACAGATCCGATGTAAAGAACCCACTTAAATACACAAGTTGAGAGAATATATAGAAAAAATCAAAATTTTAAAATCTAAGAAAAACTGAGAGCATTTTATCACCTTGATAGCCTACATATCCAAGAGAACTTTACTTCCGGAAAAATCTTCTTAAAGCTGAAGTTCATCATTATCTATGACTATAGCTTTGAGCCTTGGTCATCGCTCACATTACCTAGAAGCAACTATCATGTTTCATTTGTTAGCAAGATGGTTTAAGGGGCGTTTGGGACTGCTTTCTAGTGCATCATCTACATCAAATTTGTATCATTAAATGAAGAAATCATATGCTACTGTATTCTATTAAAGCACATTATATTTGATCCCCTTATTACAGAAATTAGTGGTTCCGAGAGGGGTCTCACCATATCAGAAGGTAGCAATATAACAAAAAACATTAACATTGTGAAACTAACTCACCAGCCATCTAAGAGACTCGGAAATGAAGAATAAGCCAACAACCTGTAGTAGCCATGGTATGGTTCTGAAAGAGCATAACTGTTGCCTGTTGGTGCCCAATTCACAAAAACTTTTACCGTCCACTAAAGATATTTCGGAGATCCCTGCCCGAAAGATGGATAATCAAAACAATTGATGTGATATATGTGCATATTACCACATCTAGAAACAGGCATACATTCTTTTGGAGGTTAGATATGGATTGAAGCATCAGATGATAGTCAGATACTTATAATGCCCCTATAAAAACAAATCAGGAGATGCAAAACAAAATATTAAACCTCATCATTAGGGTTTTAAGAATAAGATACATACCTCCATTGGTTCATTAGGGTTTTCAGAAGCTGTATACGTATCTTTTAGGCTGCCAGGCTTCGCTAACACTAAAATCTGAATATTGTGACTGTGACTTGCAAATATAAATATTCAAATAATCACTTCACCAGAAATCTTTAACTACATATTAAAAAGGAGGGATGGTTTACCACCATGTGAGTCTTGAATGATTTTGCCAATTCTTCGACAGTCTCAATTCCTTTTACGCCTCCAAAGACTGCATATAAACCTTTTTGCATAACATATTTTTTTGTCCTTAATCTGATGTTTTCTTGCATTCATGTATGTCTTACAAGAATTGATTACTATCATTCCAATCCCTTGAAAGCAATCCAATGATGGAAGTCCCCTTGCATACAAAATCAGAACCATCAATCATGGTATAAAGAAAATTAGACAACAATTGTTATAATATATATTTTATATTTATCTTTCAAATTCCCAAACAAAACTTTTCAGGGGCTCATGGATTTTTTCAAGTTGTATAGCAACTACACCATCACATAATGAAGAGTTGTCTATGACTGACATAAACTAAAACAAAAAAAATTGATCTGGTATCGATTAAATTAACCTGTAGTTTTTAAGGAGTGACTCAAATAGTTGATTCAGCAGCACGTTTGATGAATTCAGATGCCCATGAGGCGTGATCATCCTCGAAGAACAATAGCGTTTGTCTGCCCTGAAGGACATGCACTGAACATGTTGAACCGTTCATTTTTAATTTGCTTTTCCTTGAAAATATCACATGACCTAAGAACCTGTTTGTGATACCCTATCAAAAAATTTACATATATAGCATATTCAAATAATAATTAAATACAAACATGAAGATCAATTCATCTCGTGACACAATCTTTAAACTTTTGACGGTAATAATTATGAAAATTATACCTTCACAAACATGTAAAGTATGACAGACCTGCAAAAAACTAACCAACATATGCATATAAAAGTAACTTCATCAGAGATCTTAAAAAAATTAGGGCTTATGGAAAATAAGATACCTTTGAAACAAAATAAGGAAGATTATCAACCTACAAAAGAAAAAAACCTACAAAAAACAAAGAACTAACAAAGAAGATTAAGGTTGGATGCTTGGTGATAGAATTAGGGTTTGCTATGGTTTGTGTTATTTTTAGTCTATACGAATTTACTGTGTTTTTAATGATATACGTATGTTTTGATAATATATATGATAATAGTTGTGTAAACTATAATTTAGGAATAGATATGTATTGTGTGTATTTTTAATAGAAATTATTATTAATGTTTTTAAGAGGAAATCACAAGTTATTGGTTAGCACAGTTGGTAAAGTTGCTTGGACTATAACAAACAAACCTGTGTTCAATTCTTGTCATTGGCATTTTTTTAAAAAATTTCAAGAATTTTATCAAAACTGCGTTTCAAAACGCGATTTGCAAAACTGCGTTTCCAAAACGTGAATTTCAATAATCTACGATTTCAAATTGCAAAAAACGTGAAAAGTAGAGATCTTTTAGGGATTTCAGACTATTGGCTAATAGGTTCCATGTCACATATGACTGGGATTAGTGGTGTGGTATCAAGTCATAGTTATACCTATATATATATATATATATATATATATATATATATATATATATATATATATATATATATATATATATATATATATATATATATATATATATATATATATATATATATATATATATATATATATATATATATATATATATATATATATGTATATATATATATATATATATATATATATATATATATATATATATATATATATGTATATATATATATATATATATGTATATATATATATATATATGTATATATATATATATATTGTTGGGAATATAAGTTTATTAGATTCCCTGTATCATAGATTTAAACACAAATCAAGCTGTTTGATATTAACTTACCTGTGCCTATGAGGCAGGCAAGTATCGCAAGACTCACAGAGATCTAAGTCTCTGTGAGCAACCTTAGAGGAGTCCATGTCAGAGACATTGTCAAGGAAGTCGAAGATTACTTGCAGACATACTCATTAGCTGTGATGGATAACAGCCAAGATGTATCAGGGACTCTGAGGGGTTGAGGGTTAACAGGGGTGGCAATACCCTGTTAACACTCAGTACACTTTGGACATACCTTAGTGTGTACGAGACTATGAAGAAAAGGGAAACTGTGTCAGCTCTGTTTCCCTAAAGCATTGTGGAAGACTACCAAGAATAGAAGAGCATTTTGTGACAGATGTCTGACAAGTGTCTGTTTAGTGTAGTCACCATCAACCAGTACTTGGAGTCAAACTCGTACCACTATAAATAGGTTATGTAGCCTAGAGTTAATGTTCAACACTTTGACACATTTCACACATTAACTCTTAGAACTTGTTGAACCAAACAGCTGCGACTGTGTTTATAAGTTAGGTTTTAGTTTGTCCAAAGTGTGCACAACACATTGTCATCAAACGATGTTATCCATAACACTTGTAATTCTTTATTATACAATAATAAGTATTACGTTTGAAAAGTAATTAAGTGTGTTGATTGATTTAGTTTATTGTTTCAAGCTAGGATTAGGGACTTACAATTGGTATCAGAGCGGTTTTTGTATTAAAACCTTCATAAACATCGTTCTAAGTTTTATAATCAAGATCCACCATGCCTAAAACAAGCAATACACCACTACCACCACCACCGTCTTCTGGGAACAACAGTAATCTACCACCAACATCACCAAGACTTACTCCTCCAACTCAAAATGAAGATGATCTACCTCAACTTCTTGACTCAAGAGGCGGATCTCATGTCACCAACGTACCAGTCTTTGATGAAGATGATTTTGCAAGTTGGAAGAGTCAATTCCTCGTGTATCTCGACGGACTTGAACCATTTCTTCTAGAAATTATAGAAAATGGACCTTATGTTCCCATGGCGCTTACCTCTACTGATGAGAATCCTTTTCCTAAACCTCTCAAGCAGTGGACTCCAGCTGATAGGAAATTGGCAAACCAATACAAACGTCTCAAGAGCATCGTTATATCCTGTCTTCCTAAACACATCATGAAGTCTTTGATTCAATGTCCTACAGCCAAACAAATGTGGACAGACCTTATCCTTGGTCATGAAGGACCCTCTAAAACTAGAGAAACCAAGATTCAGGCACTCAGGCTTCAGTTCAATGCTTTCAAGGCACTTGAAGGTGAAAAGGTTCAACAAACATATACAAGGCTGAAAATTCTTCTCAATGACCTTTCTATGAATGACGTCACCATTGCTCAAGCTGAAGTAAATGCCACATTTGTCAACAACCTTCCAAGAAAATGGCTGAGTATGAATCAGACTCAGAGAGCTAATAAATCCATCAAGAATGACACCTTGGCTCAGCTATATGGAAAGTATAATTATGAAGAAGGGCTGATTAATACCATATACAAATTAGAGAATGAAAGATTTGTAGTTCAGGGAGCAACATCTAAAGCCTTGATTTCCACCTTACATTATCATGACAGCGACTCTGATGTTGAAGAAGACACACGCAGCAGCCAAGAGTTCATGACATACCTTAATGTTGAGTTTCATGAGAGAGCCTTGCTAGCTAATCAAAGGATATTCTACAAAAGATAAGGGAGAGTAGGATCAGCTAGCAAACAAACCGACAAATCAAAAGAAACTTGCTTTGCCTATGGAAACTTGGACACTTTCAAAAAGACTGTCCTTCCACAAAGATATCCTCACCTTCTTATCCATCATCTTCCACCAAACCATACAAGTTCAAATCACAACATAACAACTCATCCCACCAATTCAACTCCTCTGACAATGAGAAGAAGGATTACAAGAACAAGTACAAGGCACTTAAAGCTGAGTTGGAACAGATGAATTTGAAGCTTGAAGCTCTATCTAAAAAGAAAGGGGGTGATAAGAAAACATAGAAAGGGTTGGTAGCTGAAGCGTATGACTGGAATGATGAGCTGGAATGATGAGCCGATGACTTCGGATAAAGAAGATACTACTAGAGTCAGGTCATTTATGGCAATAGCTGAGGATGAACCAGCTGTTGGGAAAGGAGATGCAAGATCAGGACAATGGGTTGACATCACAATGAAAAAGGTACACAGGCTTCTATCTATGTCTGAAAGTGATGAACGCAAACATGTCCTTGATTACACCATAGTTGATTTAGACTTTGTTGAGGAACAAAGAAAGAACTTGCTTGATAAGTTTCACTCTGTTAAACATGAACTGTTAACTGCTAGGGCTGAATGTGAAAGTCTTAAACAAGTTAATTCTGAAAAGATATCTCTTCAAAACGAAGTTAATAGGTTAACTAAGAACAGTGCCTTAAATGATCAAGTATCTTAATTAAAAAAGGTTATAGAAAAATGGTTGTGCAGTAGGTTCACTATAGATTAATTACTTAATGATGAACTACCCACTGACATAAAAAGGGATATCTCTGCTAAGAAAAACAAATTGAAAATTTTCACAAAACCCAAAGAGATTGTTTTCAAATCAACAGAGACTATACATATGTCAGATCCCCTCTTGACTGATGTACCTGTCTCTGATGATGTGATTGATTTACCACCTTTACCTAAACTCTCAGGAGTTGAACCCAGCAGCTCTTCTAGAGGAGCTAAGGCTGAACCCAAAACAGATGTTGAGAAACCACCAGCTAAACAATCTGTTAAGCAAGTTGCCTTTAAGCCTGTCTCAACAAAATCTGTGAACAAAGTTGATTCCTCAACTGAAGAACGCCTGTTGTCATTAATGAAAGAAGTAGAACTCTTGAAACTTCATATTAAGCCTTCCGCTGAATGCTCTACTTCCTATGAACCTAAGTCTATTCTAGGAGAACCCAAAGGTGAAAGGATAGTCAAACCTTACTGTAATGTATGTAAAAACTCTCATCACATGACCATAGATCATGATAGACAAATGACTGTTAAGAGATCTCAGACACCTTCTAGGGATAGACAACAGGCTTCTAGGAGACCATTAGGTAACTACAGACCTTATCCTCATCACAGACCATCACTCAAATGAGTGTAGTGAGTTTCCAGGATGTGATATCTGTGGAAGGTTCACACATGAGACAGCTAACTATCCTTCAAATCGTTAAAAGTTCTACAGGAACTCAAGATTTGCTAATCAGCAATTCAGGGAACCCACTGGAAAGTGGGTTCACCATAGGAACTAACTTGTTTCTATGTATCTGTGCAGAAACATCTTAAGGAATCGGTATGGTATCTAGACAGTGGCTGTTCTAGACACATGATAGGGATTCGATAATACCTACACAGATACTCAAAGGAGCCAGGTCCTAAAGTGGTGTTTGGGGATAATTCTCCAGGCGACACAGAGGGATACGGCTCAGTGAACTTGATATGAGTGATTTTTCTTATATCATTTATATCTAAAAACGAACAATAAATGCATATAATCAATGAAAATGCCTTGTATTTTTTTGTTCGTCGTTTGATGTGTGTAGGTACCAAAGTTCTAAAAAACCGGCAAATTCGACACGAGTTTGATGAAAAGATCGGGAAGCCAAAAATCAAGTCGTTTATTCGAGGATTTAAATAATTGGGCCAAGTGGGACCTACATTTGGGAATTAGGCCTAAAAGCCCAATATGGGTTGAAATTTTGTTACTTTGGGTCAAAGGCCCAAATCAAGCCCAAAAACAATATAAACATGACGTATGGAATTATAATTGAGCCAAAAGCCCAAAAGACATATATGTCTGGAACGGAGTTATATCTTGATAAATATTTCAATCAAAAGAATATGAAGATTGATTTGGTCCAAGGCCCATTAAAAAAATATGACGGTGCAAGAAGGAGATATATACTTCCCATATGGTCAAAAGTTATTCACTTTTCGTTACAAACAAAGTGCACAAAAAATAATAATACGTGAAGATAAGAGAAAGGGGAAGAATCAGACGCAACCAAGAAACCCTAATTAAATTGGGGGTTTCAATCCACCAGCGATTGGCTATCACGCACCCCTTATTAATTCCCAAAAATTTCAGATGTAGAAGATGGAGCTACCCATCCCATGTGGCATCTTAGATTCGTCACCCCTTTATCCTTATTGGTCAATAAACCTGCATCCAATCAATTGACCAATGATTACTTGCCACATCACCTCCAAAGAAGCACAACAAACACAACTTTCTGCCACCTTGGCAATCCAAGTGAAGATGGGCAAATTTCAACCGTAGGATCGAAACAGAATGGAAAGAGAGATTGAGGATGCTCATCCAAGGGCTCAAGATTGTTTCATCACCAACAAACCCCACCCCAACACCCTCGGGTTAGCCTATATAAACCCCTGATTTTATTCAGAAAATGATCCCCTTTCTTAGTATAGTTATGATGTTAATTTGTAGGTAGAATTTGTACTTTTCAATTTTAAATGATGTAATGTTATTTTGATATAATAAAATTGATTTTCAGTTTTTAATCCTCTTGTCTCACGTGATTCTGACTTCACTGTCATTATTTTACTTGCAATTATCTATTTCTGCAAATTTGATATTATAATTATGTTAAATCATTTATACAAGCTTTTACCATAGCTTTTGTGAATGATATAATAAGATTAGGGATAATAAACAATTTATCCCCACGGGATAAATCGAAGTTGTATGGTTCGAATGGTTGTGGTTCAAGACTCAGTTAATGATGTTTGGTTCAATGGTGTTGGATGGTTAATATGATGGTGGTGTCGGTTATTGTTCAAAGGTGGTTCACCACCATCCTTCTTCTCAACGGTTCTCCAATTTAATGGTTAAGCTCAATTATTATTTTTATATTTCATGAATTTATTTTTAGTATGAATCGATGTTTGTGTATGTTAATTCGAGAATCTGCTTGTGGTTTTTGATGAATTTGCTTGTTTAGATAGTTAGTGTTAAATTGGGTCTTATTCTGTAACATGAGTTTAATATGCTACTGTATTTTGAACTGCTGGTAGAATTACCTTATTTGAGTTAGATGCTATGGTGTTATAGACGTTATCAATGGTTGATTTGCTTATTTGAATCTGTTTGTTTGATGTTTTATGGGTTTGATTTTGATTGTTAATCTGATGTGAAGTTTGAACAGTTAAGATATTGTAATCGTTTCTCTGTTTCGTTCTACTGATCTGGTAGTTGTATGAATCTGAATAGTAAGGTTTTAGGAGGGTAGTCTGCTTGCTGATTTTTTTGTAGAGTTTGGTGAATTATTTGAAGGTATGTATAATGTTAGAATCTGCTGAGTTGCTTGAATGAACTTAAGCTAATCCTGCTGAGCATACTGATAAGTTTGGTTTTAGTTTGATTTGAGGCATACTTTAATTCCCTTTTGTTGATTTTTGAATGTATTTTTTATTTTAATGCTGTTAGTTTTTGTTCATGAACCTTATTGTTGCTGATAGTTTTTTAGGCTTACTGTATGTGTGATTTAAATTGTTTGAGTTTTTGTTGTCTATATAATGGTTTTAGAATTTATCTGTTTCTATAGTTTTAATGGCTGCCTTTTAAGTGTACTGATTGCTGTAGAATTAATTGATGTACTGGGCTTAGTTTACTGCTTTTCATTCGTTTAATCGTGAGTTTGAGTACTGTTATTGCTTAAATTAATATTTAGATTAGTTTTGTTTAGTTTACTGCTCTTTTATTTCTTTGAGATGATCTTCTTGTTAACCATTGCTGATATTCTTTGTAATAATTTTTGCTGATCTATATGACTTTATGATGCTCAGTATTTTGTTGCTATACATTCTATTTGTGAATAGAGACTAGCATTCCCTAACTGGGGAGTCTTGGTCTGAGATTAGCAATCAGTATTTTAGAAAAATAAAAAAATAAAAAATAATATCCAAAACTGTCACTTGAAGGTCTCGAACACGAGACCCTCCCTTCATTAGCCATACGAGTTCACCATCTGAGCTACATGCACTTATTTGATTAATATTGCAATAACTGATTAATATATTAATTTGACTTTGACTGTTCAGTTTTGTTTATAAACATTCACTCAACTTTAATCAAGTTTTTAGTTATAAATTGTTTTTATATACTTTTAATAAAAGTCTTTTATTAATTAGTTTTAAAGTTTTAGTTAAAAGTAAATTTTTAAGTAGATTAATTAGTAATAGATTTTAAGTAGTGTTTTAAATTGTTTAAATAGATTTTTTTAAATAGTGTAAAAGTGATTTTAATTTAATAGTTTAACTTAAAAAAATAAAATTAAGTTTTATATAATCGTTCATTATATTTAATATCGGGATACGATTCATGCACTTAGGATTTAAAATTCGTAGAAGTAATTTTAGTTTAAAAGCCGAAAACCATTTGAATCAATTGTCCAAATCGAAACAAGAACGTCTCAAATTCACTCGATCTTCGTGTACAACGAACTTGGTTCATCATCATGCTTAATTAAATCCGTCTTTGGTAATTTTAGTCTATTACTTTTTCCTAAAGGTAATTTTCTATTTTACCCTATAACGTATCTAATTAATATACATACATTCCACGACACATCAAAAATTTTGGCGCCGCTGCCGGGGATCTTGTGTACGGTTCGTCTTTGTGAGATTTGTTGATCGTTGATTTGAAGACCCTTTCCGTCTTCAGAAAGTTTTGTTATTTTTCTATTATTATAGTATGTATCATTTTTCGTGTTTTTTTGTGATTAATATATTGTATTACGTAGAACAATAAATTTACCTACTTCCAAATAAGACCTTAGTTGGGATTTCATCACCTAGCTATTGTATTCGAATCCAAAACGAAAAAAAAGCCAAAATAGATAAATATTAATAAAAAGTTTAAACTCGATTTATACAAACTATAAGGTGGGTATAAGGCGACGAGATATAAAAGGCCGTCTAAGGAAAAAGATTTTTAAGTGCTTTGTGCCACCTCGTTTTCCCGCTTGCTTGTGCGTATATTGAGAGGGACGACCGATTATTGGTTTGCCAACTCAAGTAGTATTATATCTTATTTTTGTAGTTTACTTATTGAACCTCGAGACGTTTAGGTTTTCACCTATCGTTTCAAAGTCGACCGAGGGTAATTTACTTCCATAGTAATTATCCTTATTCCTTGTTTTTATCGATCATTTTGATTGAGCAATACCAAATAAAAATACCAAAAATAATCTTCTTCTTGTCTAATTTCTTTTCTTCAATCCTCTAAAATTCTCGTCACTTTGGTTTATGCAATTACGATCTTCTCGAATTTTGATTGATTTTAATAGGCTTGAAAATATTCCTCATAGAAATAGAAATCGTCAACAACGAATAGTGGAACCCGAGCTTCCACCTATTGTTGTAGAGATGGTCGATAACCGAACAATGGAGGAATTGCTCCGTGCACCCACCGAAGGGTATGGGGAAGCAATCGTTGTGCCGGCTATTTTGGCGGATCATTTTGAGATTAAGACGGGTCTTTTATCGCTCATTCGTGCCGACCAATTTCGTGGCAATGAGACCGATAACCCGCACTCTCACATTCGGAATTTTCTTCGTATTACCTCGACTCTCAAGTTTAGAGATGTTCCGAATGACGCGATTAAGCTCATGCTTTTTCCGTACTCGCTCGAGGGTAACGCTAAGATTTGGTATGAGAAAGAACCACCGGGTTCGATTTTGACAAAGGATGATTTAGTGTCTAAGTTCATGAATTACTTCTTTCCACCATCCAAAACAACACACTTTAAGAACGAGATCACTAGATTTGAACAAAAAAGTGCATGAATCATTTGGGGTTGCTTGGGAAAGGTTTAAAGATTTGTTGAGACAATGTCCACACCACGGTTTCTCGGAATTGCATCAAATCAATACTTTTTATAATGGACTTAATATGGTTGAACAAGATTCTTTAAATGCTGCCACGGGTGGTAATCTTTTAAGAAAAACTCCGAGAGACGCGTGGGGTATAATTGAGAATAAGTCTAGAGTGCAATATTCACGAAACACACCGATTGTTTCAAATGTGAATTCTTCTGATACCGAGATTGCTAGATTGGACTCTAAGATTGATAATGGATTTGCTACATTGTTGAATGAGATTAGGAAGAATCCTCATGGATCGATTAATATGGTTGAGAATTTTTGTGTATCATGCGGTGGAGCACATCCGAATTATGCTTGTTCAACCACGGGGTTTGATCAAGCTAGTGCTTTTACCACGACGGGAACTTATGGCCCCAACGGTCAAGTTCCTCGTCAAAATCATGTTGCTCCACCGGGTTTTCCACTGGTTCAAAATAGGTATAACAATGGGAACAATGGGAATAATTTTAATCGTGGTAACCAAGGGAATTTCAATCAAGGAAATTGGTTTAATGCTAATCAAAACAATCAAGGTTTTCACAATAACCAAAATGATTTGTCAAGCTACATCAAAACGAATGAGGCAAATTTGAAAGCTTTTCAAAATAATATTCAAGGACAAATGGCAACTTTGAAAAATGAGTTTCAAAATACGATTAATGGGAAAATAACAAGATTGAGCTTAATCAACAAAGACTTGAACAAAACCAAAACCGTTTTGAGCAAAGATTAGAGCAAAGTCAAAATCGTATGCAACAAAGTTTGGAACAAGGTCAAAATAAATTGCTTTCGATGTTTGAGGGATTTATGTCTAAACCATCATATTCTTCGGGTTGCTTACCTAGCAATACCATTCCAAACCCGAGGGGAGAGCTTAAGGCTATTACCACTTATGATGCTGATAATTTAGAAAGAGTGCTTGAGCTTTATATTCCACCTAAAGAGACCTTTCTTGATGTTACCAAGGCTACTTTAAATGTGATTAGTACCTCGGTTTTCTTTAATTTCTTTCCCGAGAAATATAAAGATCCGGGTCAATTCTTGATACCTTGTGTTTTTTATGAGCTTGGGGAATACAAAGCTCTAGCCGATCTAGGAGCTAGTATTAACGTAATGCCCTTAGCCATTTGGAAGACTCTTGACTATGAACGCCTTAGGCCCACTCGAATGAGCATTGAGCTTGCTAATGGTACCACCACCCATCCGGTTGGTATAGCGGAAAATGTCATTGTTAAAGTGGGGGAGTTCATTTACCTTGCCGATTTTGCAATCATTGATTATGAGCCAAATCCTCGTGTGCCTATAATTTTAGGACGATCATTTTTGTGCACGGCTAATGTTATAGTTGATATGAGAGAAGAGAAGATAAAATTGTTTTATAGGGATAAAAGTATTATTTTCAAACCGGAAAAACTTCCAAGATTTGTTTCTAAGAAAGTGGAAAGTGTGAAACATGTTAAACCTATTGAAAGTAACACAAACAAGGAATCTCTCTTTTACAAAGGTGATTTGCCAACTATGGAATCCTCATTTTGTGAAGAAGAAAAGTTAATTTCAAAGAAAGATGCTTGTTTTGTTGAATCATGTTGTAAAATTATCTCGTCTCCACTCACTCCACACGAGGATGATAGTTCTAAGATTGAAAAGGAAATTGATGACTACCTTAGTGCACCATTTGATACTAGTGAGTTCGATAGTGAGAATTTTGATCC
The DNA here is from genome assembly GCA_025667525.1 of Glebionis coronaria. Classification (NCBI taxonomy): domain Eukaryota; kingdom Viridiplantae; phylum Streptophyta; class Magnoliopsida; order Asterales; family Asteraceae; genus Glebionis; species Glebionis coronaria. Next base: position 437,777,470 of record CM046882.1, on the reverse strand, counting down.
CGAGAAAGATATTGCTTTAATTGAAAAATCATTGAAAATGGACTCATTTTCACTCTCTTCGAAGGACCAAATTGATGATCCTAAAGCAAAATCTTCATTTGAAGAGCCTTTGATTCCTAACTCCACACCGAGTGAGGTTAGTGACTATTCATTCGATAAGTTCGCCATGAACTTGTTGATCCACTTCCACAGGGAAGTGAAGACGTTACCAATTTCAAAATCGAGCGTGATTCTCATGTTTTATCTACCATTCTCGAGGAATTCTCCGATGAATTTCCTTAATGAGAATGATGAACTTGTTGATACTTTGTCGAATATTTCTTGTGATGACAAGATTGATGACACTTTTGTGACTTACTCAAATCCTCTCTTGAAGCTTCAATGAACAATAATCCATTGTTTCCAGAGGATTTTGAGAACATCAAACCTCCTTCGTCTCACAACCTTTGTGATGATGAGCTCTTCATTAAGGAGTTTGATAAGTTACTCTCCATAGACATTCCTTCGGAATTTGAGGAAGAGTCTAATGACGGTGATGAAAATCTTTGGTTTGATCACCCAATTTATGATGATGATAATGTTGACCCGGAGGGAGAAATTACCTTTACTCCAATTATCCTTCCCACTCGCTTTGATCTTAATGTGCGGGTTTTTCATGCGACTCATTTTGAGTACCATGACCCCTTTGTCCACATTTATAAGAGTGATAAGGTCAACAAAGTCATGCAAGTTGATACCACAATTGTTGAGACTTTTAACCCACCATTACCATGTGCTTTATATGATCTTGGATTAGCATGGGGGGAGGACACCGTGTTGTCTATTCCTTTCTCTCCTGAGGACGAGGTATTCGACCCCGGAATAGTTGATTTAGGGAAATCTCGGCCTTTCACCGATGCAATAATTGAAAGACTTTTCGATCATCTTGGTGCGAGTTTATCTCGGGGAGCTTGTTATATCCATATCATGATTTGTGACCACCATCTCTTTTTGGAGATTTATGTTGGAGTTTTATCCTTTCGTTTGTCATCCGACAACGAGGATGTAATCTTTGACCCCGACATCGCACTTTATGTTGGGTTTTATTCCAATTTGTCGGTTTTCACCACTTTCCCTAAGGACCAATGAATACGGGGATCTAGTCGATCTCATGACTCGGTTAACAAAAACGAGGTGCCTTGTGGGGGAGTCCCATACATTCTATCTTCTTTCTATTTTCTAATATTAATAAGGCTTGATCTTTCAAGCTCGTGCTCGTGTTTTGTTGTGTTGTGAATCTTAAGTATGACCCTAATCACTGAAGACTCTCGTGTTCGGTTTTTGTCGGTCCACTTGATCTTCCTTTCTTTGATTGCCAAAAAGGGGCACACTCTCTATCCTTTGATTTTTATCGACCAACGTTTTATCTTGAGGCATAATTAATAAACGGCTTATATATTTGCGTGCTCTTTTCATGTTAGGATTTTGCATTAGACTCTTCGTATTTTAGCAAGGGGTGTCACTCTTGAGCTAAGAAACATTGAGGACAATGTTTGGTTTTAGCATGGGGGAGTCAATCGATATAATCGCTTGCAATTGCTTTTGTCATGTCTAAACGTAATTGTTTTTCTCATTTTACATAAAAAATTTAAATTTTTAGTGTTATTTTTAATATTTAATAAAGAAAATAAGTGCTTTTGACACAAATGTAGGCTTTCCGTTGGTGAAAATAAAAATAGTTTTTTACTAGACTCGGTTTTTACCTTATCTTTTCCTTAACGTATTTGAATTAAGTTTTGCTAGGCTTTTATATAGGGAGCTTTAAAACGCGGAAGTCTTAACTCATACGGGTTAAGAACAAAAATTTTCGCAAGTTCCTATAATTGATCCTAGAAAGTCGTTTACCAAGGGAACTTTAAAACGCAAATTCTAAAACTTGAAAAAGTATAAGAAGATGCAAGATCCTATAGATGACTTGAAAACCCAAAACTTTGATTTAATAGGCTAAGTATCCATTGATTTCACATTTTTGAAATTTTACAATATGGAGAACAAGAGATGATAGAGTTTAATCATAAGTTCTAAGGTTAATTCTTCTTTGTGTAAGTATTTTTGTGTTTGATTTAATCTCCTCGTATTTATTTTCCACGCTTGAATAATAATTGCTTAACAAATGAAGTTTTTAGCGGTTTAGGCTTGATATCTAAACTCGTAACTCCTTCTTTTTCTTCCCTTGTAGTTAAAGTGAGAACACATTAAGGGTGTCAGCGTCATGGATTTTTGATCATGGGATTGCAGAAATTTGGCTTACTATACATATCATAATAATAAGAAGAATAAATAAAAACATCTTCTCTATGAGCCTTCAGATGGGAGTCATGTAGCACTAACCTTGTCATTAGAGCCTTAGGGTGTATGGCAAGGGGACGTGTTGAATAAAAATTGCTTCATCATCATGAGCCATAAGGTGGGATGGTGAATGTCAATTCCCTTATTTTTGTCCAAGGAGCCTTCGGGTGTGGATTTTAAATAAGGAGCACAATTGCATCTTAAAGAGCCACAAGGTGATATGATGTAATTGTTGCTAACTCCTTTAATAAAGTCATAATTAACTTTGGAGGTTTTATTGTTGCTTTTAAGTAGTCCTACTAGCCAATTTTCGGGTCTGGGGATTTATCCCTCAAATCGTGTTAAGTTATCATTGATGTGGGCTTTCTTTAGTGACAACGGTTTTTGAAGTCGAGGATAGGTTTTGAGTGTTGAGTTTACACCGTTTCTGCCTTCATTTTTGGATTAATAAATATCAAATAAGTCAAATGAGCCTTTGGGTGAATGACATTTAAAATCTAGAGATACAATTAGGAATAAAAGGAGATTGAGTTTAACACAAATTACTTGTATGAGTTGGTTTAATTTTAAGGCTTGTGATTAACAATGATCTTGTTTTTACTCTTGGCATGGAAAAGTGAAAAGTCGGGGACGATGAATCTATTTGAGTTTTATGATCCTAAAAGTTATTTTTCAAATAATGAAAGCAATACATTATGTCTTTGCAAATAAAATGTCAAAAGTTGAATAAAAGTGTAGTTAGTGTTTTATTTTATCATTGCGTGAGGACACGGAAATTGCTTAGCAAGGGAGAGTTTGATATGAGTGATTTTACTCATATCATTTATATCTAAAAACGAACAATAAATGCATATAATCAATGAAAATGCCTTGTATTTTTTTGTTTGTCGTTTGATGTGTGTAGGTACCGAAGTTCGCGAAAACCGGCAAATTCGACACGAGTTTGATGAAAAGATCGGGAAGCCAAAAATCAAGTCGTTTATTTGAGGATTTAAATAATTGGGCCAAGTGGGACCTACATTTGGGAATTGGGCCTAAAAGCCCAATATGGGATGAAATTTTGTTACTTTTGGTCAAAGGCCCAAATCAAGCCCTGATAGGTGTGTAAACACCCATTTTTTCTACCACTTAATTACAGTAAAAACCGGACCAAAACGTGTATTTTATGTCTTTTATGTCGGAATTATGCGTGGTTTGTGTTTTTGTTGTGATTTAGGACGAAAAGGTGAAAAGTGGAGAAAACACGGAAATTCACGGGCATTTACGGACTTTTATTGAAGAAAAAGATGAAAGACGAAGTCGAGAAGTCAAGAGTGCAAAAAGAACGGAAGTCCACGACCAATTCTGAAGATTTATCAAAGAAAAAGTCAAAAGACGGAAGTTTATCAAAAGCCGAAGAATTCAAGTCTATTTTATTGAAGAAATTAAAGACGAGTTCAAAAGAAATCCCGAAGCCAAAAGTCCCTTAAGTCCAAGTTTAAAGAAGATTAGAAGAAAAGGACTAAGTATGCAATTAATGAAGATTAAAAGAAGGAGGGACTTAATGACGCAATTAAGAGAAAAGAAAAGAGGGGAGGAAGCTTCCTTAATCCTCCCCTATAAATAGATTAGGATTGTTAACATTTCATTGTTGTTGGCTAAGTGTGACAAGTAGCTCTTCCACCATTTACTTACCTTGTCATTTAATTTCTTGTCAAATTTAAATACCTTGTTTTGCACCTTAAATTCATTTAATTTCAAGTAAGTTTTCATTTAATTATTGTCAATCTTTACTTTATCTTGTCAATCTCTTATCTACCTTTCTTAATCTTTGATTTATGTGTTTATGTTTATGTTCATGTTCATGCTTTTATTTTGATCCAAGTGGTTTTTGATTATTGTGGTTAAAGTTGTTTATTTTATTGATTTTAATTGTTTGTTGATGTTTACTGTTGATTCGTTATTAGTATGATTAATTCGTGTGTTTGATTTTGGTTAATTTGTGTTTAGATCTGCTGTTTCTTTGATCCCTTGTTCTTCGGGGGAGTTTGTTTGTGTTTCTTTGTTTCCAGGAGAAGTTCCGAGCCAAGGCAAGGAGAGGAGTGTTCATTCGGAAGTCCAAAGTTCCGAGCCAAGGGGTTTCATCCGGAAATTCAAAGTTCCGGATCAAGAGTGTTCATTCGGAACTCCAAAAGTTCCGAATCAAATACTTTCGAACGAAAGTCCGACTCAAGCATTAGTTCATTCGGAACTTGAAAGTTCCGGATCAATTTACTTCATTCGGAACTCAAAAAGTTCCGGATCAAGGAGATTCATTCGGAACTCAAAAGTTCCGAATCAAGGGGCTTCATTCGGAACTTCATAAAAGTTCCGAACAAACTTCCGAATCAAGGGCAAGTTCCGGATCAGGGAGTGTTCATTCGGAAGTTTTAAACTTCCGAATCAAGGAGGCTTCATTCGGAATCTTCCGAATCAAGGGATAATCAAAAGTTCCGAATCAAGGCAAATTTTAGAAGTTCCGAATCAGTAAAGTTCCGAACGAAGGATTGTTTTGGATAAGTGACATATTCAGATCAATTTGTTCCGGATCAAGGATTTTGGTAATATTCCGAGCGAAGAAGAATCATTCCAACCGAAGGTGACATTCCGGACGAGTGATTGTTCCAAACGAAGGATAATTCCGAATGAGCTGTATTCAGGTTCTTATTAGTTTTTGTCTTTGATTTTTATTTTCAAGCTTTATTTTTCCCGCCTTTATTTTATTGCACTTTTTGATTATTTGCCTTAGCTTAATTTTAGTTTTGCCTTAGTTTAAGTTTTAGTCTTAGTCGCGTTTTAAGATTGCCTTAGATAGATTTAAATTTGCGTCATTTACTTAAGTGCCCTTTAATTTTAGTCACGCTTTTTCATACTTGCACCATTATTTTAATTAGACTTAGATTTATTTTAAGAGCACCTTTACATTAGTTGATTTGCACCTTTTATTTTAAACACTACAACGACACATCTTTGTTTCACCAAAAACAATAGAGTCACATAGGGAGCCTAGATCAATTCGTTAAGATACCGAGAACACGAACTTTAATATTTTTATACAGGAAAAAGCCTTGTATCAAATGGCGCCGCTGCCGGCTCTTTTCGTTAAGATTGACGGTTTTCTGTGAGAGACACGTTGCTTTTTGGGATCCGTTCACTTGTGAGCGTTATTTTTCTTGCCTAAAAAATTCAAAAAATCATAAAAATTAAAAATTGATAAAAAACACCATAAAAATTAAAAATCTCAAAAATCTAAAAAGATTTTATTTTTATTGTTTATATATATTGTCTTTGTGTTTGGTTTCTTTTTCTTTTGCATTTTCAGGTGTATGCGTACTAGATCTTCCAATTATCAAGAGCCCGAGACTCAAGAAGATTTAAGTATGGCAGGTGTTAACAACAACAATAATCCACTGCACCCTAATAATAACAACAATGCTCTTCCACAGCCCGATCTTCGGACCATGGAGGAACTTTGTCAACCAACAATGTTTGGACGAGGAGGACCGATTGCGCCGATGCAATTCAACGCTCCTGAGTTTTCGTTGAAGCACCACATGATTCAGCAAGTACAAACAAACCCATTTAGAGGATTGCCTGATGATGATGCCAACAAACACCTCGACAAGTTCATTACAATCACCCAAAGCATGAAGTTGCCTGGGGCCACAATGGATGTTCTTCGCTTACAACTCTTCCCACATACTTTATCGCATCATGCCGAGAAATGGTTTGATCGTCTCCCGAAGAATTCTATTCACACTTGGGATGACATGACTCAACGCTTTTTGTCGTGCTACTTTCCACCATCCATGGTCACAAGCCTTCGCAATCAGATCAGTGGTTTCACGCAAGACCCTGACGAATCTCTTTTTGATGCTTGGGAGAGATATAATGTCTTGATCGATAGATGTCCAAACCACAACATGCTCCCTGTGACCTTAATAGATACTTTCTACAACGGATTGACTTTTCGAGATCGTGATACGATCAATGCAGCCGCCGGTGGCACATTCATGAAAAGGAGACCCGAGGAGTGTAGAGAATTAATTGAGAACATGACTACTCACCACAAAAACTGGGATTCCTCTGCTTCTTCTAGGAACAACCCGAGAGTCAATGTTTCCTCCACCTCAGCAAACCCTGAGATGACCGAACTCACCCGCATGATGGCCGAAATGAGCAAAAGTATTACGCTTCTCGCTTCAAACCAACAACAACAACAAGTTAAAGCGGTTGCTAATCCTTGTGAAACATGTGGCGGTCCTCACTCATACACCGATTGTCCTTCGACACAAGGAAATCCGGAAAATGTGTATGCAGCTTATGGTAATTATTCACCGGAAAATTACCAAGCTAGACAACAAGGGGATAGAAATCTGCTGAGCTACCGTTCCAACAACTACCTTTCACCCGATTTTTCTCCTCAAAACCAAAACCCCGCCAACAACTACAATAGAAGCAACCAAATCCCACCAAGAGCTTCTAACCCTTATCAACCACCCACCCAACCACACCCACCCATTAATCCCGATGTTGACGCCATCATGAGAACTTAACGTGAGCAAATCAAGAATCTACAGAGCCAAATAATCAATTTGAAAGGAGATATCTTGAAGCAAGGAAATGACATTAGAACCGAGGTTCGTGATAATATTCAATCCTCCTTCAGCACTCAAACGACTGAATTAAAGAATCTGTTGGCTAGTTTCTTGCCCGCCACTCAACCTTCTACTTCAAGTTCTCTACCTTCAAACACCGTCACCAATCCGTGAGCTATTGTGAGTGCTATAACTACGCGTAGTGGAATTACCATTGTCGATCCACCTATCCCACCACCATGTATCCTTAATCCTCCTACACCTAGTATTAGTGCACCATTACCGTCTCCGCCTCGTCATGACGATGTATCTCGGAAGGACCCTTCAACATCACAACCTTCACCAACTACACCTTCACCGTCTCCCTATCAACCCAGAATCCCATACCCTTCTCGCATAGGCAAGACCAACGAGCTAACCAAGAATGACTGTCAAGTATCGAAATATGTGGATATGCTATCTAAAATGACCATCAACATTAGCCTTGTTGGAGCACTTTGCCACATGCCGAAATTTGTCAAAGCATTCAAGGAATTGCTTAGCAAGAAGGAGAAGCTGATTGAACTCGCCAACACACGCTTAAATGAAAATTGCTCAGCAGTTATTCTTAAAGAATTACCAGAAAAGCTTGGAGATCCCGGTCGTTTTGTGTTGCCTTGCCTGTTCAACAAAACTGAAGAATTTACTGCCCTTGCTGATCTCGGGGCTAGTATTAATCTGATGCCACTAAGTGTTTGGAAAACACTATCATTACCCGACCTCACTCCAACAAAGATGACTCTTGAACTTGCAAACCGCACTCTCGCTTACCCCGTTGGTATAGCCGAAGACGTGTTCATCAAAGTTGGCACATTTACTTTCCCGGTCGATTTTGTCGTAGTTGATTGTGAAATGGACCCTCGTATTCCTTTAATACTTGGTCGGCCATTCTTGAGAACCGGACGAGCTTTAGTAGATGTGGCCAAAGGTGAGTTAATCTTACGAGTCGGGGATGATTCAAAAATTTTTAAAATGGGGAAGCTTACAGGCAAATCTTTTGGACGAGAATCAGTGAATATGATAAATGTGATCGATGACTTTACCGTCTACGACAATCCTCTATTCGACTCTTCCATCGATAATCCACTCTTTGAAGATAACGTGGATGATTCTCTCCCTACTTTGGACGCTTCTCCCATTTATGATTCTCCACCGGTCTTTGATGCTTATGATGATACTTCTAGCTCAGACTCGGATGATTTTGATTGTACTTCTGAGTATCCCAAGCTGCCTACTTTCGATGATTTTGATGAGGCCGATACTCTTTCGAGCGATTCTTCACATAATGAAGATCCTCCGCCATCACTCGATCCTACTTTGGACGCTTACTCATTTGAGGAAGATTTTTCTGAATTTCTCAACACTTACTTCCCTCATGAGAGTGATGCTCCTCCTTATGACTTTGAAGATTATCGTCTTGATCCTACTTTGGATTTGAAGAACATTCTGTCAAAGGAGAAGAAACCAGTCGACACCAAAATCCGTTGCACATATGATTTGACACCTCTTTGTCCCCCTTCTGAGGACGAGGTTGTGCTTCTTTGCGGATCTTCTTCACACTCGGCTGAGCCTGAGTGCTATTTTCCCCTAAAGGAAAAGGTGTTCGACCCTGGTATTGAAGTCTTTAAGCCATCTCAGTATCCACCTGATGAAATAAAAGGAAAAATCTTTGGAAATTTTGAAGACATGCTTGCACTTCACCCTTGCTTCCACCGTGCTCCATCGCTGCTTAAGGGAACCTTGCCTACTCTTCTTTGGCTTGCCTTGTTCGCCTTAAGCTTGTGTTATTTGCTCGATGAAAACTACGTCTTTGATCCTGGTGGATTTGTTTCATGCTTTTTCCGTTGATGATCAAGGTCGAGTCAGGCTCACGACTCGGTTAACAAAAATCAAGCGCTTCTTGGGAGGCAACCCATGCATCTATCTTTTCACTTTCTTTATCATAAGTGTAGGGGAGACCCTTTGGTTTGCTATTTCCTCTCCTCACTTCTTAATCAGGGATTCGAGCTTCAATGATCTACTTTTAATGATTCTTGACGACCCGTGATTCCGTGTTCTACTTCTTCCCGGTTCTATCCTAAACTCTTTTCGATTCACTATTTTATATTTTCACAATATTAAAATAGGAATCTCTTTAGTTGTCTTTCCCTTAGCGAGATTTAAACAACGTGCACAATGTCCTAAGTGTAGGGGAGTTTACTCCCATATGCTTAAACATTGAGGACAATGTTTATCTTAAGTGTAGGGGGGACTTCTATCGAAGTTAAGTGGTCTTTTCCTTGTATTTGTCCTCATTTTAACCGGAAAATCAATTTTTCGTCATTTTTCAAAATTTTTGATCTATTTTGGCCTATTAGTTTTACCCTTTGTATAGTTATTTTCTTTCCTTATTAGAATAAATCTTTAAATAAGTGGTTTTAATTTTCAAACGTTGTGAATCGTTTGACTCAATCCGAGTTTACTTATCTTAAGTTATTCTAGCTAGTATCCTTAACGTGTTTAAGTCAAGTTTTGCTAGGCTTTTATATAGGGAGCTGACAGGTGTGTAAACACCCATCCTTTTACCACTTAATTCTGGCTAAAACGAGACCAAAACACGTATTTAATATCATTTGTTTGGAGTTATGCGTGGTTTTGTGTTTATTGTGTTTTCAGAGCCAACCGGATGAATATTGAAGAAAACATGGGATTGCACAGGTTTTACTGAAGAAAAGGACTCAAGATAAAGTCTATTGTCCAAGAGATGCAAAAGATTTGAAATCACTGGGCCTATTCGAAGATTTATTGAAGAAAAGGACCAAAGATGGAAGATTTACATAAGTCGAAGAAACTCAAGTCTATTAAACGAAGAAATTAAAAGACGAGTTGAATTTAATCGACGACAAATCCCGAATCAGAATCGAAAACGTCAACTTTTCTGAAAAGACGAGAAGACAAGAAGAACGGGAGAAAGCCCACTCACCAACCAAAAGACAAGCCTATAAATAGACCACCCCTCACACATTTAGCCAGTTAGTTTTTAGTTTTTCTCTCCTCCACCTTTTTCTCTTTTCTGTTTCGTAGGATCACCATCACCACTAGGGTGTTTGGTGATTTTAATCTTTGTTCTTCAAATCTTGTAATTTTAAATCCTTGTTTTGTTATTGTTGAATACATTAAATCATCAATACAAGTTCTTGTTTAATCTTTCCATTTCATCTTGTTCATCATCATCTTTCTCTTCAAGTTCTTAAGTTCTTATTTTATTGATTTGATCTTTAAAAGTTGTTGGGATTTGTGTTTTTGTTGATGGGATTTGTAGTTTATGGTTAGTAGATGCTTTGTGATTAGTTTATTTAAGTTTTTGGTGAAAAACTTGGTGATTTTTGGATCAAAATTGGTTTCCTTGTTCTTCGGGTAAAACGACTGTTCTTGTGTTCCCAGGTTCCGGATGAACACCAAAGTTCCGGATGAACACCAAAGTTCCGGATGAACAACTAAGTTCCGAATGAGTTTCCTTTCAAAAAGTTCCGAGTCAGTAGAAAGTTCCGAATGAACTGAAAGTTCCGGATGAACCCAATCTTCCGAATGAACCAAAGTTCCGGATGAAAGTGTTTTCTAAAAAGTTCCGAATGAGTTTTTTGTTTAAAAGTTCCGAATGAATTAAAAAGTTCCGAATGAATGTTTTATCCAAATCTTCCGAATAAACTTCCGAACCAAAAGTTCCGAACCAAATTCCGGATCAAAAGTTCCGAGTGAACTTCCGGATCAACAACTTCCGAATCAATTTCCGAAGAAAGTTCCGAATGAAGGATTTCTCGAAAGTTCCGAATGAAGACTTCCGGGTGAAAAGTTGCGGATGAAGGTTCTGAGTAAAGTTCCGAATCAAGAGATTTAGAAAGTTCCAGATCAGTTTCTCTTTTGAGCATTTCAATTTAGAGTGGTACTTACTTACTGTTTCTGTTTCTTGTTTCCTCTTGTTTCTTCATTTCGTATTTTCATTTTATTTGTTAAGTTTAATTTTAATTCTAAGTTTTGGTAATTGTTATTAATTCAATTACTTTTAAATTTAAGTTTACATTTTAGATCATTTAACATTTAGTAGATTAAAAAACCAAACCCTTTTATTTAGTAACCAAGAACAATCATTCCACTTAAGGCCGAGATCAATTCGAGAGGACTGAGAGAGATAATCTTAACCCATACAAAAAACATTGTATCAAATGGCGCCGCTGCCGGCTCTTCTCGTTAAGATCAAAAGTTTTTTGTGAGAACTTGGATTTTGGGATCCGTTCCCCGTGAACGTTACTTTTTCATAAAAATTTTTCAAAAAAAAAATCCTAAAAAATATAAAATTTTCAAAAATACAAAAAAATTAAAAAACATAAAAACCAAAAATATTTTTGCTTTGCTTTTCTTTGTTCGTTCTTTTTGCAGGTGTATGCGCACTCGATCCACGTCTTATCAAGGGCCCGAGCCTCTCGATCACTTAGACATGGCCGGTGTACAAAACAACAACAACATACCACCTCCAAACAATAATAATAACAACAACAACCCGCCTTTCAACAACATGAATAATAACAACAACAATGAGCCCCTTTCGGATAATCGCCCGATGATTGAACTGCTGCAAGCTCATGTAGATGGCAACACCGATCCAATTGTTATACCACCAATTGCCGCCAACAATTTCGAGCTAAAATCAGGCTTTATCCAGATGGTCTCTGCTCAACCGTTCTTGGGACGTACCATTGATGACCCACATGACCACATCAAGAGATTCTTGCAACTCACCAACACGGTCAAATTCAATGGTGTTCCACAAGAGGTTATCAGGTTACAACTTTTTCCCTTTTCTTTAGAGGGACATGCCCGGCATTGGCTTGTTAAAGAACCGCCACAGAGTATTCTCTCGTGGATGGATTTGGAAACAAAGTTTATCAATTACTTTTTCCCACCCTCTCGTACTACCGCTTTGCGGAATGAAATCATAAATTTTGAACAAAAGTACGATGAGTCGTTCAGTGAATCTTGGGATCGTTTTAAAGATCTTTTAAGAAAATGCCCACAACATGGTTTTACCAAAGTACATCAAATTAATACTTTTTACAATGGTTTAAGCATGAGTGACCAAGATTCACTGAACAGCGCCTCGGGGGGTAATCTTTTGGCTAAGACTTCCAATGCTGCTTGGGATATCATTGAGAATAAGTCTCGTGTGCAAACCAAGAGTGTTAGGACCAATGTCGCTAGTGCTAGCACTAGTGACAACGACAAGCGGCTGGACAAAATCACTACGCTTCTTGAATCGCTTGTCACCCACACCGTCAGCAACAACAACAGCAACAACGCTAAAAACGCTCAAGCTAATGCTGTCAGCCAACCTTGTGAGATATGCGGGGGTCCTTACTCTTACACCACTTGTACTGCCACCCAAGACTACCCTGCTGAGAATGTGAATGCAGCATATGGCACCTATCCTCAACCTGCTTATCAAGCTAGACCTCAAGGTGACCGTAATTTGCTTAGCTACCGCTCCAACAACTACCTCTCACCACCCGGTTTTCCCCCAAACAACCCAAACCAACAACAAAACCTCAACCGACCTCCTCAACAACAACAACAACCTCGTACACCATACATACCACCTCATAAACAACAACAACCACCTCAACGTAACAACCAAGTTTACCAACAACCTGCTTATCAACCACCCGCATACACTGCTCCTCCCAACCAACCCACCGCTCTTCACCAAGAAGTGGAAACCTATATGAGGACTAACGATGTGATAGTGGGAAATCTTCAGAGAGAAGTGCTCAACCTGAAAGCAGACTTGGTCAAGCAAGGAAACGATTTGAGAGCTGACATGAGAAACACGTTGGATAGCCAAACAAATGACTTGAAGAACATGATGGCTAGTTTCTTCCAAGTTAATCAACCCTCTTCTTCGGGTACTCTTCCGAGTAACACCGTTGCGAATCCAAGAGGGGAGATGAAAGCAATCACCACTCGAAGTGGCAAAGGTACCAAGGAACCCGAGCTTCCTATACCTCCACCGGTGATTGTGACTAAGGAGAACGAGTCACCTGCTCCTATTCCTCATCCTTCTCCTTCCCCAATTTCTCCACCTCTTCCTTCTACCCCTCCTCCACCCAAGGATGTGAGTGATCCTATTCTTCCAAAGCCTTCCTCTTCTTCCAATATACCTTATCCTTCAAGGTTGAGGAAAGAGAAGCAAAAGAGCAAGGATGATATTCAGGTTTCGAACTTCCTCAAAATGTTCAAACAACTGAATTTCAATATCTCCTTCGCTGAGGCTCTCGCTCACATGCCTAAATATGCGAAAATGTTTAAAGATCTTCTGAGCGACAAGGAAAAGCTCCTCGATATTTCCAACACCCAACTTAATGAGAATTGCTCTGCAGTGCTCTTAAGGAAATTGCCAACCAAGCTTGGTGATCCGGGTCGTTTCTTAATTCCTTGCAATTTCCCGGGAGTAGAGAATTGCATGGCCCTAGCCGATCTAGGTGCCAGTATCAACTTAATGCCTTTAAGTGTGTGGAAGCAATTATCTCTCCCTGAGCTAGTCCCCACCAAAATGACTTTGGAATTAGCTAACCGTACGGTTGCTTATCCAGTGGGGATAGCCGAAGACGTCATTGTAGGAGTCGACAAATTCACCTTTCCTGCTAATTTTGTTGTCGTCAACTATGAGATGGACCCTCGTGTGCCACTAATTGTTGGTCGTCCATTCTTGAGGACCGGTCGCACTCTCATTGATGTTGAAGCCGGTGAGCTTATCATGAGAGTGGGTGACGATAAAGTAGTCTTCAACATGGGAAAGTTGTCTAAACAGCCTTACTCATATGAGAGTGTTAATTGTATTGACCTTCTTGATGAGGCTTGTGAAGAACACTTTAATGATGCTTGCAAAAGTATTCCTACCTCTCTTCCCAATGTTGAGACCGTGTCCTCTATTGATTCATCATTGTCTCTATTTGGAGATAGTGATTTATTTTGGAACAATCTTGAAGATACCATGGGAGATGTGAATTTAGCTACTAATGATTCTCCCACCGATGGGGATGAAGACATGAATTTCTTTGACAATCTTCTCAACGAAGACAATCCTTCGCCTCCATCTCCCACGGTCATTGCTATCGATACTTCGACTTCGAATACGCCTCCCGTCGAAAATCCTCCGGATTTGGAACTTAAGGAGTTGCCGCCCCATCTTGAGTATGTATTCCTTGAAGAAGAGAAGAAGTCGCCAGTCATCATTGCTAAGGACCTAAAGGAAGAAGAAAAAGCCCGACTTATCACCGTGTTGAAAGATCATAAGAAGGCTATTGCTTGGAAGATTTCTGATATTCGTGGAATTGATCCTCACTTCTGCACACACAAAATTCTCATGGAGGACGACTTTAAGCCCACAATTCAAAGCCAACGAAGGGTGAATCCAAAAATACATGAAGTCATCAAAACAGAGGTTATCAAACTTCTTGATGCGGGTATGATTTACCCTATTTCGGATTCACCATGGGTTAGTCCAATCCATTGTGTGCCCAAGAAGGGCGGAATAACCGTTGTTCCCAATGAACACAACGAGTTGATTTCCACTCGTCTCGTTACTGGGTGGAGAGTTTGTATAGACTACCGCAAACTCAATGATGCCACGAGAAAGGATCATTTCCCTCTACCTTTTATGGACCAAATGCTTGAACGATTAGCGGGTAATGAATATTACTACTTTCTTGATGGTTTACTCGGGTTATTTCCAAATACCCATCGATCCCCAAGATCAAGAGAAGACTACATTCACTTGTCCCTATGGCACATTTGCTTACAAAAGAATGCCTTTTGGCTTATGTAATGCGCCCGGGACTTTCCAAAGGTGCATGTTAGCTATCTTCCATGACATGGTTGAACAAACCATGGAAGTCTTCATGGATGACTTCTCGGTCTTCGGGGATTCCTTCTCTTCTTGCCTTGCCAATTTGGAACGTATGCTTAAGCGGTGCGAAGACACTCGCCTTGTTCTAAATTGGGAAAAAATGCCATTTTATGGTAAAAGAAGGCATCATGCTGGGACACAAGATTTCCAAAGCCGGTCTTGAAGTAGACCGTGCTAAAGTCGATGTTATCGCTAAGTTTCCTCCACCTTCAACCGTGAAGGGTGTGAGAAGTTTTTCTGGGTCATGCGGGCTTCTACCGTCGATTTATCAAGGATTTTTCTCAAATAGCTCGCCCGATGACCCACCTCTTGGAAAAAGATACTCCTTTTATCTTTTCCAAAGAGTGTCTTGAAGCCTTCAACTCGCTTAAGGATAAGCTTACTAAGGAACCCGTCTTAGTTACCCCTAATTGGGAGCTGCCTTTTGAGTTGATGTGCGATGCTAGTGATTTTGCTATTGGAGCGGTTCTGGGACAAAGAGTGAACAAACACTTCCAACCAATCCATTACGCTAGCAAGACAATGACGGGGGCACAATTGCATTATACGACAACCGAAAAAGAGCTTTTAGCTGTTGTCTATGCTTTTGAAAAATTCCGCCCCTATCTTGTCCTTTCCACCATAATTGTGTATACCGATCACTCCGCGCTGAAGTACTTGTTGACAAAGCAAGATTCCAAACCAAGACTTCTTCGCTGGGTTTTGCTGCTCCAGGAATTCAAAATCGACATTCGCGATAAAAAAGGAGCAGAAAACTTAGTCGCGGATCATCTCAGCAGACTTGAGGATCCTTACCAAGGGGATCATCCGAACAAAGAAATCAATGATTCTTTTCCCTTGGAGACCTTAATGTCTATAAATTCGAATTCTGATGCAACCCCGTGGTTTGCGGACTTTGCAAACTACTTGGCGGGTGGAATTCTCAAGGAAGGGTTGACGTCTCAACAAAAGAAAAAGTCCTTCACCGACATTAAGACTTACTTTTGGGATGGCCCTTACCTATTCAAACAATGTGCCGACCTGATTATCCGCCGATGTGTTGACAGACCGGAAGCTTCAGAAATCCTTGATGCTTGCCACAAAGGACACCCACCGGTGGTCACTTTGGTCCCAACTACACCGCCAAAAACGTGTTTGACTCGGGATTTTATTGGCCCTCCATATATCGTGACGCTCACGATATGGTTAAACGATGTGATGTTTGCCAAAAACAAGGCACAATCACACATAAAGACGAGATGCCTCAGAATTTCATTCAAGAGTGTGAAATCTTTGATGTTTGGGGTATCGACTTTATGGGGCCATTCCCTTCTTCTAAAGGAAACAAATACATCCTTGTAGCCGTTGACTACGTTTCAAAGTGGGTTGAAGCCAAAGCTTTACCCACTAATGACGCAAGGGTGGTTTGTAAATTTTTGAAAGCTCTTTTCGCTAGATTTGGTGTGCCTCGTGCCATTATTAGTGATCGTGGGACTCATTTCTGCAATGACCAATTTGCTAGAGTCATGGCTAAGTACGGTGTCAATCATCGTCTTTCCACAGCCTACCACCCACAAACTAATGGCCAGGCTGAAATATCCAACCGAGGACTGAAGCGAATTCTTGAAAGAACCGTGGGAGAGCATCGTGCCTCATGGGCTGATAAACTTGATGATGCTTTGTGGGCTTTCTGTACTGCTTACAAGACCCCGATCGGCTGTACACCTTATCGTCTTGTGTACGGGAAAGCATGCCACCTCCCCATTGAGTTGGAGCACAAGGCTTACTGGGCCTTGAAGTGGGCTAATTTTGATATCAACAAAGCCGGTGACCTACGCAAGATCCAACTCAATGAGCTCAATGAACTCCGTAATGAGGCTTATGAAAATTCTTTGATCTATAAGGAAAGGACTAAGCTCATTCACGACTCTAAGATTAAGAACCGAGAGTTCCATGTTGGAGACAAAGTCTTACTTTTTAACTCTCGGTTGAAAATCTTTTCGGGCAAGCTGAAATCTCGTTGGTCCGGCCCATTCACCATTGCCCAAATTTTTCCATATGGTACTCTCGAGCTCGCTCAACCTAAGACCTAATTTTAAGGTGAATGGCCAACGAGTGAAGTTGTACTTTGGTGAGGACACCTCTCCGGAGGTGATTCCATCCCTCACCACGTTCCCCATGAACTAATTTTGGGTCGAGTCAGGCTCGTGACTCGGTTATCAAAAACAAGCGCTCCTCGGGAGGCAGCCCGAGTATCTATCTTTTTCCGTTTTAACCTCCTAAGTGTAGGGGGGCCTCTATAGATGTTTGTTTTTGTGTGGTGATGTGATTACAGGGATAAGTGCACTCTTGGAATCTCTGAAGAACCGTGCTCCCGTGTTATCCGAAATCCGGTTCTATCTCTCAACTATCTTGATTCAATTTTCTTCATACTCACATTTGAAATTGATCACGTTAGTCGTCTCTTCCTTAACTTGAGTTAACCAACGTGCACAATGTCATAAGTGTAGGGGAGATTTTTCCCACATGCTTAAACATTGAGGACAATATTTATCTTAAGTGTAGGGGGGACTTCTATCGAAGTTTTAAGTGGACTTTTCCATGAAAATGCCTTCATTTAACCAGAAAATCATCTTTTTCAACATTTTTCAAATTTTTTATTAACTTTGGCCATTTAGTCGTAATTTTTAAATTTTTAGCGTTGCTTTCATATGTATATATCCTAAATAAATAAATAAATAAAGTGGTGTAGCTAGTTTAGAAGTCTTTGACATATTAGGCCCGTTGCGTTTATTTTGACTCAACCCGAATAGACTTATCCAAGTTTATTCTAGCTAGTATCCTTAACCATGTAGACCTTAATTGGTTTATTAGGCTAAGTGTCCACGAGTCTCATTACTTGAGATTTTAAATTGTGGAGGACGAGAAATGATAGAGTCAATTATAAGTCGGTATTCTTGCACAAGCTCACTTGGTGTAATTATTTGCCTATTCTCCCATCACTTGTTAATAAATTATCTGCAATAAGTAAGGTCGTACGATTTGAAAAGTTACTTAGCTTCTAGCCCAAGATCGTTTAAAAGTTGCTCGGTAATGATAAGAGTTCATAGCCAAGGCATAACTTATGAAGCGGGGCGCGAAGATTGGCGAGTCCGAAAAGGCCCTAACAAGGCATGAGGATTCTATTTTATTGCTAAAGATCAAAGGTGATGTGAAAAGCATTATTCCCAAAGTAAATATGAAGGATCAAGACCCACGACGAAAAGCAATCAACTCCCATAAAGATGATGGAGAAGTCTATCCGAAAAGACCCTAACAAGGTATGAGGATAAATAGATCCAAGTCCGAAAAGGAGGCGGATCGTTGTATCTCAAAATCCCAATTAGAGATTGAAGAATAATCATGAAGTCGTGGTCAACAAAGTTGGAGAACCCCTCAAAAGTCTCCAAGTGAAGAAACTCTATTAACGATGAGAAGACCATTATCTCAAGCACGTCTCTCAAGATATGAAGTATGAAGTACATGCCAAATATCGACCCGAGAAAGGTCTCAAATCGTGAACCGAGTTATGCCAAGATATGAACTTTTTGATATCCCGAGAAGCAGTTTTAAGAGATTTTGTCCTTTAGCTAACTATTGATCAAATCGTCCTACTTTGCTTTCAGCCTAAAAAAACTATCAAAATAAGTCCAAAAATGCATCTTCATGATCATTCTAAGGCAAAAATAAAATATAAGAGATACACCTAGGAATAAGGGAGTTTAAGCATATAATTAAGCCATGTGTGTAAGTGTTTGATTTGCTAACTTATAATAACAATGATCTCGTTTTAAGCTTAGTTTGGGGAACGTGAAACTTGAGGGTGATAAATCTTCGCAGCACCAAAGCCCTAATGTAAGTCCTTGATCTCTTTGCAAGTTATTTCCATGTAGCTATTTTCAAGTGAAAATGGTTTTCTATCCTTTTGTTTCCTTTAAAGTTTAATTTCTTTTAGTACTTTAATTTTTTTTTAGTAGTATTTTAATAAGGCCAAGGTTGATTAATTATGAGAAAAGTGTAAAATTGCTTTATCACTAAGCATTGCATGAGGGCATGGCAATGGTTAAGTGTAGGGGATTTGATAGGTGTGTAAACACCCATCCTTTTACCACTTAATTCTGGCTAAAGCGAGACCAAAACACGTATTTAATATCATTTGTTTGGAATTATGCGTGGTTTTTGTGTTTATTGTGTTTTCAGAGCCAACCGGATGAATATTGAAGAAAACATGGGATTGCACAGGTTTTACTGAAGAAAAGGACTCAAGATAAAGTCTATTGTCCAAGAGATGCAAAAGATTTGAAATCACTGGGCCTATTCAAAGATCATCGAAGAAAAGGACCAAAGATGGAAGATTTACATAAGTCGAAGAAACTCAAGTCTATTAAACGAAGAAATTAAAAGACGAGTTGAATTTAATCGACGACAAATCCCGAATCAGAATCGAAAACGTCAACTTTTCTAAAAAGACGTGAAGACAAGAAGAACGGGAGAAAGCCCACTCACCAACCAAAAGACAAGCCTATAAATAGACAACCCCTCACACATTTAGCCAGTTAGTTTTTAGTTTTTCTCTCCTCCACCTTTTTCTCTTTTCTGTTTGGTAGGATCACCATCACCACTAGGGTGTTTGGTGATTTTAATCTTTGTTCTTCAAATCTTGTAATTTTAAATCCTTGTTTTGTTATTGTTGAATACATTAAATCATCAATACAAGTTCTTGTTTAATCTTTCCATTTCATCTTGTTCATCATCATCTTTCTCTTCAAGTTCTTAAGTTCTTATTTTATTGATTTGATCTTTAAAAGTTGTTGGGATTTGTGTTTTTGTTGATGGGATTTGTAGTTTATGGTTAGTAGATGCTTTGTGATTAGTTTATTTAAGTTTTTGGTGAAAAACTTGGTGATTTTTGGATCAAAATTGGTTTCCTTGTTCTTCGGGTAAAACGACTGTTCTTGTGTTCCCAGGTTCCGGATGAACACCAAAGTTCCGGATGAACACCAAAGTTCCGGATGAACAACTAAGTTCCGAATGAGTTTCCTTTCAAAAAGTTCCGAGTCAGTAGAAAGTTCCGAATGAACTGAAAGTTCCGGATGAACCCAATCTTCCGAATGAACCAAAGTTCCAGATGAAAGTGTTTTCTAAAAAGTTCCGAATGAGTTTTTTGTTTAAAAGTTCCGAATGAATTAAAAAGTTCCGAATGAATGTTTTATCCAAATCTTCCGAATAAACTTCCGAACCAAAAGTTCCGAACCAACTTCCGGATCAAAAGTTCCGAGTGAACTTCCGGATCAACAACTTCCGAATCAATTTCCGAAGAAAGTTCCAAATGAAGGATTTCTCGAAAGTTCCGAATGACGACTTCCGGGTGAAAAGTTGCGGATGAAGGTTCTGAGTAAAGTTCCGAATCAAGAGATTTAGAAAGTTCCAGATCAGTTTCTCTTTTGAGCATTTCAATTTAGAGTGGTACTTACTTACTGTTTCTGTTTCTTGTGTCCTCTTGTTTCTTCATTTCGTATTTTCATTTTATTTGTTAAGTTTAATTTTAATTCTAAGTTTTGGTAATTGTTATTAATTCAATTACTTTTAAATTTAAGTTTACATTTTAGATCATTTAACATTTAGTAGATTAAAAAACCAAACCCTTTTATTTAGTAACCAAGAACAATCATTCCACTTAAGGCCGAGATCAATTCGAGAGGACTGAGAGAGATAATCTTAACCCATACAAAAAACATTGTATCAGGAGCTATAAAACGCGAAAGTCTTAACTCTCACGGGTTAAGGACAAGAACTTTTCGCAAGTTCCTATAATTGATCCTAGAGAGTTGTTTATCAAGGGAACTTTAAAATGCGATTTCTAAACTTGAAAAAGTCTAAGAATTTGCAAGATCCTATAGGCGACTCAAAAACCCAAAACTTTGATTTAATAGGCTAAGTATCCACGAGTCTCATTACTTGAGATTTTAAATTGTGGAGAACGAGAGATGATAGAGCCAATTATAAGTTCGGTATTCTTTCGTGAATTTATGTGAGTTAATTATAAGCCTATTCTCCCATCGCTTGCTAATAAATTTATCTGCTAATAAATAAGGTTGTACGATTTGAAAAGTTACTTAGCTTCTAGCCCAAGATCGTTTAAAAGTTGCTCGGTATGGATTAGAGTTCATAGCGAAGGCATAACTTATTGAAGCGGGATGCGAAGATTGGCGAGTCCGAAAAGGCCCTAACAAGGCATGAGGGCTATATTTTTTTGCTAAAGATCCAAAAGTGATGTGAAGAATCATTTATCGAAAATCAATATGAAGGATCGAGACACACGACGAAAAGCAAATACTCCCCAAAAGTCATGGAGAAGTGTATCCGAAAAGACCCTAACAAGGTATGAGGATAAATAGATCCAAGTCATAAAAGGAGGCGGATCGTTGTATATCAAAGTCCAAAATAAAGATTGGAGAAAAATGAAGAAGTCGTGGTCCAAGTATGAATCTCTCAAAACTTCAAGTGAAAAAATTCCATTATGAAGAGAAGGCCATTATTTCATGAACGTCTCTCAAGGTTTGAAGTATGAAGTCACTGCCAAATATCGGTCCGAGAAAGGTCTCAAATCGCGAAACGAGTTATGCCAAGATATGAACTTTATGAGGTCCCGAGAAGCAGTTTTAAAAGATTTTGTCCTTTAGCTAACTATTGATTAAATCGTTCACTTTATTTTCAGACTTAATAACTATCGAAATAAGTCAAAAATGCATCCTCGTGATCATTCAAGACAATAATAAAATATAAGAGATACACCTAGGAATAAGGGAGTCTAAGTGAATAATTGGCCCACATGAGTTCGTGATAGTTTACTAACTTATAATAACAATGATCTCGTTTTTAAACTTGGTTTGGAGAAAGTGAAAACTTGAGGATGATGATTATTCATGACATTTCCAAAACCCAAGGTATGCTTTTGATTTCTTTATTTTGTATGTCTTTAATTTTCTATCTCTTTAATAAAGGCCAACGTGGATTGATTATGATGAAAAATGTAATCTTGCTTTGTAACTAATGCATTGCATGAGGACATTGCAATGGTCAAGTGTAGGGGATTTGATAGGTGTGTAAACACCCATCTTTTCTACCACTTAATTACAGTAAAAACCGGACCAAAACGTGTATTTTATGTCTTTTATGTCGGAATTATGCGTGGTTTGTGTTTTTGTTGTGATTTAGGACGAAAAGGTGAAAAGTGGAGAAAACACGGAAATTCACGGGCATTTACGGACTTTTATTGAAGAAAAAGATGAAAGACGAAGTCGAGAAGTCAAGAGTGCAAAAAGAACGGAAGTCCACGACCAATTCTGAAGATTTATCGAAGAAAAAGTCAAAAGACGGAAGTTTATCAAAAGCCGAAGAATTCAAGTCTATTTTATTGAAGAAATTAAAGACGAGTTCAAAAGAAATCCCGAAGCCAAAAGTCCCTTAAGTCCAATTTTAAAGAAGATTAGAAGAAAAGGACTAAGTATGCAATTAATGAAGATTAAAAGAAGGAGTGACTTAATGACGCAATTAAGAGAAAAGGAAAGAGGGGAGGAAGCTTCCTTAATCCTCCCCTATAAATAGATTAGGATTGTTAACATTTCATTGTTGTTGGCTAAGTGTGACAATTAGCTCTTCCACCATTTACTTACCTTGTCATTTAATTTCTTGTCAAATTTAAATACCTTGTCTTGCACCTTAAATTCATTTAATTTCAAGTAAGTTTTCATTTAATTATTGTCAATCTTTACTTTATCTTGTCAATCTCTTATCTACCTTTCTTAATCTTTGATTTATGTGTTTATGTTTATGTTCATGTTCATGCTTTTATTTTGATCCAAGTGGTTTTTGATTATTGTGGTTAAAGTTGTTTATTTTATTGATTTTAATTGTTTGTTGATGTTTACTGTTGATTCGTTATTAGTATGATTAATTCGTGTGTTTGATTTTGGTTAATTTGTGTTTAGATCTGCTGTTTCTTTGATCCCTTGTTCTTCGGGGGAGTTTGTTTGTGTTTCTTTGTTTCCAGGAGAAGTTCCGAGCCAAGGCAAGGAGAGGAGTGTTCATTCGGAAGTCCAAAGTTCCGAGCCAAGGGGTTTCATCCGGAACTTCAAAGTTCCGGATCAAGAGTGTTCATTCGGAACTCCAAAAGTTCCGAATCAAATACTTCCGAACGAAAGTCCGACTCAAGCATTAGTTCATTCAGAACTTGAAAGTTCCGAATCAATTTACTTCATTCGGAACTCAAAAAGTTCCGGATCAAGGAGATTCATTCGGAACTCAAAAGTTTCGAATCAAGGGGCTTCATTCGGAACTTCTTAAAAGTTCCGAACAAACTTCCGAATCAAGGGCAAGTTCCGGATCAGGGAGTGTTCATTCGGAAGTTTTAAACTTCCTAATCAAGGAGGCTTCATTCGGAATCTTCCGAATCAAGGGATAATCAAAAGTTCCGAATCAAGGCAAATTTTAGAAGTTCTGAATCAATAAAGTTCCGAACGAAGGATTGTTTTGGATAAGTGACATATTCAGATCAATTTGTTCCGGATCAAGGATTTTGGTAATATTCCGAGCGAAGAAGAATCATTCCAACCGAAGGTGACATTCCGGACGAGTGATTGTTCCAAACGAAGGATAATTCCGAATGAGCTGTATTCAGGTTCTTATTAGTTTTTGTCTTTGATTTTTATTTTCAAGCTTTATTTTTCCCGCCTTTATTTTATTGCACTTTTTGATTATTTGCCTTAGCTTAATTTTAGTTTTGCCTTAGTTTAAGTTTTAGTCTTAGTCGCGTTTTAAGATTGCCTTAGATAGATTTAAATTTACGTCATTTACTTAAGTGCCCTTTAATTTTAGTCACGCTTTTTCATACTTGCACCATTATTTTAATTAGACTTAGATTTATTTTAAGAGCACCTTTACATTAATTGATTTGCACCTTTTAAATTAAACACTACAACGACACATCTTTGTTTCACCAAAAACAATAGAGTCACATAGGGAGCCTAGATCAATTCGTTAAGATACCGAGAACACGAACTTTAATATTTTTATACAGGCAAAAGCCTTGTATCAAGCCCAAAAGACATATATGTCTGGAACGGAATTCTATTTTGATAAATATTTCAATCAAAAGAATATGACGATTGATTTGGTCCAAGGCCCACTAAAAAATATGACGGTGCAAGAAGGAGATATATACTTCCCATATGGTCAAAAGTTATTCACTTTTCGTTACAAACAAAGTGCACAAAAAATAATAATACGTGAAGATAAGAGAAAGGGGAAGAATCAGACGCAGCCAAGAAACCCTAATTAAATTGGGGGTTTCAATCCACCAGCGATTGGCTATCACGCACCTCTTATTAATTCCCTAAAATTTCGGATGTAGAAGATGGAGCTACCCATCCCATGTGGCATCTCAGATTCGTCACCCCTTTATCCTTATTGGTCAATAAACCTGCATCCAATCAATTGACCAATGATTACTTGCCACATCACCTCCAAAGAAGCACAACAAACATAACTTTCTGCCACCTTGGCAATCCAAGTGAAGATGGGCAAATTTCAGTCGTATGATCGAAACAGAATGGAAAGAGAGATTGAGGATGCTCATCCAAGGGCTCAAGATTGTTTCATCACCAACAAACCCCCACCCCAACACCCTCGGGTTAGCCTATATAAACCCCTGATTTTATTCAGAAAATGATCCCTTTTCTTAGTATAGTTATAATGTTAATTTGTAGGTAGAATTTGTACTTTTCAATTTTAAATGATGTAATGTTATTTTTATCTAATAAAATTGATTTTCAGTTTTTATTCCTCTTGTCTCACGTGATTCTGACTTTAATGTCATTAATTTACTTGCAATTATCTATTTATGCAAATTTGATATTATAATTGTGTTAAATCATTTATACAAGCTTTTACCATAGCTTTTGTGAATGATATAATAAGATTAGGGATAATAAACAATTTATCCCCACTGGATAAATCGAAGCTGTATGGTTCGAATGGTTGTGGTTCAAGACTCAGTTAATGATGTTTGGTTCAATGGTGTTGGATGGTTAAGATGATGGTGGTGTCGTTTTTTGTTCAAAGGTGGTTCAGCACCATCCTTCTTCTCAACGATTCTCCAATTTAATGGTTAAGCTTGATTATTTTTTTTATATTTCATGAATTTATTTTTAGTATGTGTTGATCCCTTTTGTTGGATCTATATTCTGTAAAGAATTAGTATAATAGTTTGTAATCAAACTAAAACACTTTGAGCACTCTTACTAACACTAAATAAGTTATGCGGAATCTAACTTATATAGCACAGAAGAACATAATTACTTTTAACTATTCGATTCTCTTATTAATCGACTTGAATGAAGTACATGAAAGACATTGTACCTATGTTCCTTTTATAGAGTAAGGAACCCTAGAAACCTTAGAATATTCTATAAAGATAACTATATCACAGACGATATATTATCAATATTCTAACTATTTAGGTATATCACATAAGATATACTCTAACTATAACTATGACATATCTTATACAAAGATATATTCGTCCTAATCATCATAGCGGTACTTACTTTATAAGTAGAAGTACTTACTATGTACCGCGTTAACACTAACGGTACTTACATAACACTAACAGTACTTGGAATACACTAACGGTACTTGACACTTAACAAATAATTCTCAACAATCCTCCCCTAAACAAGAAATGATAACTTGTTATCTTCTTGTTTCTCTTGTACTGGATGTATTAAAAATACATATCTTCAGTCTTTCCTTCATCCTTGGATTGAACTTGGTAATTTGTATTTGTATCCAACTGAATGTAGCCAAACACTTCAAATGTAGATCTTCTTCTTCTGATAAGACAATCTTTAAACATCATGCGTATCATCTTTGTCTTTAAACTATGATCTTCTTGTGTTTTCTAAACATTCATTTATCTTTGCAGCATCAGTTATTGTCTTCTTGAGTTTAGTCCTTGAACTCTTAATCATGAACCTTTGTCTTGATTTGATGATGACAAAACCTTCTAAGTATTATTTTTAAATACTTCTTTGCCTGTAATCTTCATACCTGAAATAAAACAGTTAACAACAAACACCAATCTGTATTGGCTTCATGATTTTTAGCAAATCACCAGCTATCAACGGATTTGATAAATTCTTTACCAGTTAGCCGTACACTCTGGAATAGCCAATACTTTATTCACAAAGAATAAGGTGTAATGAAAACCTTACATTTTTTGGTAAATTGTCAACCATCAACGGATTTGATGAAGTCTTTACCTAGTACCGTTTGTCTAGGACTAGCCAACTCTTTGTCTCGAAACAAGGTGAGTTAGAACCATATAGTTTTTAGCAAACTACCAGCTTTCAATGGATTTGATAAGTCTTTACCACAAACCGTTTGCTTATGGACTAGCCAGTTCTTATGTGCGTTAGACATGGTGAACTGAGAACCATTTGTGAAGTGCGATTGAAAGTCAAACAC
Organism: Glebionis coronaria; assembly: GCA_025667525.1. Lineage (NCBI taxonomy): Eukaryota > Viridiplantae > Streptophyta > Magnoliopsida > Asterales > Asteraceae > Glebionis > Glebionis coronaria. Next base: position 437,751,004 of record CM046882.1, on the reverse strand, counting down.
TTAAGATTCTTTCTCAGCTTCTTCCTCATCTTTCAAATCCTTGATTTGTTGTTTAACCATTCTGATCAACTCCAAAGTATCAGCAGACTCTTCTGTAACTTCTAATTGTTGTTCTAACATTCTTTCTAACAATTTTCTTTTGAAAGGGTAAGTTTTCTCTTGCAGCATATAGTATGTAACATCATCTACATCCAAAATATGCAATCCACATGACATGTAATATATTTCCAGTAACTAGGAACCCGATTCTCTAATTCCTTCCACATTTCTTGATCATAATTGTGTGGCTCATACATAAATAGAAATTCCCAGTATAATAGTGATACTTCAGTTTTACCTGCACTCCCTTCTTGAACTAACCTTGAAAGATCTTGAATATCTTGTCTGTCAAGAATGTGAAGAATATCCTCCAAAAGTCTGAATACTCTTGTTGTGCCATAAGTTCTCTGAATTCCATGAGCTTCAAGTCCTTGATCTATAGAGTAAATCCACTTAGCAATGGATGCTCTCTTTCCAAAATCTCTGTATCAATACATTGATCTTCAAATTTTACAATCTTCAAGTACTTCTTTAAGCTCTCATCATCATCACTATCCTCTGCTGTTGTTTTAGCTTTCTTAGCTTTCTTCTTTATCTTTGTTGACCTTTTCATTTTAACACCCTTGGAAATTTCCTCAAGTTCTATTGAACCCTCTTCCAAGTTTGTATGTACTGTCTCCTCAGTATGTACTGTTGACTGTGTATGTACTGCTTGTACATTTTCAGTCTGAGCAATATCTTGAGTTTCAAGTCCTGTATTCATTCTTTGAGCAGTCTCTTCCTCCTATGAACTTACCTTCTCCTTTCTATTCTTCCTCACATAAGTGGTCTTGATAGGTGGAGATGTATTTGTAGGTTCAGCAGTACTTGGCTCAATTCTAGGAGCACTACTAAATTTTCTTTGTTGTTGCAGATGTTTCTTAAATTCTTTAACAGCTTTTCTATATGCTTCAGATCCAATCTCAACAAAATTCAATTCAGTCCTCTTACTTTGCTCATTAAAAGTCTTGATTTCTTCAAAATTCTTCTTGACCAGCTGAATATGAGTAAATCATTTAACTTTCTTAAGAAAGTTCATCATCTGATTTCTAATCTGCATAGTAGTTGGAGGCTTAATCTTTTCTTTCCTTCTCTTTTCAGCAAAGAATCTTTGTTGCTCCCTTACCAGATCATCAATCAATTTTGATTTCTCTTTTTCATCATATGCATCTCTCTCTTCAGCTATCAATGAGTCTGCAAGAAGCTCACTTGCATGTATTTCAGCTTGAACTCTGTCATACTCTTGTATGTTCCATTCTTGCTGTATTCTTTTAGCTTCTAGCAAATCCTGCTTTGCTGCAAGTTCTTCCTGCAATTCATTTTCACGAATTTGTGCTTGCATTCTATAAGCAAATTCCTCATCATGGTCTATTTGATTAAATCTGTACATGACTTTGTTTATATCATCATCTGAATCACTTTCATCTTCAGATTCTAATAATAATTGCTTCTTCCCCTTATCCTTTGGATTAATCTTAGGTAGCTTCTTCTTCAGCTTGGTAGCTGTTTCTTCATTAGCTTGCTGTTGATTGACTATACCTTTAGTAGGGTGTGAAGCTTGAACTTTCTTACCTTGAATTTGATCCTTTTTGGCAAGAACTTCTTGTTGTGTCTTTTTCTTTACTTCTGCTTGTTTAGTCTTCTCACCTAAATTCTTCTTTCTTAAATCAAGCAGCAAATGGGATAAAGTCTCATCTTCTCCAAAAGGAGTTTGACTTTCTAGTGAAGGATGATCACCAGCGGTACTTGCAATCGGCTTAATTGGCTTAGCAGTACTTGGGTCTTCAACAATATCAGCAGTACTTGTAGTCGGCTTAGTTGGCTTAGCAGTAATTGGATCATCAACAATGTTGACTTCACTAGTATTAGACACACTTGTTTCTTCAATCACTTGTGTATCCCCAGATACTCTTTCTTCCATAGAAGCCATCATATCAACTTGCACCTCTTCAGTCTTGTCGGATTCATTGCTCATTCTTGATCTAGACAGTACTTGCAAAGTCTGTTTCCTTTGAAACCATACTTGTGTTTGTGGTGATGGAGTTGAATAAACAGGAAACTGAATAGTAATTTCCTCCAACTTCTCATAGAAAGTACTCCAATTAGCTTGAAGTGGTGATTGAGGTAGTGGTGCTGGCTGAGTTACCAAAATTTCTTCAACTTGAGGCTCCTCATGAGTAGGTTGTGGTTCTTCATGTTGAATCTCCATATTTGAAGGTCCATCCACACCAGTCTCTAAACCAGTTCCATCTTCATAATTCCCCATGACATCTTCATCCAATTCAAAATTGATGTCATTTCCAGAGATCCTTGTCTGATTATCAGAAGAAGGTGGTTGTCCTTCATAATTCCTCCCCTGTTTGGTTGCATTCAGTTGCCTTTTCTTGTGGTTCCTGAATCTTTTCTTCTTGATTGCAGATTTCTGAACAGATCTATATTGCCTCATCCAAGGTGACACTTTGTTTCTTAACTTGAGTAGGCTAGCTTCCAATTCAGCAATTCTCTTGTCTTGAACAAGTTTTTCTTTCTGCAATACCTGTACCTGTTGGGACAAACTTGTACACAAAGCAGTTAAATTTGCAACATCCACCACCTCTGGTGCTTGTGCTTGTGGTGAACCACTAGCAGCAATAGAAGCAGCATGTGTGTGGATCATCTCATCAGTGTTTGGTGGAACACCAACATTGTGAGAAGAAGATTGTGAATCTTCTAGAGAGTGGGAGCTCTGGTGAGAAGGAGTTTGCTGAGAAGCACTAGCATTGCTAGGTTCCTCATCTTCTTGATTGCCAGGTTGGGCTAACATATGAGCAAATAATGGTGTTACTGTTCCTGTAAAGGCATTGCCTTGTTTGGTCAAGAAAGAGAAAGTTCTCTTTGTGAATGAAGGAACATCCCATGTATCAGTTAACTCTGGAGGGTTGTATTTGGTCACTAACTAAAGTCTGAATGAATCTTGGATACATTAAAAACTTCTTAGTCCCTTCTAAATTCCTAGTCATGCCTTCAAAATTAATTTTGAAAAATTAAAAACCCTGTTATTTGCTAGAAAAATACCAGCAGATGCCAATGCAGCAGGTATTTGATCAAAAGATGTACTTTTTGAACTTAAACAGTGAATAATAGCATGAAAAAGCAATTTCCATTGAGGTGAAAACAAAGCTTTAAAGAAAGTAAGACTTTCCCTACCACCTCCATAGCCCATGGTTGCAAGGCCATCATGAATCTCTGTATTATTAAGCATACTAAGTCCATTTTCGTCATTTAATCTCAAACTTGCTCGTAGCAGTACCTCAATGACATATATATTTCTATGATTCACCTAGCCTTAATGCAAGGTTGACCAAACCGAGTACCTAATACAACAGTATCCCAAAAATTTTCAACAATGGGTATAGAGACAACTGGAATTACAGTGAGTGCAAAGCGAACATGACTTCGAGATAGGAAACCAAGCATCTCATGGAAACCAGGAGAGTCATCATTCGTATCAAGATTCACAACCAAATTATGCTTAGAGATTACTTGTAAAGCAGCCGTTAGTATTTTTGATGATCAAAAGATTAGAGAGAAGGTTATAGAATTAAGAGATAAAAATAAAAGATTAGAGAGAAGGTTATAGAATTGGAGTAAGTATTTAAGTAAATAACAAACCCAAGCGCGAAGAAACCGCCAAATTTACAAAAGAGACCCTTAACGGTACAACGGACATGTAGCGGTACATGGAACATAAGCGGTACTTGGTTTTGTGCTAGCGGTACTTGGAGTGACAAGGTACCTCACAATTTTGACCAGTTCATGCTTTCCACTAGACATGTAACCTCTTTTATCTTTTTCTATAAACCCGCAATAACATCAAAAACACAAAACATAGACCATACAATAAAAATTATAAAAATTTGTACAGCCATTACCTCCCCTCAACATATGCAGCATGTTATTGGTTGAGCATACCAATGTGTGTCACCAAGAATTCGAATCTCTTTGCATCAAATGCCTTGGTCAACAAATCAGCTACATTGTTGTCAGTATGAATCTTCAAGACTTGAATAAGCTTTTTGTCATAAGCAACTCTTATAAAGTGATGTCTTATTTCAATACGCTTAGTCTTGGAGTGAAATACTGGATTCTTGACAATGCATATAGTACTTTCATTATCAATGTAAATCTTGGTGTTCATGAAGTTAAACCCATAGTCCAACAATTGATTTTGAATTCAAAGTACTTGTCCACAACAATGAGCAGCAGCTACATATTCAGCTTCAGTTGTAGAAGTAGCAACAATGGTTTGCTTCTTACACTGCCATGATATGAGTCTTTTGCCTAGGAATTGACAACCTCCTGTTGTGGATTTCCTATCATGATTTTCTCCAGCATAATCACTATCTAAGTAAGCTTCCAATTCAAAGGTGTAATCTCTAGGATACCATAATCCTAAATTGGGTTAACTTTTAAGATATTTAAAAATCTTCTTCACAGCATGTAGATGTGACACCTTTGGATGAACTTGGAACCTTGAACAGGCACACACAACAAACATTATATCTGGTCTTGAAGCAGTAAGATACATCAATGAACCAATCATTGACCTGTATAGATGAATGTCAACATCTTCTCCATGTTCATCTTTTGATAAAGATTTCTTGGCTTCAAAAGGTGTGCTTGTACTCCTTGTATCCATACATAAAAATTTCTTTAAGATTTCAGCAACATATTTATCTTGGCTGATAAATATTCCATCTTTCCTTTGTTTGACTTGCAGTCCTAAAAAGAAAGTTAGTTCTCCCATAGAACTCATTTGAAATCTTCCTTTCATCAAAGCTTCAAACTCTTCACACCATGTCTTCTTAGTAGAGCCAAAAATGATGTCATCAACATAAAATTGAACTAGAATGATGTCCTTGGCATTTTTCTTGATGAACAGAGTTTTGTCAATGGTCCCTCTCCTATATCCATGTTCTAGCAGAAAGTTGGATAAGGTTGCATACCAGGCTCTTGGAGCTTGATGCAGACCATAAAGTGCTTTGATAACCTTGAAGACTCTGGGGAATTTAGGATCTACAAAACCTGGAGGTTGTGGGACATATACCTCCTCTGAAATAGTACCATATAGAAAGGCACTTTTCACATCCACTTGATAGACTATAAATCCCCTATATGATGCAAAGGCCAAAAATAACCTAATGGCTTCTATCCTTGCCACTGGTGCAAAAACCTCATCATAGTCTATCCCTTCTTCCTGTCTATAGCCTTGAGCAACAAGTCTTGCCTTGTTCCTCACAACAACCCCTCTTTCATCCTTCTTGTTCCTGAAGACCCATCTAGTACCAATTACTCTTTTACCTGAGAGATGTTTTTGGGCTCTACTTGAGATAAGAAACAGGCAAACAAACAATGATGAGTATCTTTATGATTTGTTCTCTGCTGTTGTTTGACATAACTCACTAGTGCATGAGTTTCAATATTGGTTTGTAGTTTTCTTCTGGTTTGTACAACAGATTTTGGATCACCAATAATCTGTGTAGTAGGATGGTTGTTGTTGACTTTATGAGTGGGAATAGAACTGACTGGAATTTCTGTTTCCAAATTGTTGAAATCAGTTACTGCACCCTGCTCATCATAGGAAGCTTTGGAGAAGATTCCTTCAGCTGGACTGGCATATAAGTCTTCATCGTCCAATGCTTGCAAAATATCTTCTAGTGAGTCAACAGATTTGGCAGATTTTGACTTAGCAGTACTTGCAAATGAAGTACTGCTAGGTATAGTATGTACTGCTGAGTGTTGTGACTCAAAAGACTCTTCTCCTGAATGCTTATTGGCAGATGTAGCATTCTTTTCTTGATCTTGAAGCCTCTGAAGCTCCTGGGAGGCTTGATCATCATTTGATGGCATGGTTTGCTTCTTGGGAGTTGTAGACATGGGAGTAACAGTAGGCATGTTAGACACATAGACATGAACATCATCATCTGATGAAGAAACATCTTCTTGAGTACCTGAATTAGTTGCACTTGACTCCCTACCTGCATTGTTAGTTTGACAATCCTTTTGCATAGAGTAGTAATCCATGGAGTTATTTAGATAATCTAAATCAAACATCCAAGCATAACCTATTCCTGGAACATTGGGTTTATTTTCTAATAAATTGACATGAGCATTTTCTTCAACTTTCTTAGTTGCCAAATTGTAAACCCTATATGCTTTACTTTGCAATGAATATCCTACAAGATATCCTGGATCAGACTTTCCATCAAACTTTCCCAAATAATCAAGAGTATTTAGTATAGACACATGACACCCAAAAGGTTTTAAATGACTTATGTTAGGCTTTACATTAGTCAAGAGTTCATAAGGTGTTTTGTTTTGAGGCTTAGTTACTAGGACTCTATTTAACACATAACATGCAGTATTGATTGCTTCTGCCCAAAAGGTATTTGACAAAAGTGAATCAGCCAGCATAGTTCTAGCAGCCTCAATTAATGTCATATTCTTCCTTTCAGCTACTCCATTTTTTTGTGGAGTTCTAGGATTACTAATTTGTCTCTTAATTCCTTTAGACCTACATAATTCATCAAAATCAGCATTCTTAAATTCTGTTCCATTATCAGTCCTAATGATTAATATCTGTTTAGTGAACTGCTTTTCAACTAAAATGATATAATCCTTTAGTAATTCACTTGTTTCACTTTTAAGGGCTAAAAAGAAAACCCAACTGAATCTACTATAATCATCAGTTATGACTAGACAAAAGGTCTTATGACTAATGCTTCTGACAGAAACTGGACCAAATAAATCCATATGCAAAAGTTGCAAAGGTTTTGTCACAGTGTTTACAGTCTTGGTCTTACAAGAGGCTCTATGTTGTTTACCTTTTTGACAAGCAGCACATGTGAAATCATTTTGAAAAGATTTGTTAGGTAGACCTCTAACCAAATTCCTTTTCACCAATCTATTAAGATTCTTGAAATTCACCCGACCTAACCTTCTATGCCATAAATTTGACTCATCTAAAGAAGCCTTAGCTAGTAAACATGTAATACCACCTGTTGGAGTAATAGTATGAAGATTAAAGGTGTACATATTTTCTTGCCTGGGCACTTTAAACAGTATTTGAGATTCCTTAGGCATCTCAAAGTCTTTGTACAACACCAAGCAGTCTTTGTTTGTGAATAGCACCTTGTTCTTCTTATCACACATTTGTGATACATAAAAGAGATTAAACCCATTTAATTCTTTTACAAAGAAAACATCTTCAAATTCCAACTTTCCTGTGTTGATTTTCCCTTTGCCAGTTATTCTACCTTTGCTACCCCCAAAGGCTACTGGACCTCCTCTGAATTCTTCAAATTCAGCAAGGAAAATATTTGTTTCCTGTCATGTGTCTTGAGCATCCACTATCTACAATTACTTTATCTTTTAATTCATCAATGAGATGCCCCTGCACACAAATAAAACTCATTAGTTTTTAACAGGGACCCAAGCCACATTTGGCTCGCATCTTATGGGACCTACACATTTAAGAGTTTGTACTGAAGCATTCCCAGTAATGCTACTTTTACTCTTATACTTCATGGTTTCATTTATGTAGTCAAAGTCATAGGGTGACTCTATGTGCTCTGACTTCTTTGACTTAAGTACTGCTTTAGCGGTACTTGCTTTAACACATGGTTTATCTCTTTTAGGAACCCACATTTACACTGGTTTGTTCTTATCCTTACTTCTAGGTGTTTTAACTTTTTCAAAAACTTTCATAGAAGTCTTGGAGAACATTGGTTTTACAGACTTTAAACCAACAGTACTTGAGTTTGGTCTAGCAGTACTTGTAGGTCTAGACTTGCCGGTAGTTTGTTTACCAGACTTTAAAGATACTAGTCCTTGTTTCATAAGTACTGCCCTAGGAACAAATCTTTTAGTAGTATTATTTTTAACCTGTTTAACTATCCTTGTGTGATCAAACTTAGGTTTGTCATCTTTAAGTTTATGTTTCCTATAAACCTGTGCATTTTTCCCATTACTGTGTTTCATGACCCTTTGTGTAGCTTTCTGTTTCACAATTTTATCTTCATGTAATGTACAGTCTTTGATAAAATGATTCAGACTACCACAAACATAACATCCTTTTCTTCTTAAAGAAGACCCAAAAGGTTGTTTTGATTTTACTTTTTCAAAACCTAGCCCACCCTTTTTGACTTTATTATGTTTTATATTTTTTTCCAATATCTTGCTAGGAGTTTTACCTGCTTGGAAGCAGAACTAGTCTTAGATTCCTCAGAAACAAAGTTGTTCATTAAGGGTGGATAAACAATATTCTTGGTCACAACAGTCTTTTCTTGGGACAGAGTACTAGAGTTTAAGACATTATTAATCTTAGGTTCTTCTAACTCTATACTAGTATCATTACAAGGGGGCATGAAAATTCCTGATAATGGTGGAGGAACTGCCTTCATTCCTTCAGCATATCTATCATTTTCAGGTGTATCATCTACCTTACTAGAACTATCAAAAATCCCTTTTGATAAGTCCTTGTTAGTTAAGGTTATCCCAGGTTGGTCCTCAATATATCATAGGCCTGTTTTATCATAATACCCCATTTGTGAATTAATCAATTTTCCCAATCCCTTAGAGGATTGTTGCCAATGACTAATCACTTCCCTTTCATTACAAATACTGGTTTTTAAAGCTTCATTTTCTGAATTTATTTTTAAAAGTTGTCTTTCAAAAGCTTTTATTTCCATATCTTTTTCCCTCATTTGAAGAGTCAAAATCCTTATTTTCTCTTCATAGCCTTTTTGTACAAAACTATATTTTATTCTAATTAAACAACACCCTATTTGAAAGCTTTTACTTCTACAGTGCATGTGTTAACCTTTTGATATTGTTCCTCTAGTTCTACTTTTAGGCTATTAAATTTAAGAATACAATCTTTAGAACAAGGATGTACCTCAGTATCTTCATGTGAGAGAGCCATTAATCAAAGCTCTTCTTCTTATTCTTCTTCTTCTTCTGCCCAATTCACCACTCCATCTACAATAACCAATGCTTTGGTTCCTTTAGGACTCCTGTTGTTTCCTTTTGGAAAGCTTTCAGTTATTCTTGGACTGGTTCTATAGCTGTTCTTGGACTTCTGATTGCTAGTCTCAGCTTTATCTCTATAGCATTCTCTTGCAAAGTGTCCATTCCTTCCACAGTTATAGCATTCAACTTTGGACTTTTCATATCCTAATGGCTCATTAGGATCAACAGTCATTTTTCTTCCAGTCTTCTTGAAGAACCTATTAGATCTTACTGACACCATAGCAACTTGCCATTTAAGATCCATCTCTTCAACATCAGCATCATCCATTTGGAACAAGTCATTGAGAGTTAATCTTGGCCTGTTGTTTTGTCCAACAAAGAATGAGAAGGCATCATTGTCACTAAACAATGGTGAAGACCTTCCATGTAGATTTTGAGAGACTATTAGACTGCTTTCAATACTTTGTAGGTAAGTACTGCTTGTAAGTCCTCCAGCGGTATTTGTGAAGTATGTACCTCTACTAGATCCACTAGCGGTATTTTGAAAGTAAGTACAGCTGTTCCCATATGACACAAAAGCCAAGTTAGACTTTGAAGTAGTTGCAGTCTTTACTTCAGTGCCTTTCACATCCATCTCATATGCTCTAAGATTGTTGTAGAGATGATCATAAGGAATTGTTTCCAAATCATCTCTTGTGATGAAGTGCATAGCCATTGCTTTCCACTCTGGTGGAACACTTCTTAAGAATTTTAGATTGGCTTCTTCATTAGGAATTACTTGTCTATAAACTGCTAACTGAATAAGCAACTTGCTGAACCTTCCATATCCACCATGTATCCCCTCTATACTGGTGACTGAGAAGTTATCAAATTCTTGCTTAAGAACAATCTTCTTAATTTTCTTAGATTTGTCATTGCCTCCAAATCTAAGTTTTATAGCATCCCACATAGCTTTGGCATCTTTATAATGATGAAAGCTTGGTAGAATGTCTTCAGAAAGAGCCATAGCCAAAGCAGTTCTGGCTTTTCTTTCTCTGATCTCTGCTTGTACCTCCTTAGCAGTCACAACAGGTAGAACATAGCATGTATTGTCTGGCAACAAGTGTAGCTTCTTTGGTGTATTTCCATTCTTGATAACTTGCCACACAGTGTGATCAGTGTGATTCAAGTAATGTTCCATCTGCATAGCCCATGTCTCATAATTGTCACCTTTGAGAACTGGGAGTTTAACAGCAGACAGAGTATGAGAAGGTGTTGGTGTAGAGGTAGCTAAAGCATTCACGGCTTTAGCACCTTGTGCTGGTGTAGGATGCACAACTTGTGGTTGTCCCTGTGGTAGAACAGGATAAGGGTTCTGAACATCATCCAAGTGAGCATTATCACCATCTGATTGAGACATTGAGATTTGGTATGTGTGGAGTGTTTGGGGTCGTGTTCTTCTTTTTCAGAGTTTCTCAACAAGCTCTGATACCACTTGTTGATCCCTTTGGTTGGATCTATATTCTGTTAAGAATTAGTATAATAGTTTGTAATCTAACTAAAACACTTTGAGCACTCTTACTAACACTAAATAAGTTATGCGGAATCTAACTTATAAAGCACAGAAGAATAGAATTACTTTTAACTATTTGATTCTCTTATTAATCGACTTGAATGAGGTACATGAAAGACATTGTACCTATGTTCCTTTCATAGAGTAAGGAACCCTAGAAACCTTAGAATATTCTATAAAGATAACTATATCACAGACGATATATCATCAATATTCAAACTATTTAGGTATATCACATAAGATATACTCTAACTATAACTATGACATATCTTATACAAAGATATATTCGTCCTAATCATCATAGCAGTACTTACTTTATAAGTAGCAGTACTTACTATGTACCGCGTTAACACTAACGGTACTTACATAACACTAGCAGTACTTGGAATACACTAACGGTACTTGACACTTAACAAATAATTCCCAACAGTATGAATCAATGTTTGTGTATGTTAATTCGAGAATCTGCTTGTGGTTTTTGATGAATTTGCTTGTTTAGATAGTTAGTGTTAAATTGGGTCTTATTCTGTAACATGAGTTTAATATGCTACTGTATTTTGAACTGCTGGTAGAACTACCTTATTTGAGTTAGATGCTATGGTGTTATAGACGTTATCAATGGTTGATTTGCTTATTTGAATCTGTTTGTTTGATGTTTTTATGGGTTTGATTTTGATTGTTAATCTGATGTGAAGTTTGAATAGTTAAGATATTGTGGTTGTTTCTCTGTTTCGTTCTACTGATCTGGTAGTTGTATGAATCTGAATAGTAAGGTTTTAGGAGGGTAGTCTGCTTGCTGATTTTTTTTAGAGTTTGCTGAATTATTTGAAGGTATGCATAATGTTAGAATCTGTTGAGTTGCTTGAATGAACTTAAGCTAATCCTGCTGAGCATACTGATAAGTTTGGTGTTAGTTTGATTTGAGGCATACTTTAATTCCCTTTTGTTGATTTTTGAATGTTTTTTTTATTTTAATGCTGTTAGTTTTTGTTCATGAACCTTATTGTTGCTGATAGTTTTTGAGGCTTACTGTATGTGTGATTTAAATTGTTTGAGTTTTTGTTGTCTGTATAATGGTTTTAGAATTTATCTGTTTCTATAGTTTTAATGGCTGCCTTTTAAGTGTACTGATTGTTGTAGAATTAATTGATGTACTTGGCTTAGTTTACTGCTTTTCATTCGTTTAATCGTGAGTTTGAGTACTGTTATTGCTTAAATTAATATCTGGATTAGTTTTGTTTAGTTTACTGCTCTTTTATTTCTTTGAGATGATCTGCTTGTTAACCATTGCTGATATTCTTTGTAATAATTTTTGTTGATCTATATGACTTTATGATGCTCAGTATTTTGTTGCTATACATTCTATTTGTGAATAGAGACTAGCATTCCCTAACTGGGGAGTTTGGGTCTGAGATTAGCAATAAGTATTTTTAAAAAAATAAAAAAATAAAAAATAATATCCAAAACTGTCACTTGAGGGTCTCGAACACGAGACCCTCCCTTCATTAGCCATACGAGTTAACCATCTGAGCTACATGCACTTATTTGATTAATATTGCAATAACTAATTAATATATTAATTTGACTTTGACTGTTCAGTTTTGTTTATAAACGTTCACTCAACTTTAATCAAGTTTTTAGTTATAAATTGTTTTTATATACTTTTAATAAAAGTCTTTTATTAATTAGTTTTAAAGTTTTAGTTCAAAAATAAAATAAATAGTAAAAGTAAATTTTTAAGTAGATTAATTAGTAATAGATTTTAAATAGTGTTTTAAATTGTTTAAATAGATTTTTTTAAATAGTGTAAAAGTGATTTTAATTAAATAGTTTAATTTTAAAAAAAGTTTAAGTTTTATATAATTGTCCATTAGATTTAATATCGAGATACGATTCATGCACTTAGGATTTAAAATTCGTAGAAGTAATTTTAGTTTAAAAGCCGAAAACCATTTGAATCAATTGTCCAAATCGAAACAAGAACGTCTCAAATTCACTCGATCTTTGTGTACAACGAACTTGGTTCATCATCGTTTTTAATTAAATCCGTCTTTGGTAATTTTAGTCTATTACTTTTTCCTAAAGGTAATTTTCTATTTTACCCTATAACGTATCTAATTAATATACATACATTCCACGACACATCAAAATTTTTGGGGATAACGTTTACAAGGGTTGCATATGTGAATGGTCTTAAGAACAATCTTATTAGCATCAACCAATTGTGTGATGCTGACTACAAGGTTTTGTTTACCAAGACTCAGGGAACCATATTCAACAAGAACAATGATGTGGTGCTTATTGCACCAAGAAGAAGAGATGTGTATGTCATCAACATGGCTACTTGCTGTGAAGACAGCTCCAACTGTTTTCTAGCCAAAGCCTCTGAAAGTGTCAATTGGTTGTGGCATAAAAGACTGTCTCATCTCAACTTTAAAAACATCAACAAAATAGCCAAACAAAACCTGGTTGCTGGTCTACCTTCAGTGACTTTTTCTAAAGACAAGACTTGTTCAACGTGTGTCAAGGGAAAGCATCACATGTCTTCTTTTAAGACCAGGCAATCATTCTCTATTGACAAGTGCTTACATCTCCTTCACATGGATTTGTTTGAGACTGTCAAACCTCAGACCATTAATCACAACAAATATACCTTGGTCATAGTTGATGAATTTTCAAGGTATACATGGGTTTTCTTCCTTAGAAGGAAAAGTGATGCAGTTGATACTATCATGTCCTTCATCAGACAGGTTGAAAATATGAATGATGTTAGAGTAAAAGCTCTAAGAAGTGATAATGGTACTGAATTCAAGAATCAACAACTTGAATTCTTTTGTGATGAAAAAGGAATATCACAAAAATTCTCTTCAGCTGGCACCCCTGAACAAAATGGTGTGGCTGAAAGAAGAAACAGGACTCTAATTGAAGCAGCCAAAACTATGTTAAATGGTGAAGCTTTACCAAAGCAATTTTAGGGAGAAGCTGTTCATACTACATGCTACACTCAAAATAGGTCAATCATTGTCAAGAGACATGGCAAAACTTCCTATGAAGTTTTCAGAAATAGAGCTCCAGATGTCAGCTATTTCCATGTTTTTGGATGCCCTGTGTTCATTAATAACTACAGGGATAAACTTGGAAAATTTGATGAAAAGATTGATGATGGTTTCTTTTTAGGATACTCTCCAACTGCCAAGGCCTTCAGAGTATTTAATATTAGAAGACAAGAAGTAGAAGAAACCTTTCATGTCGGATTCAATGAAGATGATGACGTCATATAGAGATCAGGACCAGAGGGTGATGAAATAGATTTTAATGAAAATAGGTCTTTCCCAAGTGATGAATTCTTAGAACCAAGACCTCCCTGTCATCACCATCATCACACCAACACTCTCACTTCGTATGTTCCTGCATTTGACCCTCTGTCAACACACACCATTGAAGTTCCCTCTTTTAAGGGACTTAATGAAGAAGAACCACAACTTTCTTGTAGTCCTTGTTCCACAACTGCTGAAGATGACTCACCTATTCTTCAAATTCCTGAAGACTCTCCCGCTGACAATGAATTTGTGCCCCTTGATATAGCTAAAGTTGACACAGATACTGAGGTCATCTTTGAAGAGAGTCTACCTATTCAGCAGGATGAAACTCAAATAGTGCTAGCTACCTCCATAGATGTCCCTGTCTATGATTCCCCAGCTCCCCAAACTAAATGGTCAAGAGATCAACACATTCTTCTTGTCAACATTATTGGGGAACCTAATGCAGGGGTTACTACTAGACATCGAATTCATGACTCAGAGTCAACGTCAGCCAATGAGTGTCTTTTCGCTGAATTTCTCTCTCAAATTGAACCTAAGAGAGTAGCTGAGGCTCTTATGGAAGATGGATGGGTAGCTGCTATGCAAGAAGAAATTAATCAGTTCAAAAGGAACAAGGTGTTAGGACCATTGGAATAATTATTTGTAATAGGTAGACTAGGAGGTATGTAGTTCCTCCTGGTCATAGTAGTAGTAGGAGCAAGTCGTGCTCCTAGTCTTATAGAAAGTCAAACTTTATTATTTAGTTATTATTCTGTTAGGATATGCATGAGATATGTTAGGAAAGGATATGCATATCAGTTTTACACGTTTTGATTAATGATGTATTAGGGTTTCCTTGTAGTATAAAAGGAACCTTAGGCAGAAGGGTTACATAGACCTTCATCAAACATAATTCTAGTTATTATTAATATTAGAAATCCTTAGAAAAGGATCAAGTCGTTATTGTTATTTTGTTCTTCTTTATAGTATTTGTATTCCGCACTTATACTGTGTATAGAGTCTCTCTGTGAATAGACTTGTGATTACAGAAGTCGTTCACCGTTCCTGACAGGCTACAAGATCCACATCTAGTGGACCCAACAAGTGGTATCAGAGCCTGGGAGAGTCTCTGTACAAGAAGAATCAATTTTTCTCGTTACTAACATTTTTGTTTAATCATGTCTGCCTCAAGTTCTACTCAAACAGGAATATATAGTACTCCTAGAACTCAACAACCTCAGCAGATCATTGCTACGATTTCCAACACAAATGGTAAGTTTCCTCTTCTGAAAAAGGACGAGTATGATAGCTGGGCAATGAAGATGGAATGTTGGATCACCAACACTGATCAAGACCTTTGGAAGATCATTCTGAACTGAAACAGCAGGAAGTTGACTGAAAGAGACAAGAATGGTAATATTACTCTTCTTGACCCTAAAACTCATGAAGAAATCACAGCTGTTCAGAAGGAGATCAAAGCAAAAACTATTTTGCTTCAGTCTCTTCCTGATGATCACATGGTGACTTCTATCATTTAGATGATGCTAGAGAGATCTGGAATGGAATAAAAGCAAGGTTTGGTGGGAATGAGGAGTCAAAGAAAATGCAAAGATCCATGCTGAGAGATGAATTCACCGAATTCAAGATCTCAGAAACTAAAGGTATCCATCAAGGGTATGACAGGTTCCAAAAGATATTGAGCCAGTTGAATCAACTTCGGTCGAAACCTGAATATGGTGATATCAATGCAAGGTTTCTTAGAGCCTTACCCTACTCATGGAATCAGGTGGTAATCTCTCTCAAAGCAAAAGGTAGGCTTGACTATCTTAATTTTGATGATTTATTTCATAAGCTCAAAACCTTTAAGCCTCATGTGAGGGGATACTCAAGTGATTCTTTTCCTACTCCTGCTAACTCTGCCTTTGTGAGTTCTATGGGATCCAGTCCCATGTCTTATGCTAGTAGCCCAAGCAATACTGTGTCTTCTCAACATACTTTTCAGCATACTTCTACTCCTGAACCAAAAGCCAATTCTGGTAGCATGGTAGAAGCTGTTCTTCACTCTTTTGTTGATGACGTTGATGCTCAACAACAACTTGCTTTTGATGACTTCAAACAGGTTGATAAACTTGACCTGGATGAAATGGATCTAAAATGGCAGATGGCCATGCTCACTCTTAGGGTTCACAAGTTTGAGAAGAAAGCCGGTCGAAAATTTAATGATAACACAAGAGAGCATGCACGGTTTGACAGAAGCAAGGTTCGATGCTATAACTGCCAGCAGCAAGGTCACTTTGCAAGGGAATGCCCTAACAAGCATGACCAGGAGAAGAGCAGATATTCAGCTTTTAAGATTCAGGAGGTGAAGGATGACAAGAAGGCGTTGGTGTCTGTTGACTCTATGGTCAACTAGAATGATCATCAGAATGCTACCCTAGAAACAGCTGAGCCTTCTACTGATGTGTTTGCAATGATTGCTGGGAATCTGTCTGATGCCGAGGAAGCAGAAGAGTTTGCTCTTATGGGCATCTCACCTCAGGTACAACATTGTCCTCTTGGTTGTCATGATAAATATTCAGAATTGTTGTTCCAATATAATGACTTAAATGATCAGAATGATAAGTATTTTTTAGAGGTTCAAGCATATAAGGCTTCTTTAAAAACATTGGAACAACAAAAGAGGTGGCTTCAAGATACTCAACGTGAGTACGAGGAGAAAAATTAGGATACTAAACATTGATTTAGAAAACACAACAAATATGCTTAAATACACTGAAAAGGTAAAAGATGACAATATCAAAGAAAAACAAGAGATGAAGGAAAAAATTAGATGCTACACTTCTGAGATTTGAAAAATGGCAAAAGGCACCTAAGAATCTTTCAAAATTAATTGATAGTAGCATGTCTGGTAGGACTAAAAGAGGGTTAGGATTTGATAAATATATTGATTCAGAAGATGTGTTTGATTTATCTTTTTTAAGTATCTTTGATCCTGACAAGGAGGAAGAGGGAACACCTAGCTACAATAGGTTTAAACCAGCAGCAGAAATGCACGCTGTCCCTCCACCTCTTACAAGAACTTTCATGCCCACTCCTAGGCATAATGACTTGGATGGATCACAGATGCATGAGTCCCCAAAAAGTTCTACTAATTCTAATGACTTTGTCTCGTGTACTTTCAGTGACAAAGCCAGTGACTCTGCATCATGTGGTTCAAGTGAAGAGTCAAGACCTACAAGTTCCAAGTCAAATGACCATGCTGCTACTAGTGCTAGGAAGTGTGAAGAGAGAATTGCTTTTACTTCAACAGTGTCTAGTCCTGGTTTATTGGGTCCTAGAAAGAATGTTTCTCCTAGAATTGTGTGTAATAAAGTTAGCTGTATGAAACAATGTCATTCTAATAAAAGGTCGTTTAAAACATGTTTTGTTTGTGGGAGTGAATTTCATTTGATTAAAGATTGTGATTTTTATGACAAACATTCTTCTGGATATCAAGCATTTCCTGCTCCTGGTCCACAAGGAGTTGTGCCATATTCTTCTAGAAGACTAAACCCAAGTGCACAATCTTTTTCCTCTTCTAGAAGGACCTCTCTATTAGCTTCTGATCATTGGAGAAACACTGGATTAATATCAAATAGACCAACCAGTAACTATTTTCACAATTTTAATCCAAATTATGCATATAATTTTGACCACATGTATTTTGGGTTGGGAAATATGGGAACTACTGTTAAGCCCTCAGCAGGTTGTTCTTGGTCAAACAATAACACACATATGATGAATAGGCAACCAAAGAACAATGGTGGATCTCATCAATCTTCTTGGCTATCCTCTAAAGATCCACAAGGCAGGCTCAAACCTGAAAAGGTTTGGGTCCCCTTAAGACACTAACTTTTGCATCTTTCTTATCTTGTTGTTGTAGGTTACTCCATACCAAGATCCTACTCTAGGAATTGTTGATAGTGGATGCTCTAGGAGCATGACAGGAAATAAAAGTCTTCTATCTAACTTTGTACCATTTCAAGGCGGAAAGGTCTATTTTGGAGGAGGTGAAGGCAGGATCACTGGCAAAGGAACAATACAGACGCCAAATCTTATTTTTGAGCAGGTCTATTATGTGGAAGCACTTCAACACTTCAACTTGATATCTGTCTCTCAGATTTGTGACAAGAAGCAGTATGTCCTCTTTACGGATACTGATGCACTAGTGTTATCCAAAGACTTTAAACTCCTGGATGACTCACAGGTTCTACTCGGAATCCCTAGAAGACACAACCTCTATAGTATCAAGCTGAATGAAGTCAATCCTACTGGCCAACTAGCATGTTTGGTTGCTAAAGCCTCAGAAGATGAAGCCACTCAATGGCACCAAAGGATGGGACATGTGAACTTCAAGACCATTCACAAACTAGCAAATCTGAATCTGGTCTCTGGTTTACCTCCCAAGTCATTCAGAAATGATATCAGTTGTCTTGCATGCAGCAAAGGCAAACAACATAAAGCATCCTTCATGGCCATTACTGCTCTCCGCCTTATAACTGAACCTTTGCAGCTACTACACATGGATTTATTTGGTCCTACCTCTATTAGGAGCATTGACCAAAAACAATTCTACCTTGTGGTAACTGATGGGTATAACAAGTTTACGTGGGTTTTCTTTATGGCTGCTAAGAGTGAGACCTACTCAATTCTCAAGGACTTCATAACACTTATAGAGAATCAGTTGTCCAAGAAGGTTAAAGGTATTCGATGTGATAATGGAACAGAATTCAAAAATGCAGACCTCATAGCACTTTGTAATTCTAAAGGCATCAAAAGAGACTATAGTGCAGCAAGAACTCCTTAACAGAATGGCGTGGCAGAACGAAAGAACAGGACTCTAATAGAAGCTGCAAGAACAATTCTTGCCGATTCCAAGCTTCCAACCATGTTCTGGACAGAAGCTGTTAATACTGCAAGTTATGTTTTGAATAGATTTTCTATTACAAATCCTCACAAGAAGACTCCCCATGAGCTACTAACAACCAAAGTACCAAATATTGCTCATTTGAAGCCATTTGGGTGTCCTGTCACCATTCTGAATACTAGTGACTATTTGGGGAAATTTGATGGCAAGGCAGATGAAGGATACATTGTGGGATATTCAGCTCACTCTCGGGCTTATCGTGTCTACAATCTCCAAGCCAAGCGAGTAACTGAAACTATAAATCTCAGGTATTTTGAGCAGAAGTCAAACATCCAAGGCAAGGGTCCTAAATGGTATTTTGATCTTGATTATCTTAGTGATTCATTAGGATATTTTCGTTTCAAAACTAACCATGATGCAGGTCCACAAGTGTTTGCAACTTCTAGTGCAGGTGCTCATTCTAGTTTTCAGACTCAGATGACGAGGATGATATTTTTGTTGTTCCATCCTATTCCACCACAGTCTCTCCTACTCCTCCTGGTGATGCAACTCCATCAGATATATTGGATTCACAAGTAGCTCTTGACACATTATTCAAACAACAACAAGAAGCTACTACAGCAGCTGCTCAAGGTGGCTTTGAGTTTCCTTTGAATACGACTGCTGACAAAGCTGCTCCTAGTACTCCAACTGTTACTCCTCGTGCTAGTTCAACACCTATTGGTAGTCCGGCTAGTGATTCCACTTCCCATACTAGATTCTCAAGTCCTTCTGACACAGGGAACTATCAAAAGAAGTCTTCTACCAAGCTAGATGATATTCATAAGCAACCAATAGATGGCATTTTCAACTCTGCTTCATATGATGATGACTTTGTTAGGGATCTTAATAACTTGGCACTAGAAGTGGAAGTAGCTTCCAATCCAATGTTGCAGTCACACAAAGACCATCCTACTACTCAAATCATTGGAGATCCTGGTTCTACTGTTAAGACTCGCAAAATGCATAAGAAGGCCACGTCTGATCATCATGCTCTTGTGAGCTATATTGAGGATCAAAAGCGTAATAATCATACAGACTTTCAAAATTGTTTGTTTGCTTGTTTTCTTTCACAGATGGAACCTAGATCAGTCTCTCATGCTCTTGAGGATCAAAGTTGGGTGGAGGCTATGCAGGAGGAAATGCAGCAATTCTTGTTTCAGAATGTTTGGATCCCAGTTGACTTGCCGGATGGAAAGACAGCAATTGGTACCAGATGGATTCTCAAAAACAAGAAAGATGCGAGGGGTATTATGGTGAGAAATAAGGCGAGGTTGGTTGCACAGGGTCATACACAACTTGAAGGCATTGACTACACTGAAGTTTTTGCTCCTGTTGCTAGGATTAAAGCCATTCGTCTGTTTTTGGCTTTTGCTTCTTATGTGGGCTTTACAGTTTTTCAGATGGATGTCAAGAGTGAATTTCTCTATGGCAAGATTGATGAGGAAGTTTACGTCACTCAACCTAAGGGCTTTGTAGATCCACTTCATCCCAAGAAAGTTTACAAGGTGGTCAAAGCTCTTTATGGACTTCATCAGGCTCCTAGAGCTTGGTATGAGCGTCTTTCAACTTTCTTGTTGAAACATGGCTATAGAAGAGGCACAATTGACAAAACACTATTTCTTAAGAGGAATACCAAGAACATTATCCTTGTTCAGGTGTATGTGGACGATATTATCTTTGGTTCTACTAAAAAGGAATGGTGTGATGAGTTTGAACAACTGATGAAGGGCGAATTTCAGATGAGTGCTATTGGAGAGCTTACATTTTTCCTTGGTCTTCAAGTCAAGCAACAGTCGGATGGAATCTTCATAAGTCAAGATAAGTATGTTCATGAGATCCTTCAGAAGTTTGATATGGATCCTCTTAGACCAGCAGCAACACCTTATGAAGTTGCTAAAGTCAAACTCAAGAATGAGCCAGATCCTCCGGTAAATGTTCATCTGTACAGGTCCATGATTGGCTCACTCATGTATTTGACTGCATCACGTCCAGATATTATGTTTGTAGTAAGTGCTTGTTCTAGACATCAGGTGGCTCCAACGGTTACTAACTCGAATGCAGTCAAGAAGATTTTCAAGTACATCAAGGCTCAACCCAAGCTAGGCTTGTGGTATCCTAGAGAATCACCTTTTGTTCTTGAAGCATATAGTGATAGTGACTATGCAGGTGCTAATAATGAAAGAAAATCTACTACTGGCGGTTGTCAATTTTTGGGTCGAAGACTTATCTCATGGCAATGCAAGAAACAGACGATAGTAGCTACTTCTTCAACAGAAGCTGAATACGTAGCTGCTGCTAGTTGTTGTGGAAAAGTTTTGTGGATTCAAAATCAGATGCTGGATTATGGGTTCAACTTTATGAGCACCAAAATTTTCATTGACCACCAAAGCACTATATGCATTGTGAAGAATCCTGTTTTTCATCAGCGTACAAAACATACTGAAATTCGGCACCACTTTATCCGGGATGCCAATGAGAAGAAGTTGATACAGGTTCTTAAGGTTCATACGGATGATAATGTTGCTGATCTGTTGACTAAAGCCTTTGATGGTCCTCGGTTCAACCACTTGGTGGTTCACATTGGGATGGTCAATCCTTGAGACCTAGGATTGAGGGGAGGTTAAGCCTAAGGGGAGGCTTAGTGTACATATTTACTTGCACAAATTAACATATTGGTAGTTATTAACAACAGATTGAATGGGTTCTTGCGGTGTGTGTTACTTCTAGTGGAGGATTTTGCTCACTTCTGGTGGTTGTCTTCATTAATGGTTGGCTTCTAGTCATTTATGGTTGGCTTCTAGTGGATAAAAATCCTTCTTTAACAAGTACTGGTTGGCTTCTAGTCTTGGTTTGGGTCACTGTTCACTTCGTTGACTTCTGTTGACCACATTATGCTTCTAGTGTTGACCCTTATGCGTTTTGACTTTTAGTCAACGCAAGCTAATTCTGGTATATATCATCTTATTTAACTTTGGTAAATTGGGATTTGCAAATAATGTTATAAGGGTCAAGTGGTTACTTTGCATTAACTGCCTAATCTGAAATGGCAACCCACATTATTAGGGGTCAATGAACTGTTACTAGACCATTATTTATGGTCAATTACCCCCTTGACTCATTCATCACAATCATAACACACACACACACGCTCCTACTCTCTCAAACCCTAACCAATCATCTTCCATCACTTCCAATCAACATCAATGGCTGCTTTGGTCTACCAACCTGCTCACAATAAGGTAGCATATCTGGGAGATGGTCCTAAATGTGATGAATTCATAGACATCCTAGAGTTTATTGAGGCTTCTAACCTCAGGTATGCTTTTACTGTTTGCCCAATTGTTTATGATAGTGTGATTCGCCAGTTTTGGGATACTGCTACTCTTGTGGCTGTGTTTGGTCGTCCACATGAACTCCATGCTACCATTGATGGACGTTCTTATGTGGTTACTAAAGCTTCTATTAGGAGTTCTCTTCATCTTCAAGATGAAGGTGGTGTTGTTTCCATCCCCAATGCTGAGGTTTTAGAGGGGATGGCTGCTATTGGGTATAACCATGGGGGAAGTTCAACTTCCAAAAGAATAGGTTTTCCCCTCAGTGGAAGCTTCAAGTGCACTTTTTGATTCACTGTTTAAGCCCCAAGTCTGGAAGCTTCAAGTGCACTTTCCCACTCCTTTGGCTACTGGTTTGATCTGCATAGCATAGGGTAGGGTGTTTAATTTTTCTCGCTATTTGTTTGATGGGATGGTTAGCAATTTGACTAGTACTAGATCTAGGAAGAAATTTTTGATGTATCCTAGGTTTTTGCAGCAGATACTTGTGTGTTTACCTCGTGATAGGGAGGAGTATGAGACCCCCAAGCTTATTGCTAAAGTTTACTACAATACTTCTCATGGGTTTAGAGGGGATTGGAGGCCCCTTACTGATGCAATGCTGGGCCTTGCCCAAGGTCCTCCTGATGTTGTTCCTCCGGCTGTCGAAGCCGAGGAAGAACTTCCATTAGGTGATGATCCTATGGAGGAGGAGCATCCTGCTGGTGGTGCACCTAATGTGGTTGTGGAAGAGCCAGTTGAGGAAGTGGTGGTTGAAATGCCATCTACTTCCAAGGCTGTCCCATCTTCTATGCCACATTAGTCTCCATTTGTGGATACTCCCCCTCCTAGTCCAGCCACACACTCTTCTGATAAGCCCTCTGGTTCTCGTGCTCATAATGATGACCCTTTTATTGCTTCTGGTTCCAATGAAGCCTTCCCAGACCCAAGTCCTCTTGGTGGGAAAGCGGAAGAGCCTACTACACTGACTTCTTTGCTTGATCTCATGCACAGGTACCATGAAAGGATTCTTTCTTTGGAGGCGGATTTGAATCAACATCGTAAGCTTACCAGGGAATTTGTTCTTCACATGGCTGACTGGATTAAAGCTTTGGAGACACAGCAGAGGAGGAGGAAGAAGCATGTGGTTCAGTCTGATTCTGATGAGGAGGTTGAAGATCTTGTGGAGGATGGCTTGAATTTGTTGGCGAAGGCTGCGTTTGCTGATAAGTCATATGATGATCTGCCAATTCCTCCTACTTCATCAAGCATCCCTCCTACTGCTGCTACCCCTACACCAAAGGAAGATGTTGCTGGTACTACTGCTGGTCCAACTGCTGGACCGTCTCATGCTCCTAAGAGGAAAGCCCCTATGACTGATGCTCCCTCACCCCCTCGCAAGCGTACTCGCAGACAACTTGAGGAGGATAGGTTGGGTGAGGAGGCTGCGCAAAGAATGCAAGCGGAGATTGACCAAGCTGCAAGGGCTGAGGAGGAAGTTCTTCAGAATCAAAGACGTGAACAGTTGCAGCATGATGCTATGCATTGGGATGATAACGATTGGATGCGGGTGCTCACTATTCTTACCTCGGATTATTCACAGTTTACTGATCTCTTGGGTTCTGATGTGAATGAGCAGAATTGTATTCCTCGAGCTATGGCGTTAATGCGTAAGCAACAATTATCGCTTGCTGCTCAACTGCGTGAAAAGCGTAAGAACAGGACTTTGACAAGAACCGAGGAGCGAAAGTTAATGCAGAGGTATGTCAAATATCAGTCGGGTGCTCACTTTACTGTTGGTTGGACATGGGAACGAGTTCGGGCATTGTCTTTTGACGAGTTTAAGGATCTATATGAACGAATGATCAAGCGTCAGAACACACCGGTTCCAGAGCGTTTCATCTATCGTCCTCCTCCACGAGTGGTTCCTACTTCTCAACCTGTTGTTTCTCCTGGTTCTTCATCTGATGTTCCTCTTGGTTCTACTGGTATCCCATCTGTTGTTGATGTTTCTACTGCTGGTACCACACCTACACCTTCGGTTGCTCATCCTGTTTCATCTTCGGGTCCTACCACAACCACCACCTATGCTACCACTACCACCACCACTGCTACTCTTGCTATGGCACAACCCTCACCACCCGTGACTGGCTCTCAACCTACTCCTTCTCCTGGTGCAGCTACTGTTGATCCTTTGGTTGGACACGGTATTGATTCTACTTTTGATGATCCTATTCCTGCTGCGAAGGTTAAGGTTGAAACATCGTCTGGTGCTCCAACTCCTCGTCGTTCCATTCACAAGAAGATGGCTAGACGTGGCAAGTCTGTTCCTTGTGAGAAGAGTGCTCCCAAAACTCTTATTGATGCAGCTTCCGACAGTGACTCAGAATTGCCAATGGGTACGGGGTTTATTACTGCTTGGACGGTTAAGCCATCCACCACTATTCCTGGTACTTTCACCCATAAGATTTCCATCAGTGATGGTTATGTTCGTTATGCTTCGGGTTTGCAAGGTGTGTTGACTTGGGTAGATCGTAGGGATCTTATGTCGTTGTATGGGTTTGTGGATGCTGGTATGCCTACTCATCCTTGTGAAGTGCCCTCCTGGCCTAGTCTGACAATGTGGGCTGATTTGAAGATGATTCTTGATTCTCCTCCACATGCTCCCCATTCTGGTGTCTGGAAGGACCAGCCACACTGGGTAATCAAGAGATGGAAGCTGTATGCTGGCTGTGGAGTGCATGTCTTGGAGTTGGAGTCTGGTGCAATGGCGTTCATGCTTATGGATCTGGATTATCCATTAACTGTTGCTAGTATGGAGGCCATGATTGCTTGTCACTTGCAGATTTCCAATGCCCCTTTCGGGAATGAGACTTCCATGGCGACTACACTGGTGGAAGGGATACAAGCTCGGTTGCAAGCTGACAAGGTAGCTGTGTCTGGTATGTGATGGGTTTGTTTGTAAGTTTTTATGTTTTGTGTTTTATGTTCATCTGTTTATACTGCCATTCTTTTCACCAATATGTATAGTGATTGGTGACTTACATTTTAGATAGTTTTTTTTAAAAAAAAAACATACTTTTTATATAATATCTGCTTATACTTTAAACAAATCATGGATTTTACACTTGTGAATAATATAATATCTACTTATACTTTTTCAAAACCTTGGGTTCCTTTTGACTGATTCACACTTGTGCTGGTTTGTTGTTTCATCTGGTGTTGGACTTGGTCCACACAACAAATGGTGCTCAACTCACCATGTCTCACAGACAAGAAAGAGTTGATTCACCTTGAGGGTACGACTCCTAGTGTGATTCTCAAATTCGTTGATGGTTGCCAGCTTACCCAAAACTGGATGGTTTTCACTTGCCATGGTCCTAGACTGAAAAGTGGCTAATCCAAGTGGGTACGGCTCTTGGTAAAGATTTTATCAAATCCGTTGATAGCTATAATAGCTTGCTCAAAGCTATAGGGTTTTCAACTCACCGATGCTTCATTGCTAAGAGTTGGCGAGTCCAGAGGGGTACGGCTTCTGGTAAAGACATATCAAATCCGTTGACGGCTGTGATGGTTTGCCTAAAATCATCAGGGTCCCCCACTCACCATTGATTCACGTTCTAAGAGTTGGGTTGGGTTCTGGTCTCCCAGGGTGATGCTTATTCCACCATAAAGACTGGCTAGCCCAAGAGCGAGCAGCTACTTGGTAAAGGCTCATCAAACCTGCTCCTGTTGCTGTGAAGATCAACACGATGCAGTTTTTATTTCAAGCTTTGGAGAAGCTTCTAGTGTTCCTTGTTGCAGCGGTTCTTATGTTTCTTATATTGCTGCTGCTGCTGTTTCTTTTGTTGTTCCAATCCTCAAGCTTTTTTGCATGATTTACCAGGAAACTTGAACTCAACAGGTCAAATTCAAGTTTAGGGGAGGATTGTTAGGACCATTGGAATAGTTATTTGTAATAGGTAGACTAGGATGTATGTAGTTCCTCCTGGTCGTAGTAGTAGTAGGAGCAAGTCGTGCTCCTGGTCTTATAGAAAGTCAAACTTTATTATTTAGTTATTATTCTGTTAGGATATGCATGAGATATGTTAGGAAAGGATATGCATATCAGTTTTACACATTTTGATTAATGATGTATTAGGGTTTCCTTGTAGTATAAAAGGAACCTTAGGCAGAAGGGTTACACAGACCTTCATCAAACATAATTCTAGTTATTATTAATATTAGAAATCCTTAGAAAAGGATCAAGTCGTTATAGTTATTTTGTTCTTCTTTATAGTATTTGTATTCCGCACTTATACTGTGTATAGAGTCTCTCTGTGAATAGACTTGTGATTACAGAAGTCGTTCACCGTTCCTGACAGGCTGCAAGATCCACATCTAGTGGACCCAACACAAGGTATGGACCCTACGGCCAGCTCCACCTGGTAAGAACATCACAGGAACTAGATGGATTTATAGAAACAAGATGGATGAAATTGGAAACATCATCAGAAACAAGGCTAGGCTGGTTGCACAGGGGTATACACAGACTGAAGCGATTGATTATGATGAAACTTTTGCACTTGTGGCAAGACTTGAAGCTATTAGAATCTTCCTTGCTTTTGCTGCATATATGAACTTCACTGTGTATCAGATGGATGTTAAAAGTGCCTTCCTCAATGGAGATTTGGACGAGGAAGTATATGTTGAACAGCCTGAAGGATTCGAGAACAACGAGTTTCCTAATCATGTGTACAGACTACACAAAGCCATGTATGGCCTGAAACAAGCTCCAAGAGCATGGTATGAAACTCTATCTAATTTTTTAACTGATAATAAATTTGTCAGGGGTTCCATTGATAAAACACTCTTAACCTTCAAGGATAAGAGTGATTTCATCATTGTGCAGATTTATGTGGATGATATCATCTTTGGGTCAACTAATGTTAATCATAGTAAACGTTTTGCTAAATTGATGACCAAGAAATATGAGATGAGTATGATGGGTGAATTGACTTACTTTTTGGGTTTTCAAATTAAACAATGTCTGATGAGACTGCTTTTATACAATAGTCTCATCGTCCAAAAAGGGCTTTAAATGCATAAAATATCATAAGAATACCCCAATATATGCTTGTGTTTGTTGCTTGTTTATTTTAGGTATGGATATTGAGAAAATGACAAAAGATCACAAGAATCATGCAAAAACGAACACGGGAAACAAAGCCGCACATTGAACCAAGCCCTAATGAAGATATTTCCAAAGAAAACCCTTGAAGATATGAAGATTTATGAAGAAGGGTCCTCCAATATTGAATAATTGACACTTTATACCCTTGTATCTTCATAATTACAAGATTGGTCCCTAAAGTTTGTCAATATTGCAAAAAGGACCCTCCACTTTGAAGAATTGGCAATTTTAGTCCCTCAACAAAACTAAAATGTCAATATTTATCCTCCTCAAAGACAAACATACCAAGAAGGACTCCAAGTTACAAGAATTACAAATATTGGTCCTTTGAAAATATCAAAATTACCAAAGGACCTTGACTTTGAAGAAATGGCAAAAATAGTCCCTCATTAATCATGACTTGGCAATTTCAGTCCTCCAAAAGGTCAATCATACAAGTCAAGACCATAATCCTTGAAGAAAACACCAAATCAGTCCTTCAAGAATCAAAAATTGGCAAGAAATACCCCTGAAAATACTTTGGAAAAGTATTTGGGGCAAAAGTGTGAAAATGAAAACTTCATTTACAAAGGGAATTCGAATTCAGCTTATTTATTTGAAAATGACAAGAGAATGAAAAGTGAGGGGTTTAAATGGGCAGACAACAAAAGAAACCTAGACCAACCAAGGGAGGACACGTATCCCACTCACCCCTTTCCACCAATGGGAACTCTCCCTGCTGCCATGTCACACTCCACTTCACCAGGTTTAATGTTTAATAAACATTGGCGCCTAAAACACAAATTTAAACACTAATCCACCCCTAATCCGGATCAAACTAGCAACTATTCACCAATAACACAATTTGGGGTTTTGTTATTTACTTATAATTAAACCCTAAGATTGTCCAGATTAGTGATTAAGCATCCCTTAATCACATCCCAACCTTAAAAATACTTGCCACATCACTCCTTTGTCCCACACATGATTCCCCTACTACAACAAAGAAGAAACTGCCAAAACTTAGCCAGTCATCCAACGTGTGTGATTCTAGCTTACTTCTAAGCTCATTACAAGCCATTGGATTCACTTTTATCTTGCCAGCTCCACAACAATCCAAGAAACAGTCACATGATCTTCATATATTCAAACTTCACAAGGGCATAATGGGGACTTCACCAAGCATTAGGGTTTCTTTTTCAGCTTTCCTAGATAACTTGTATGCCTATATAAAGGCCTTAGGGTGCTTCATTTTTACTTTGCTCTTGAATTTTCCTTGGTTCACAAATCTATAAATCACATATTTATCTTAATGAAATGTGTTTGAATTTGGTGAAGAAAACTCAAGTGCCACTCTTATAATCTGCTTATTATTGTTTCTTGTTTATTGTTCTTGAATCCTAAACCTGTTTTCAAAAGGAGTGTGCAAAAGTTTGCACATTTTCCACTTTTCTTGATATTTTGCTAAGTCTAGTTCAAACCTTGGAATTTTTAGGCTATAAGGCTGATCATAGCATCCTAATATTGAGTTATCAAGGTGTGGTGAAGCTTATAACTTGGGGATAATCAAATGTGGGGAACTAAGGTTGCATTAATCAAGAATTTTCCATTTTTCTGATTTTCATATTGTGCTCCTAACTTTGTTGATTCTTAGCATGCTTTGTTGTGGAAGCTTGTACTTGTTCTTGCTAGTACATAAGCTCAAAATCCGTGGGTTTGGATGTACATCCATGAGGTACACATCATCTTACCCAAAATCTGTTAAAACATTGGATTTTTAGTAATTTTGTGTGTGACTTGTGTTCTTGTTGATTTTATGGTCTAACCTTGCTCTAATCTGCTTAATATATCTGTTATTGTGCTTACTTGGGCTTGGGTGGTCTTGAAATACACTTTTGATTTGAAAAATTGTGATTTGAAAATTTAAAGGGGTGTTTGAGATTACCTGTTATAGATCATAAGTAGTTATTGTGTTTGTGGAAAGTGTTATTTTTGCTTTGTATCTGTTATTGACTTGTTTGAGTGCTATTTGCTGTAAGTTTTTGGGTTTAAAACCTCAAATCAAACATTATGTTATATCTAATTGATTTTAACTGTTTTTGACCTAAGATTTTGGTAAAATCTAAAATTTATGCATGTTTAGGGTTAAAAGTTGTTAAAACATCATTTATATAACATATGTGATAGATCTGAGTGATTGAATTTGGCTTGTTGGTCAAGTGCATCAGCAAAAGTAAAATCTGCTTGTGTTAGTGTTCATCAGTAACCTTCATTTGCTTGAATCTTGATTTAGGCTTTGAGCCATTGCATGAAAACTGTTTAAACTTGTTCATTTAAGTTTATTATAGCTTATGTATGCTTTTGGTGAAATTTGGTTGGCTGAAATTTGCTAAAACAACTTATAAGTTCATAACTGCTTATTTGTTCATGTCTGTGCTAGATCTGGTGATGTTTTGATTAAACTGTACTAATTGGCTGTTGGTAATTGTGATTTCTTTTTTGTATATGACTCCTCTTGATCCACTGATCATTTGGGTGCCTTTGTGTAACTTGAATCTCCAAAAAAGTCACTAAAGACAAAAAAAGTCAAGAAGTTAAGCAGTGGAAAAAGTTTCCACGGCTCAACACCCAAAACTAGCCCCTGCTAGTGCAATTTTTCAGTTAGCTTATCAATAAGCCATATTGGCTTATCCAAACCTGCAACAACTTATTTTTTGTGATCAATCTTCATCATTTGACCCATTTGTTTGAACTAGAGCTTATTAGACTTTGACTTTGACTTTTTGCTAGAAAACCAACTCATTTGACTTTTTCATAAGTGCTTATTTTCTTATTTCAGCTTATTGAGTGAACTTATTTGAAAACTTTTTGTTTATTAAGCTTAGTTAAGTCATTTAAAAGCTTTTGAATCTTGAATCAGCTCTTGGGATAGCCTAGAACTCAAAAACGACTATATTGTCGTTTTTTGTAGATTGCTTATTGCATTTTCAGGCCTATTCCTTGGACGTTTTTCAAATTTCTTTCTATAGAAGTCTTAAGCAACTCAAAAGAAGCTTGTGTGTCTAATTTGAGCTTATGGCATCAGCTTATAGCTTAATGGGCCAAAAATCCCATTAAGAATAAGCTGTCTAATGCCTTTGAAAAATTGTGTTCAGAATCAAATTTTGAGTTAGATAGGAGCTTTTGGGCTAAGTTGGACAACATTTTTCTTATTGGGCCTATTTGAGCCCATTAAGGGGTCTGTTTTGACTATTAGCCCATTTCTAGGCCCATTAGGGGTATTTTGTAATTTCAACTTCATTTTTTGTTTATTTAGGTTAAATTAAGCTAGTTTGCAAGTTTTTAGAATTTTTTTTAAATTTTGGATTTTTAATATTATTTTATTATTATTATTAAAAATTAAAATTTAGATTTTTCAAGTTTTTATATTTTTCTTAGGTTAAATTCATAAAGTTAGGAATTTTACAACTTTTAGAGTATTTTTATTGTTCTTAGATTAATTTTTATAATCATTTTAAATTTTAATAGTTTTTAATTGTTTTTAAATAGTTTTAACTAATTTTAAAATTTTCAAAAAATAGTTTTAAATTAAGTTAGGTCATTTTAGAGGTTTACAATTGAAAAAATCTCATTTTGGGCTTTTTGTTAATTAAATTGATTTTTAGGGCTTTAATTAGCATTAAAAAATCATTATTTAATTAAATAAAAGGTTTGGGTGATTTTTGATTTTTTGTAAACTCTAATTACATTATTTAGGATTTATTGCAATTATCTAGGAATTTTTAGGGTAAATTTTTAATTTTGGTGTTTTTGCGGTTTTACGTGTACAACTCTTTCGTCTTAGTTTAATCCGTCTTCGTAACCGTCGTTCTCTTCCTATCCCATTTCTATTTTCTTTTCTCATAATCATATAATCACAAAGTTAATCATCTCTCTACACAACACACTAGCCACCTTGGGAAACGAACTTTCACCATTGGTCATTAGTGCTTGGTTTTCCTAAACCGACACTTAATTCTTCCACTATTTTACGCTCTTTTCCTAAAGGGTAGTAAAAAGGCTACATCAATTTTGGCGCCGCTGCCGGGGAGGCGTGTTGTGTTTTGATTTGGCAATTGTTGTTTTTATATATAGCCATAATATCTATTGTATTAGTAGCACTCTACTAATACGTATTATCGGTCTTTTGTTTTTTGTGTGAATACTATTACTATATTGTATACGTAGAACAATAAATTCACAAGTACTCCAAAAGTGTGAAAACACAACCTTGAATTGAGAGGTCATTACCCAATCATTGTATTCGAATCTCAAACAAGAAAGAAAAGTCAAAAATAGATAAATACTTTCGTGAAGCTCGATTTTGAAAAATACAAACTATAAGATGGGTATAAGGCGGGTATTATAAAATATACCCTAAGGAAAAAGGCTCTTAAGTGCTTCGCACCGCCTCGTTTCCCCGCTTGCTTGTGAGTATTTGATTTTGAGAGCTAATCGAGGGTTTTGCCGCCCAAAGTATTATTAAGTATCATATATACTTTCTTGGTTTCAATGATTAAACCCTCTTGAACGTCTTGGTGTTACACCAACGTTCTAAAGTCATCGAAGGCGTTCACTTCACGTGATCGTTTTCATTCCTTGAGGCTTCTTTAATCAAGAGATTTGATTAAGGAGGAGATTTGTAGATTTTGGTCTACCTAATACAATCACAAAATCCAAAAAAAAAGTAAAAACAATCAAAAACCACAAAAAAATTGGAAAAATACAAAACGCCAAAAAGAATCTTCTTTGCTCACCCCCACGTTGTACGTGACGTTTATGCTTACTCGTAATCAAGCAAGACGTGCACGTAAACGAAAAAACCGAAAGGAGTCAACAGCTACTCCTAATCTTTCTAATGAGGAGTCTCCTATTGACGAACCCATTGTAAGAGAAGAACCAACCATGGCAAATCGAACTATGATGGAGTTACTTCAAGCACCCACCGAGGGTTATGGAGAGGCTATTGTGATTCCCGCTATCCTTGCGGAGAACTTTGAAGTGAAAACGGGTTTGTTGTCAATGATCCAAAACAACAAATTCCGTGGTGATGAAAAGGACAACCCGCACAACCATATCCGCCAATTCAATCGTCTTACGGCCACTTGCAAATTTAAGGATGTTGCTAATGACTCGATTAAGATGATGCTTTTTCCGTATTCTTTAGCGGGGCCCACTAAAATTTGGTTAGAGAAAGAGCCACCCAATTCTATATTGACGTGGAAGGATCTCGTGTCTAAATTTGTGAACCAATTTTTTCCGCCCTCTAAGACTACACACTTGAAAAACGAGATTTCAAAATTTTCACAAGAATTTAATGAGAGTTTTTCAACGGCTTGGAATAGGTTTAAGGAAATGTTACATGAGTGTCCTCGTCATGGTTTTTCCGATTTGCATCAAATTGACACGTTTTACAATGGACTTAATGATCATGAAAGGGATTATCTTAATGCCGCCGCGGGTGGTAATTTTTTGTGTAAAACGGTTGAGGAAGCTTTGGTGATAATTGAGAATAGATCTAAGGTGTATAGTCCTTGTAGCACGTCGAGTGTTCGTAAGGCTTCGTCTTCGGCTTCACCTTCTTTGTCTACTACCATCGATGCTTGCCAAATTGAGGCGAACTTGGAAAACAAAATCTTTGATAAGCTTAAAGGTCTTTTGATTGAGTTCAAAGTTGGAGAACCAAGTGCTCCCGCTACGGCTAAAGCGGTTGAGGTTTCATGCATGTATTGTGGTGGAGGTCATGATATCTCCGAGTGCATTACCAACGGTGGTAACACTTCGAGTGCCTACGCGGCCACGGGAACTTACAACCAAAACGGTCAAGTTACCCGCTCTAATCAATTGACTCCTCCGGGTTTTGGTTCAAATCAAAATGCCAACAGCAACTATCGAAACAATCAAGTTGGTTTCAAAAACAATTACAACAAGGGAAACTATGGTAATCAAGGGGCTAATAATCAAGTTTCAAACAAAAATCAAAATGATTTTCAAAACAACAACAAGAGTTTGCAAACTTTGAAAGATCTTCCAAATGAATTTGTTGAATACGCTAATGGAAACGATGCTAGGTTTGACAATATTCAAAGAGAAATCATTAGCCTAAGATCCGAGTTTAAGACCGATTTGAAGAAAGAGTTGAAAAATGAGTTAGCAAATGAGCTTAAAATCCATACAAACAAAATGGAAGGAAATGTAACTAGGTTACAACAAAACCAACAAAAAATGGAACAAGGGCAACATGAAATTAAGCAAGAAATGATTAAGGCCGAGAAGAGGCAATCCATGTTTGAAGACAAAATTTCATCTATGTTTGAGGCAATTATGTGTAAACCGTCTTCGAGTAGTCTTCCTAGCAACACCATATCGAACCCTAAAGGTGAGATGAAAGTGATTACCACACATAGTGGTAAGACACTTAAGGAACCGACTCCTCAACCAATTTCTCCTACGGAGGAAGCAATTAAGGAAGAACCCGAGGTGGTGGTCGAAAAGGAGCATGTCCAAATCCCACGAAGTACCGCTCATACCACACCTACGGTTGACCCATTACCAACATTGGAACCCGAGATTCCAAAGGCTATGCCTATGCCTCAACCCACACCACCTTTGCCCTATCCATCGAGACTTAGAAAGGAGAAACGTCAATAGCGCGACAATTATTAGTTTGAGCTTTTTATGAAAATGTTTCGAGATTTGCACTTTAATGTGAGTTTCGCCGATGCTTTGGTCATGATGCCTCGATTTGCCGCTAACTTTAAGAGTATGTTGAACAACAAGGAGAAATTGCATAAATTGTCTAGTTGTTCATCGGTTTATCTTAATCGCATACCTCAAAAAGTCGATGATCCCGGTAAATTTTTGATCCCTTGTGCAATCCAAGATATGGAAGAATGCTATGCCTTGGCCGATCTTGGTGCTAGCATTAACTTGATGCCACTTGCAATCTTCAAGTCGCTCAATCTTCCTAATCTTACTCATTCGCTAATGTCTATCGAGTTGGCCGACCATTCCACGATTCCCGCATGTGGATTGGCGGAAGACGTTTTTGTGAAAGTGGGAAAGTTCTATTATCCGGTAGACTTTATCGTTGTCGATATTCCCACGGATCCTCAAGTTCCTCTCATTTTAGGTCGTTCGTTTTTAGATACGTCTATGGCTTTGATCGATGTTCATGCTAGAAAGATCACCTTACGTTTCAACGACGAGGAACTTGTTATAAACGCTAACTCTCAAATTTCTCATGTTTATTCCGTTGCAACCATAAACCTCGTTGATATGAGTGACGTTGTTTGCGAGGAATTTTCACAAGAAGTTCTAGGTTTTGGTGATGATGAAAATAGTGGCAATCCCACTATGTTAGATCCCATTCTTGATAACTCGAAACCAACCTTCACTCCATTTGAAGGTGGTGGTTTTACGTTGGAAGATCTCGATGTTCCACGTACTTGTAACGAAGACCTCGACAACGATGAGGACTTTCCGATTATCAAGGATTTTTTTAACGATTTCACATTTCCTCCACCCGAGGAGGTTATGAGTATCGAGCCCAAATCTTCAATTGAGGAACCACCTATCCTCGAGTTGAAAGATTTACCTCCTCATCTCGAATATGTCTTTTTGGAGGAGGGCGACAAGTTGCCGGTTATTATTGCGAAGGAACTTTCGGATGATGAAAAAACCGCACTTGTCGATGTTCTAAAGGATCACAAAGGGGCTATTGCGTGGAAGTTATCTGAAATTAAGGGGATTGATCCCAAATTTTGTACCCACAAAATCTTAATGGAGGAGGATTACAAACCCGCAATCCAATGTCAAAGGAGGGTGAATCCCAAAATTCACGACGTCATCAAAAAGGAAGTCCTAAAACTCCTTGACGCGGGAATGATTTACCCTATTTCCGATAGCCCTTGGGTGAGTCCTATTCATTGTGTCCCTAAGAAGGGAGGAATGACCGTTGTGCCAAACGATGCCAACGAGTTAATTCCCACTAGACTCGTGACCGGATGGAGAGTGTGCATTGACTATCGTAAGTTGAATGAAGCCACTCGTAAAGACCATCTTCCCTTGCCCTTCATGGACCGAATGTTGGAGCGTCTTGCGGGAAACGATTTCTATTGCTTTTTAGATGGTTTTTCCGGTTACTTCCAAATTCCCATCGATCCTCGTGATCAAGAAAAAACTACGTTTACGTGTCCATATGGAACGTGTGCCTATCGTAGAATGCCATTCGGACTTTGCAATGCGTTGGGAACCTTTCAAAGGTGCATGATGGCTATTTTTCATGATATGATCGAGAAGACGATGGAAGTCTTCATGGATGACTTTTCCGTGTTTGGTAATTCGTTCACTTCGTGTTTGTCTAATCTTGAGAGAATGTTAAAGCGTTGTGAGGAAACTAACCTTGTGCTCAATTGGGAAAAATGTCATTTTATGGTTAAGAGTGGAATCGTCTTAGGGCACAAGGTTTCGAAAGCGAGGATTGAGGTAGATCAAGCTAAGGTAGACGTCATCGCCAAATTACCTCATCCCAAAACCGTTAAGGGAGTTAGGAGTTTCCTAGGCCACGCGGGCTTTTATCGTCGATTAATCAAGGATTTTTCAAAGATCTCTCGACCTATTACACATCTTCTTGAAAAAGAGGCACGTTTTGTCTTTGACGAAGATTGTGTACGAGCCTTTGAAATCCTTAAGAGGAAACTTACCGAAGCTCCCATTCTTGTTGCTCCCAATTGGAACCTCCCCTTTGAGCTCATATGTGATGCTAGTAACTACGCTATTGGGGTCGTATTGGGGCAACGTCATGAAAAACACTTCTTGCCTATTCACTATGCTAGAAAGACGATGACCGAGGCTCAACTTAAATACACTACAACGGAGAAGGAATTCCTTTCCGTGGTGTATGCATTTGAGAAATTTCGACCTTATCTCGTCTTGACGAAATGCATAGTGTATACGGATCATTCGGCTATCAAGTATCTTATGGCTAAACAAGATGCTAAGCCAAGATTACTTCGTTGGATTCTCCTCCTTCAAGAATTTGATCACAAAATTGTTGACAAAAAAGGAGCCGAGAATCTAGCGGCCGATCATCTTTCTCGTTTGGAAGATCCTCACCAAAGTGTTTACGAGCCAAAGGAAATCACCGAAACATTTCCGTTAGAGACACTTGGTGTAGTGAATTCTAAGATTGATTCTTCCACCCCCATGGTTTGCGGACTTTACAAATTACCATGCGGGCAACTTCATCATCAAGGGTATGACGACTCAAGAAAAACAAAAATTCTTTCGTGACGTTAAGTTCTATTTTTGGAACGACCCTTACTTGTTTTGAACTTGTGCGGATCAAATTATTTGACGTTGTGTCTTTGGTACCGAAGCTTCTAACATCCTTAGAGCTTGTCACGAGGGACCCACGGGTGGTCACCATGGTGCTAATCTCACGGCTAAGAAGGTCTTTGATGCCGGCTTCTTTTGGCCTACTATTTATCGAGATGCACATGAGCTTGTGAAGTCGTGTGATTCATGCCAACGACAAGGAAAAGCCTCACAAAAAGATGAAATGCCACAAAATATTATCCAAGTGTGTGAGATCTTTGACGTTTGGGGCATCGACTTTATGGGGCCGTTCCCATCATCTCGTGGTAATAAGTACATCCTCGTCGCGGTTGACTACCTATCTAAGTGGGTGGAAGCTAAGGCTTTGCCTACCAATGATGCTCGTGTGGTAGTCAAGTTTTTGAAAAGCTTGTTTTCTCGGTTTGGAACCCCTCGTGCGATCATAAGCGATCGTGGAACCCATTTTTGTAACGACCGATTCGAAAGGGTCCTAAGGAAATATGGGGTTACACATCGGCTTTCTACGGCTTATTACCCACAAACGAGTGGGCAAGTCGAGGTTTCAAACCGAGCTTTGAAGAGGATCTTGGAGAGATCGAGTGGGGAAAACCGACAATCTTGGTCGGATAAGTTGGACGATGCTTTATGGGCCTTTAGGACCGCTCATAAGACGCCCATTGGGTGCACTCCTTATAAGCTTGTGTATGGGAAGAATTGTCACTTGCCAATTGAACTCGAACACAAGGCTTATTGGGCCCCAAAGCATTGTAATGATGACATGGAGGACCGCGGGAAAACACCAGAAAATGCAGTTAAATGAATTGGATGAATTAAGGGATATTACTTATGAAAATTCATTGATTTATAAAGAAAAGACTAAAAAGTTGCATGAATCTAAAATTAAAAACCGGGTTTTTAACATTGGGGATCAAGTTTTTCTTTTTAACTATCGTTTGAAAATCTTTTCCGGTAAGTTGAAATCCCGTTGGTCCGGTCCATTCACCGTGACTCAAGTTTTTCCTTATGGACCATCGAGCTAGCTCTAAATGATGGCCCCAATTTCAAGGTGAATGGAAATAGGTTGAAGCACTACTTTGGCGGGGAAGTCCATCCTTGAACTACCTCGACCAAATCACCTTCCCCAATGATAATTAGTATTGAGGGGATCGAGTCGAGCTCATGACTCGATAATAAAAAAACAAGGTGCCTCGTGGGGGAGTCCCATGCTTATCCTATGTACATATTATCGCTTTATAATGTTGTAATGTGTGGGGATTTGTGCCCTTCCAACCTTTGTTCCGTGGTTGTTTGTGAATTATGGATTTTAGATGATCATGATCTTCACGATTTGAGCCTCTCGTGTTCGTTTTATGGGAGCACTCGATCGTTTGCTTTGAAGACTTTCTCAATATCCATGATATATCCTTTGATGTTATAACCTTAGGTTTATAGCACACTTCATAAACGGATTTAAATTTAACGGTTACACCCTTTCCATGCTAGATTATGCATTCGACTACGTCTCTAGTATGGCGGTGTTTGCACCCCTAGACTCGAAACATTGAGGACAATGTTTAACTTTAGTATGGGGGTGAATAGATACTTGCCTTGCCAAACCTTCACGCTTTCTAAAGTTTATCTTTTTGTTTATCGTTTTGTTGCAAAATAAGGCTAAAAATGGCCAAATTTGAAAATTTTTCTCATGTTTTATAAGTGTTTGAAGACACGAATGTACGTTTTCTGATGGCGAGAATAAGAGTAATTTTTGACTCGACCGTGCGTGTTGAGCACTTAGCTTCAATTCCTTAACTTCACATTTGGCTAAGTCTCTTAAATGAGGACGAGAAATGATAGTGTAAATTATAAGTTACTATGCTAAACGTAGAGTACTCGTATTCTTTCAAAAACTCATGCGTTCTATTTGTTTGCTTATTCTCCCTTCACTTGTAAATATTTTTTTCTTAATAAATATTGACTTAGCGGTTTAGTCTTGATTGTTGGGTTTCTAGTCTTTTCTAGTAGCTTTCGTGTAATTAAATTGGGAAGACATTAAGGTATCGCCAGCGTCACGGTTTTGAAGTATTGGCACCTGAATAATCGAAAGCTTCACCCAATAATAAGATTTAAAGTTCTCACCTAAATCAAGCAAACAATTTGAAGCCCACAAGACCGAAAAATCTATGCAAAATTGAAAGTGAATCAAGCCTTAATCTTTGAAGCTTTAAAGATCCAAAATTCGCCTTAGCGTGAGGATATACGTCTTTGGCTAATAAAATCTACCGATGAGGTGGATAATAAAAGGCAAGGCAAGACCGAAGTCATAATAAAAGCTTCATGGCGAAGTTGAATAAAAGATGGAGGTAAAACAAAGATAATAAGGCCCTTCTGTTAGGGGGCGTATAAAAGTCTTGGTAATAAGTCTCATGTTCAAAACCGTTATAAAACCGTGTTTATCGATCCTTCTTGTTGACTTAATTTTTTGACATCGTTGTCTATTAGGAAGGGTTATTGATTTGATGGTCTTGGTTACACCGTTAGGACTCTATTTTTAGACCTAAATCTCTATCATCGCATAAGTCAAACAATGTATCCTCGTGAAACATTCAAGACAAAATAAAATATAAGAGATACAACTTTAGGAAAATGGGAGGATAAGTATGTGATTAGGGCATATGAGTAGTGTTAGCATTACTAACTTATAATGACAATGATCTCGTTGCACGCTTGGCATGGAATTGGGGTGAAAATCGAGGACGACGAAATTATTTCTAACGAAGCATTCACGTGTTCTTATTCTATGAACCTAAACGTCCCATTTTGCGATGAAAATCATACATTATGTCTAAAACGCAAGTAGAAGTAATAGTAGTAGTATAGCTAGTTTATCATTCAATAAAGTAAATAAAAATGAATTTTGGAGGTGCTACGATACTTTATTCTAGCATTTCGTAAGGGCACGGCAATGGTTTAGTATGGGGGAGTGATGAGACTACTTTTATACATAGTCTCATCGTCCAAAAAGGGCTTTAAATGCATAAAATATCATGAAAATACCCCAATATATGATTGTCTTTGTTGATTGTGTATTTTAGGTACGGATATTGAGAAAATGACAAAAGATCACAAGAATAATGCAAAAACGAACACGGGAAACGAAGCCGCACATTGAACCAAGCCCTAATGAAGAATTTTCCAAAGAAAACCCTTGAAGATATGAAAATTTATGAAGAAGGGTCCTCCAATATTGAAGAATTGACACTTTATACCCTTGTATCTTCATAATTACAAGATTGGTCCCTAAAGTTTGTCAATATTGCAAAAAGGACCCTCCACTTTGAAGAATTGGCAATTTTAGTCCCTCAACAAAACTAAAATGTCAATATTTATCCTCCTCAAAGACAAAAATACCAAGAAGGACTACAAGTTACAAGAATTACAAATATTGGTCCTTTGAAAATATCAAAATTACCAAAAGGACCCTTGACTTTGAAGAAATAGCAAAAATGGTCCCTCATTAATCATGACTTGGCAATTTCAGTCCTCCAAAAGGTCAATCATACAAGTCAAGACCATAATCCTTGAAGCAATACCAAATCAGAGTTTCAAGAATCAAAAATTGGCAAGAAATACCCATTGAAAATACTTTAGAAAAGTATTTGGGGCAAAAGTGTGAAAATGAAAACTTCATTTACAAAGGGAATCCGAATTCAGCTTATTTATTTGCAAATGACAAGAAAATGAAAAGTGAGGGGTTTAAATGGGCAGACAACAAAAGAAACCTAGACCAACCAAGGGAGGACACATATCCCACTCACCCCTTTCCACCAATGGGAACTCTCCCAGCTGCCATGTCACACTCCACTTCACCAGGTTTAATGTTTATTAAACATTGGCGCCTAAAACACAATTTTAAACACTAATCCACCCCTAATCCGGATCAAACTAGCAACTATTCACCAAGAACACAATTTGGGGTTTTGTTATTTACTTATAATTAAACCCTAAGATTGTCCAGATTAGTGATTAAGCATCCCTTAATCACATCCCAACCTTAAAAATACTTGCCACATCACTCCTTTGTCCCACACATGATTCCCCTACTACAACAAAGAAGAAACTGCCAAAACTTGGCCAGTCATCCAACGTGTGAGATTCTAGCTTACTTTCTAAGCTCATTACAAGCCATTGGATTCACTTTTATCTTGCCAGCTCCACAACAATCCAAGAAACAGTCACATGATCTTCATATATTCAAACTTCACAAGGGCATAATGGGGACTTCACCAAGCATTAGGGTTTCGTTTTCAGCTTTCCTAGATAACTTGTATGCCTATATAAAGGCCTTAGGGTGCTTCATTTTTACTCTGCTCTTGAATTTTCCTTGGTTCACAAATCTGTAAATCACATATTTATCTTAATGAAATGTGTTTGAATTTGGTGAAGAAAACTCAAGTGCCACTCTTATAATCTGCTTATTATTGTTTCTTATTTATTTTTCTTGAATCCTAAACCTGTTTTTAAAAGGAGTGTGCAAAAGTTTGCACATTTTCCACTTTTCTTGAT
This sequence comes from Glebionis coronaria, assembly GCA_025667525.1. Taxonomy (NCBI): domain Eukaryota; kingdom Viridiplantae; phylum Streptophyta; class Magnoliopsida; order Asterales; family Asteraceae; genus Glebionis; species Glebionis coronaria. The sequence goes on along the minus strand of CM046882.1, from coordinate 437,709,711 downwards.
ATTTTGCTAAGTCTAGTTCAAACCTTGGAATTCTTGGGCTATAAGGCTGATCATAGCATCCTGATATTGAGTTATCAAGGTGTGGTGAAGCTTATAACTTGGGGATAATCAAGTATGGGGAACTAAGTTTGCATTAATCAAGAATTTTCCATTTTTCTGATTTTCATATTGTGCTTCTAACTTTGTTGATTCTTAGCAGGCTTTGTTGTGGAAGCTTGTACTTGTTCTTGCTAGTACATAAGCTCAAAATCCGTGGATGTGGATGTACATCCATGAGGTACACATCATCTTACCCAAAATCTGTTAAAACCTTGGATTTTTGGTGATTTTGTGTGTGACTTGTGTTCTTGTTGATTTTATAGTCTAACCTTGCTCTAATCTGCTTAATATATCTGTTATTGTGCTTACTTGGGCTTGGGTGGTCTTGAAATACACTTTTGATTTGAAAAATTGTGATTTGAAAATTTAAAGGGGTGTTTGGGATTACCTGTTATAGATCATAAGTGGTTATTGTGTTTGTGGAAAGTGTTATTTGTGCTTTGTATCTGTTATTGACTTGTTTGAGTGCTATTGCTGCAAGTTTTTGGGTTTAAAACCTCAAATTAAACATTGTGTTATATCTAATTGAGTTTAACTGTTTTTTACCTAAGATTTTGGTAAAATCTAGAATTTATGCATGCTTAGGGTTAAAAGTTGTTAAAACATCATTTATATAACATATGTGATAGATCTGAGTGATTGAATTTGGCTTGTTGGTCAAGTGCATCAACAAAAGTAAAATCTGCTTGTGTTAGTGTTCATCAGTATCCTTCATTTGCTTGAATCTTGATTTAGGCTTTGAGCCATTGCATGAAAACTGTTTAAACTTGTTCATTTAAGTTTATTATAGCTTGTGTATGCTTTTGGTGCAATTTGGTTGGCTGAAATTTGCTAAAACAGCTTATAAGTTCATAACTGCTTATTTGTTCATGTCTGTGCTAGATCTGGTGATGTTTTGATTAAACTGTACTAACTGGCTGTTAGTAGTTGTGATTTCTTTGTTGTATTTGACTCCTCTTGATCCACTGATCATTTGGGTTCCTTTGTGTAACTTGAATCTCCAAAAAAGTCACTAAAGACAAAAAAAGTCAAGAAGTCAAGCAGTGGAAAAAGTTTCCACTGCTCAACACCCAATACTAGCCCCTGCTAGTGCAATTTCTCAGTTAGCTTATCAATAAGCCATATTGGCTTATCCATACCTGCAACAACTTATTTTTGTGATCAATCTTCATCATTTGACCCATTTGTTTGAACTAGAGCTTATTAGACTTTGACTTTGACTTTTTGCTAGAAAACCAACTCATTTGAGTTTTTCATAAGTGCTTATTTGCTTATTTCAGCTTATTGAGTGAACTTATTTGAAAAATTTTTGTTGATTAAGCTTAGTTAAGTCATTTAAAAGCTTTTGAAACTTGAATCAACTCTTGGGATAACCTAGAACTCAAAAACGACTATTTTGTCATTTTTTGTAGATTGCTTATTGCATTTTCAGGCTTATTCCTTGGACTTTTTTCAAATTTCTTTCTACAGAAGTCTTAAGCAACTCAAAAGAAGCTTGTGTGTCTAATTTGAGCTTATGGCATCAGCTTATAGCTTAATGGGCCAAAAAGCCCATTAAGAATAAGTTGTCTGATATAAGCAAGCTTATTTCACATTTTCAGCTTTTGGGCCTTTGAAAAATTGTGTTCAGAATCAAATTTTGAGTCAGATAGGAGCTTTTGGGATGAATTGGACAACATTTTTCTTATTGGGCCTATTTGAGCCCATTAAGGGGTCTCTTTTGACTTTTAGCCCATTTCTAGGCCCATTAGGGGTATTTTGTAATTTGAACTTCATTTTCTGTTTATTTAGGTTAAATTAAGCTAGTTTGCAAGTTTTTAGAATTTTTTACAAATTTTGGATTTTTAATGTTATTTTATTATTATTTTATTATTAAAAATTAAAATTTAGGTGGTGTTTGTTTCATTAAGATGTTTTGGGTCTGAATCTGACTATCGCATCTTATTGGTAAGAGGTGGTCAAAAAGTCTAAATCTGAATGAAATAATGTTTGTTTTTTTGTAATTGTCTGAATGACTTTTAATTGTCTATCTTAATACTTTATAAAAGATTTAGACCATTTCTAAATAGGGAAGTCTTAAAAATTTAAGCCTTCAACATTTCCTTATTAAGTAATTTACCTATAAATCATTGGTGAAACCAATTTCAAATGTTTCATACGTTTGTTTTATGCAGAAAGCTAATAATGATCCAATTTTGCATTAATTTCTCATATTTGTAACATCTTTTGTATTTATTTTCATTTAAATTCATATGAATAACTGTAACAACCCATTAAAAATATTAATAGCCCATTAAAATCTAGCTTTGCCCCAACCTTATACTTTTAAGTAGACCCAACAACATATGTATATTGGGCAATTACAAATGAAATTTTTTTCCAGATATCTTTCTCTACCCTAAAACGAACAAATCTTGATGTGACTTCATTCTCACCACCACCCTCACAGTTACATCACCACCACCGGACCTCCCATCACCACAATTATACCGCTCCACCACTGAACCAAAACACCGCTGATATAGAATGTCCACTGAGAGCCCAACCACTATTGAGACTTCATTTTCACTAAGTTTTTGACGTTTTACACTTCCATCGTAGTCTTGTCGAAAAACTTTATTGCTGACGCTATAGAAGTCGATGTCGCCGTTTTTCACTGGTGTCGCAGTCTCACCGAAAACCCATCAATCTCTCTCAACCACCACCCGCTGTCACCGACTTTGAGGTGCAAAAAAAAATTTGTGATCGTTGTCTTCAAAAAAGATGTTCGTTTTAATAATAGTGGTTTTGTGATTTAGCCAAATCCACGATATTAGTTACCGGCTGCCCGCCGCCGCATTGCGCGGGTAGCCAGCTAGTCTTTTTAAGAACATTAAAGATAATTATTTGAAAAAAAATATTTTTTAATCTAGAAATACACATAAATACGATTCCTCACTTTTATAAAAGTAACCTTGGTTATCCCTTCAATTAGTGGTGTCACGTAAAGTAGCTCGACATGCATAATTAATCTCTTACAAAATTCGGAATTTTTAAGCCCTATTCAACTTAAAATGTTCAAAATGTTTTGAGACATATATTTAGGCCCATCAAATATAAACCTAACATGTCTTAAAATATTGTTTGGCCCAAAACTAATAACCTAACCCTACACCAAGTATATAAGATATCATCCTTAGTTTTTTCACTAAACATACACACAGTCTCATAACCTGCCGCCACCCAAAAAGGTTTCTCTCTTTGTATTTGTTTTTTCAAAATTTCAAACATGAGAAGGATATTTTGTTCTCTTTTCTTTATTATTTGGAAACAAAAACCAAATGAACCTTTTAGTCCTAATTGTCTTTTATTTTTCTTTCCTGTAAAATTACGTGACCAAAGGTGATTTGTTCTTGAGTTATAATTTTCTAATGATCTATTATTGATTTGTATCAAGGATCTTTGTTTTTTTGGTAATGCGGAGATGGATTTATAAGATCAAGGGGAAAATTTTAAGTTTAAAGACTTGGTCAGATCTGCTCATCTGATCTGACTGGATCAGACATTATAGCTGTGATTGGCTCTGAATCTGAGTGAAAAAACAAACAACCGAACCGTCTGACCGCGTCTGACTTGTCAGACGTCAGAGGCGGTCAGACTTTTTTATGTGAAAACAAACACAGCCTTAGATTTTTCAAGTTTTTATATTTTTCTTAGGTTAAATTCATAAAGTTAGGAATTTTATAACTTTTAGAGTATTTTTATTGTTCTTAGATAATTTTTATAATTATTTTAAGTTTTAATAGTTTTTAATTGTTTTTAAATAGTTTTAATTAATTTTAAAATTTTCAAAAATAGTTTTAAATTAAGTTAGGTCATTTTAGAGGTTTACAATTGAAAAAATCTCATTTTGGGCTTTTTGTTAATTAAATTGATTTTAGGGCTTTAATTAGCATTAAAAAATCATTATTTAATTAAATAAAAGGTTTGGGTGATTTTTGAGTTTTTATAAACTCTAATTACATTATTTAGGTTTTATTTTAATTTTCTAGGAATTTTTAGGGTTAATTTTTAATTTTGGTGCTTTTACGGTTTTACATGTACGACTCTTTCGTCTTAGTAATCCGTCTTCGTAACCGTCATTCTCTTCCTATCCTATTTCTATTTTCTTTTCTCATAATCATATAATCACAAAGTTAATCATCTCTCTACACAACACACTAGCCTCCTTGGAAAACGAATTTTCACCATTGGTCATTAGTGCTTGGTTTTCCTAAACCGACACTTAATTCTTCCACTATTTTACGCTCTTTTCCTAAAGGGTAGTAAAAAGGCTACATCAATGTCCTAAGGGAATTTCAATTTGTCAAGAAAAGTATGTTAAGGATTTACTTAAAAAATATGACTTAGCTGATTGTGCATCAGTGAAATGCCCCATGCTTCCACCCAACAACTTGGGTCCTGATGAGTCAAGGGTCTCTGTTAATAAGACTTTATACAGAGGCATGATTGGGTCACTCATGTATTTAACAGCCAGTCGTCCTGATATCCAATTCTCCACATGTCTTTGTGCAAGATACCAAGCTAACCCAAAAGAATCCCATCTAGTGGTTGTTAAGAAAATTTTCAGGTATCTCAAAGGGACAACCTCCCTAGGTCTATGGTATCCTAAAGAATCAGGCTTTGATATCAAGGCCTATTCAGATTCAGACTATGCTGGATGCTGCATTGATAGGAAAAGTACCTCAGGTAGTTGTCAAATCCTAGGAGGAAAGTTGGTTGGATGGAGTGCAAAGAAGCAAAACTCTGTGGCCATGTTATCAGCTGAAGCTAAATATGTTGCTGCTGCCAGCTGTTGTGCTCAGGTGCTTTGGACGAAGAGTCAATTAGCTGACTATGAGATTCTATATGACAAAGTGCCAATCTTCTGTGACAACACAACCGCTATTGCCATCTCCAACAACCCTGTTCTTCACTCTCGAACCAAACACAATGATATCAGGTATCATTTTATCAGGGATCATATAATGAAGGGAGATATTGAGTTACATTTTACACCCACTAAGCTGCAACTAGCTGACATCTTCACTAACCCTATGGCTGAACCTTCGTTCAACCGGCTAGTTACTGAGCTATGGATGCTTAATATCTCCAATCCTGTGGCTTGATATTTAATGTGTTCATTAATGTCTGATTAAATATTAAATGTTTTCACATGAAACTAGGTAGTTACTTTCCAAGTAAATGCTAAAAACATATCTTATATTTAATTACTTCTTTTCCGAATAACGAGGAGACAAATGGTTTTGAAAGGTCAAGGGACCCACTTGTGTGTAGTCTTTTTCCCACTACGCATTAAATGCGTTTGAATAACTGTTTTAATTTTTTGAATATAAATATTTGTAGAAACTAGAAAGGGGGGGGGGGGGGGGGGGGGGTTGAATAGTTTCTCTTCGATTGGTGACCAAATTAAAATTTCTTTTAATTTGGTTTGTATCAAAACTATCTTTTACTTAAAGCTAAGTTGCATAATGATTAGGTTCAATTGAAATGCACTAGCAAGAATAATAAGCAAGTATAATGATAATGAAATAAGTAAAGAGCAAGGAAGGAGACAACCTAGTGGGAAGACACCAAGATTTATAGTGGTTCGACAACGAGGCTCTATCCTCGTTTCTACTCCACTCCTCGAGTACACCTACTCGAGATTTCCACTATATCCACAAGCTCCCTTCTCGGCGGAGAAAACCTTACATCGTTGCTTACATTATTTTCCGACACTAAGCTAAATGTCGAGACCTAATCTTTAGCTAGGACCAATCTACACGACGTTGCCTACTTCACAATTTAACGACACAAGGCTAGATGTCGAGTTCTAATCGAAAGGTAGAACCAATCTTCACGACGTTGCCTACTTCACCATTTTACGACACAAGGCTAGATGTCGAGTTCTAATCGAAAGCTAGAACCAATCTTCTCGACTCTTCACTTTGAAGCTAAGTGAGAACTTCACACAACACAACTACTAATCACTTTAAAGTTTAGTGAGAACTCACAAGACACAACCACATCACTTTATAGTTTAGTGAGAACTCCTAATCAAATCTATTACAACTCAACTAGACTTATCCAAGTACACACATGTAGCTTGGATTTACACAACACAAATCCAAGCAAACACGTATGCAATGGATGTACACAACAAATCTAAGTATCCACAAATAACTTGGATGAACACAACTAGTCCAAGTATTCATAAATACATTGGATTGACCCAAAACAAAAAGGTATAATGATGAATATGACTAGCTCATAAATTCATCTTTATCACTACACTAGTGAGTGAGTGATCTTTTCATTGGACATGGTAAAGGAGGGGATCAAGAGGATAATCATATGTAAACATCCTTAACAAATTAAGTGATCATTTACTAATGATTATGCTATAGAAAATAGAAAGAGGGCTGAGAAAATCGTCCAAGAGGCTTACTGGAAAATGAGATTTGACCCACTATTTAAAGGAGACAAAGTATAACGGATCTATAACGGTCTTCTGTGCGCGGTACCTTATCTCACCCCGCGGTACCATATCGATAAGGTACCGCGTATGTACTTAAGGTACCGCCACTAGACTCCGCTCCCTTTTTTGTCTTTTAGTGGGGTGGGAATATCTGATGTATTTAAACCCTTCAAAGGATATTCTAACAGCATTTGGAATATGCCATTTTCAAATTTTCATTTTCCATTTTAATAAAACATTTTCTAAAAAAGAAAGTTTATTAAAAAGTCTTTTGTCTTATTAGCAAAAGTGAGTTTTAAGGATAATCATTTTGAGGATCACTAAGTATGATTAAGAAAGGTTAGTGATATGATTATTACCTTGATGATAGTGTTAGTTAAATAATTCATTTTGTGTTTCTACACTAAATGTGTTGTACGGTTTGTTGTGATCAAAACTAAGAAAGATTAGTTAACACTAATAATGTTTTTAGGCATTACTTGCATTAACAATCTCCCCCTTTTTGATTACGACAAACGATAAACTCATTTACGTATAAACACAAACTATGGAATTATTTACTAGTTTATCACTATCATTTTTTCCCCTTTGTCATAGCAAAAAGGTTAGCATAAGTCTTTGAAGTGCATCGAACTTTGCTAGTAGCTCCCCCTTGGTGATTGCTCCCCCTAGCTTGGGGCACCAAGTTTGTGAGCTAAGGTGACATGCTACACAAAGGTTAGTAGAAAGGAAAGAAACACCAATGTATATATGGTCACTACCTACTAAGTAACTTGAGAGGGAGAAAGAGAAGAAATCTTAAATTAGAAGCAAGTATTTTGCTAAGTATGTCCAAAGAGGTAATTGACAAAATCAAACTTCAATAAAATGAAGATGATAGGCTTGCCAATGGGTTAAAGCTTTAGAATTGATGGAATCACCCATAAGCAATTGTAAAAATTTAACCAAGATCAACTCAAAAATAGAACTAATTAGATAGCACACAAATAACACAAAGGTAAAAAAAATAATACAACAAAGAGGATAGTCATACACATAGTATGAGTATCTAAAAGCAATACATATGGAAAATAAACCACTAAGCATAAGCTAGTCTAATAGTGATATTTTCCAAGATTTCTAAAAAAATAAAACTAAAAAGACGACGATGCATCATTCGAAGTTTTGTCCACCGGAACGAAAACTTGAATAAGGGGTCGGGTGAGGAGGAATTCAAGAAAATTTAACTTCTCATACACATGAGCAAGTTCAATTTGTTGAAAACGGCAACAATCACACGAGGATCCATGATGCAACACAAAATCGTTTGATGGGGGTATGGCATCAAACTTAGGATTTGGAGGTGGTGGGGTAAAGGGTTTGGGAATGTTTTCACAATGCCTTGTGATGTTTGGGAAGGTGGAAAGGTCATTGAGTTGGGGGGGTATTGAAGGATTGTGGTGGTGGTGGAACATGTTCTTTTGCTCCGGTGATGGGGTTTATGGTATAAGTCTCATTCCAATACTTGATTGGAGAGAAGGTAGGGTTTTTGGGTGGTTTGGACGAAGATGGTTCATTCTTCTTAACCCAAACGGGTCTAACCGAGATTTTCGGTTTCTTTAAAAGCTTGGATGAGCAAGCTTTGGGTGAGTGGGGTTGTGACAAAGAAATGTCAAGGTTAGGAATGTAGGAGTTAGGCATTGTGAGAGTGTGAGAATGATATCTCAAGGTAATGTGAGAATGAATTCTCAAGGTTGGGAAGGTGTGAGAATGAAATCTCAAGGTTGGGGTATAAGTAAAATGTAATCAAGGTAGGAATTTTGAATACAAAATGTGTATTGTCAAGGAATGTTTAGTCAATTTGAGTAAACAAGGAATCTTGACTGGGAATAGGGTTTAAAGGTTTTGACCAAAAATTCGTCAAAAGTCACATTCTGGCCGCGGTACCTTATATGGGCCGGCGGTTCCATATCGCTAAGGAACCGCGTCCAGAGGACTTTAAACCAAGTTTTTCCTGGGTTTTGGGAAAAACTAAGACTTTTTCAAAAAAGTTGCAAATCTTGGATTTTTACCTCTATTAGAACCAAAATATGCTAGGGTTGCATAAAGCAACACATTCACAAAGAATGTCTTGACAAAGGGTGACAAAATAATTAGATATCATTTTGAACCAACTTTAGTCAAGTTTTAGGGGTTGTGATAGATTTAGGTTCAATTTTAATTTCAAATTAAAGTTGATTAGTGTGCACAAAAGGATAGAATCACACAAAGCTAAATCCATAACACACCAACAAGAAACATTCATTAATAAGGAAACAAGAACAAAGATAAATAAAACTAACTAATACATAGCTAGCTTATCATAAAATCTAGATAAATAGTTTTCTTTGGCTTGTTGTTGAAAACTCTTATTATGAAATGACTCCATCATTCATCTCCTAGGAGGAGGCATGGAGAACAAAGTAAGCAAGAAATCTTGCAAACCCCTATGAAGTCCATACATATCCATCCTTAGGTTTTGGATGAGGAAGTGGTTGTAGAGACAACATGGACATCTAGGACCATGAGTTTGTTGAAACCCAAAGTAAGGATCACCCAAGAGGAGGGAAAGAGGGACACCTAAAATTGGGATGTTTGAGTTGGGTGGAGGTGGAAGAGGCAAGTTCTCCAAGGGTGAAGTGGGTGAAAGTGGAGGCATGTTCCCCAAAGGGGAAATGGGTGAGTGTGGAGGTAAATCCTCCAAGGTTGGTGAAATGGGTGAGTTGTGAGGGGTAAATGGTGAAGTCACCAAAAGGTCATCAAAGTCATTCCCAAAAGGAATGCTTTGGATTGGTTAAGGTTGTGTGGTCACTTCCAAGGGTGCACTTGGAGTGAAGGGTGAGGAAGGCTCATTCATTCTAGAATTGAATGAAGAGGAGGTAGAACCAATGGAGTGGTTAGTACCATGGATGGAGGAGGTCTTGCATGGTGCAAGAGGTGGGGAAGGTGATGAAGAAATGAGGATAGGAGCATTCTCATTCTTAGGTGTGAGGAAAGGTGAAGAGTTAGGCTTAGCTACCTTAACCCTTATTTTGAGTGTTTTTCTTGGGGTGGAGATCTTGGAAGTGTTTGAGGTTTTGGTACACACCATGGTTGATTAGGGTGGTTTAAGGTTTAGGGAAGTATGTTTGATGTGTGAAGAACATGCAAACAAGGTGGGTTTAAATGGTTGAGGGGATGATCCAAACTAGTAATGGGTTAAAATCATTTTAGGTGAATAATGAATTTAGATACCCTAGTTTAGGAAATGTGCAGTTTATTACTGAAAATCATGCAAGGTTTACACAAAATTAAGAAAACAGTGTAAAGCAAAGATGCTGTCGTGCACAGTGGCCGGCGGTTCCATTTCTAGGACCGGCGGTACCTTATCGATAAGGAACCGCGGGTCGATATGGAACCGTGACCAGAAGGTTTTCAAAAATTTCCCATTCCAGTTTTTGATAAACCCAGATTTTTCCCAAAGGTTTTACAAGCCAAAGTTAACTACAGATCATAATCCGATAAGCTAACTATCAAAAGGCATGCACAAAGCTATGTAAAACACATACATGAAGGCATAATTAACATTAGGGATCAAGAAAAATGATAATTCTAACATGCAATCACAAGTTAATACATATCCAAGAAAATCTATACAATTGTTCAACAATACATGTCTACCAACATGTATTCTTTAAAAAGCTTCAATGCTTTCACCTTCTCTTCTTCCCCAATACCTTGATCATATTCCCCAAGAACTTGAAACCTTTTCTTGATTCAACCCGGTGTTCGTGCAATTCCCCTCGAGTTCTAAGGTTTTCGCGGTAAAGATGCTCCATATTGAGATCTTCCGGTACCTCACTAGAATGATGAGGAGGAGGAGCTAAGTCTTCAAATTCATCCTCGAATGGGTTGAGGATGGATGGGAATTACTCGAAGAGTGGAAGTGAGAACTAGTACCTATGTCATCACCATCACTTGTTGGCATGTCCATGTCCTCATCATCCATCTCTTGATGAACAGATTTTCTCGATCCTCGATCGCTTCTTGTCTTTCTAGCATATGCCTCTTGAATGGGCAACATAACCCAATGAACCGGGTAGAAGCGAGAAAGATCAAGGTGGGGAAAATCATGCGCAACCCTTTTGAAAAGGCGAGTTAGAAGCATAGCATAGGGAAGGTTTGTCTTGGGCTTCGAAAGGGCATAATTGATTCGTCGAGCGATATAGAATGCCAAGTTGTACTTGGTGGATGTGAAGATGCAACTCAACATATGCACCATACATGCCGGGATATGATCTCGGTTTCCACCAAGACAAAAGACATTCTCCCTAAGGATATTGGCCCATTGAACCATAAAATCCTTAAGGTCGCTAGAGAGCACTTCATATTGATTCACATTTCGTACATTTGAATGAAGGCTTCTCACAACGTTACCATCACGCTCTTTCGAGACGATTTCAAGAAGGAACTCTAGATCAATTTCGGTGTGGTCATTTGGAGGTTTATCGAAGGATTCCGTGAGAGCATCAAGTCTCCATTTATCCGTAAAACGACAAGTGCCTTCATATGGCACACCGAGAATTTGACCAAAGTCTTCAAGAGAGTATTGAATCAATTGATCATTCAATACGAAACGAATGAAGATTTGTCCATTGTATTCAATCATGGAGTAGGTGCTAAAGAATTCAAGAAGAAATAAGGGGTAAATATCTTCTTCTATGTTGAGCAAGCAATCAAACCCCGAAAGCTCAAACATAGATAGGATATAGACATAACCTGTTATTTCCTTGTCAACGACTCTACCCTCATGGAAACAACGAGTGGAAAGGGATGGAAACGCGTTTTGAAGTTGGGGGGAAGCATAGGTTTGGGAGATGTCGGGCATATAATCTTTAGTGTATTGATGATCTTTTTGATATTGAGAAGGCATGATTAAGTACCTAAATACAAACACAAGACAATATTTCTCCAATCACTCATATGAAAATCAAAAGAAAAACGAAAAATGAAAATGTGTTATATCAATTTCTTGACAAACATAGGATTGAATCCATATCATTTTCATGTTCACAATGTGTCTATTCCATCATTGACCAAGAACACATGATCTATGTTAGATCAACAATGGATTAGAACATTGGTTTTTCAAAACAAGGTTTTTAGGTAAGCATTAACAATGTCATTACCTACTTGTTCATGGGTTCATCTCAAATCCATAATTCAAACAAAATCATTTAGCCAAATTCGGATTTGTTCTATAAGTGGGTTTTAGTGAAATCTTAATGAATATCAACCTAAGGAATCATAGTAAGATTACCATGTCAACCCACATTCCTATTAAGGTTTTAATTCAATTTCAATTTTAAAAATCCCCAATTATGAAAGGATGAACCCTAGAACAAAATAGATGAAATTGAAAGAAAATACTTACAATTAATTGATGCTAGATGATGGATGAGTGAAACCCACAACTTGGAATCAATTAATTTGAGTGATTAAAGGTTTTGGAAGCTTCAACAATGGTGGAAAAGGTAAAACCCGTCGGCTGTATGTTTTTGGGAGAGAGAGAGTTTGGTTTGAAAAAGAATAAAAAACACAAACTGGCGCTCTGACAAAAGTTACTGCCCGCGGTACCTTATCGATAAGGTACCGCGGGTTTTGAGCCGCAGAGATAAGGAACCGCCTACAGAGGCAGGTTTCTATCTCTGAAAAACGCGAAATTTTGAAAATCCAGTTTTTCTAAAATACTTAAAATTAAATCATGAGCCTTTTAGAATATCATTGGATCATCATAACACTAAGCAATATGCCTTAATGAAGGATTACGAGTTAAATCAAGATCGAAAAGAACCGAAACGGACAAACGACTACTCGTAGCAAAACGACTAAGTGGAGAGAAGTCAAGAGAAGTGAATCAAGACTAGGATCAATGCTCAAGGGATTAATGACAATCTTCAAGTAGTAGAAACGAAGAGCTTGTGTCATATATAGTGGTTTAAGACGTGCCTTTCCGGCGAAACGATAAACGGCTTTGGTAATGAATAAGCACAAAGCAATTATTCAAGTCTAAACTAAGATCACTTTCAATAATAGTCTTAGTCTAAACTAAAATATGAGCAAAGTGTTAATTCACTTTCTCTCCCACAAAGGGCCTACTAACCGTATGGGTGCAAACCATGGAAATCATGCTTGATACTTTGAGCTTCTACTAACTCACTCTACATCACCATAGTGAGTCAAGTATCCAAGCAATGAAGGTTTGAGAGGATAAAAGAAAAGAAACACAAACCACAAATAAATGTCAAGGCAAGGATGCCAAGAACAAGCACATAGTCAAGTAATGATCAAAAGAATGATCAAAGGGCGTGTGGAAGAACGAGAGCGTACCTTCGCCACAAAGAGCAATCCATGAAGGAATAAGTGCTATGCCCAATCAATGACTATGATGAGTACTAAGTCTTCAAGGACTAGTATCATTCCCAATCATCTTGGTATCATTATTCAAAGATGTTAAAGATCAATGAAAATGATTCTTCTACAAGTGCAAGTAACTCAATCCATAACCAATAAATTGATTGATCTTCATGAGTACCTACACAAAGCAAGATGCAAACTAGTAGATACATTTCAAGAGTATATCGAAAATGCATAAAGGCTACTAATCTTAAGTGGGATGCAATATTTTTAATTAAAAGACCTATTTTTCAAAGAAAACATAGTTTTGACCAAAGAGAAACTTTAGTACAACTAGACCTTCTAATTTGAGGAGACAATGGATCGATCCAAGTTTGAAAGTATAATATACTTCAAAGATCTTGAGTGACCATCGCTCTGATACCAATTGTAGAAACTAGAAGGGGGGGGGGGGGTTGAATAGTTTCTCTTCGATTGGTGACCCAAATTAAAATTTCTTTTAATTTGGTTTGTATCAAAACTATCTTTTACTTAAAGCTAAGTTGAATAATGATTAGGTTCAATTGAAATGCACTAGCAAGAATAATAAGCAAGTATAATGATAATGAAATAAGTAAAGAGCAAGGAAGGAGACAACCTAGTGGGAAGACACCAAGATTTATAGTGGTTCGACAACGAGGCTCTATCCTCGTTTCTACTCCACTCCTCGAGTACACCTACTCGAGATTTCCACTATATCCACAAGCTCCCTTCTCGGCGGAGAAAACCTTACATCGTTACTTACATTATTTTCCGACACTAAGCTAAATGTCGAGACCTAATCTTTAGCTAGGACCAATCTACACGACGTTGCCTACTTCACAATTTAACGACACAAGGCTAGATGTCGAGTTCTAATCGAAAGGTAGAACCAATCTTCACGACGTTGCCTACTTCACCATTTTACGACACAAGGCTAGATGTCGAGTTCTAATCGAAAGCTAGAACCAATCTTCACGACTCTTCACTTTGAAGCTAAGTGAGAACTTCACACAACACAACTACTAATCACTTTAAAGTTTAGTGAGAACTCACAAGACACAACCACATCACTTTATAGTTTAGTGAGAACTCTTAATCAAATCTATTACAACTCAACTAGACTTATCCAAGTACACACATGTAGCTTGGATTTAAACAACACAAATCCAAGCAAACACATATGCAATGGATGTACACAACAAATCCAAGTATCCACAAATAACTTGGATGAACACAACTAGTCCAAGTATTCATAAATACATTGGATTGACCCAAAACAAAAAGGTATAATGATGAATATGACTAGCTCATAAATTCATCTTTATCACTACACTAGTGAGTGAGTGATCTTCTCATTGGACATGGTAAAGGAGGGGATCAAGAGGATAATCATATGTAAACATCCTTAACAAATTAAGTGATCAGTTACTAATGATTATGCTATAGAAAATAGAAAGAGGGCTGAGAAAATCGTCCAAGAGGCTTACTGGAAAATGAGATTTGACCCACTATTTAAAGGAGACAAAGTATAACGGATCTATAATGGTCTTCTGTGCGCGGTACCTTATCTCACCCCGCGGTACCATATCGATAAGGTAGCGCGTAGGTACTTAAGGTACCGCCACTAGACTCCTCTCCTTTTTTTGTCTTTTAGTGGGGTGGGAATATCTGAGGTATTTAAACCCTTCAAAGGATATTCTAACAGCATTTGGAATATGCCATTTTTGAATTTTCATTTTCCATTTTAATAAAACATTTTCTAAAAAAGAAAGTTTATTAAAAAGTCTTTTGTCTTATTAGCAAAAGTGAGTTTTAAGGATAATCATTTTGATGATCACTAAGTATGATTAAGAAAGGTTAGTGATATGATTATTACCTTGATGATAGTGTTAGTTAAATAATTCATTTTGTGTTTCTACACTAAATGTGTTGTATGGTTTGTTGTGATCAAAACTAAGAAAGATTAGTTAACACTAATAATATTTTTAGGCATTACTTGCATTAACAATATTGTCTCAAGATCTTTCTCACCTACCACTATTCTCATTTCTCACAAACTCGTCTCTCTCTAAACTTTCTCTCTCTAAACCCTCTCACCATCTTCATCTTTCTCAACCTCAAATCCATGGCTTTCCCAGTACCAAAGGCTTCCAATGTTACCTTCGAACTTAATGTGAGCATCCTTGCTTCTAATAACTCGATTGGATGGCTCAAGGCTCCTAACAACTCCTACACAGATCTGGTCAATTTCATGAAGAATTGTGATGTAAGTGAAGCACTCATAAAATCCCCATCCGTTTTCTACCAAGAATACCTTAGGGAATTCTGGTATTCTGTCGAAGTCATTGATGACACCATCACCTTTAGCCTCTCTTGAAATGAACACCCCTTCGCCTTCTCTCTCAAAGATTTTTCTAATGTGGCTAGGCTACGGCATGGAGATGAATGCCTGAAAGTTGTTGACAAAAAGGTTGTAAAGGATGCCCTTGCCACACTTAAACCCATATCTGATGTTAACCCAGCCCTTGCTCCTACTGAAGTCATTGCCAAGTCTCCTCTTAAGATCAAATATTTCTCCCCTATGTGGCGTGTCCTCTTCACACACATAGTCAAATCCCTAGGTGGTATGCAGGGATCTCAAGACCAAATGGCATTTAATCACCAAACCATTCCTTTTGGACTGATATGAGGCACATTCGTAGATGTTGGAAGCATACTTTTCTCTAACCTGGTGGGAAAAACTTAAGGGAACAAATCAGGTCAGGGAGAAAAATATTTTCTATGTTCGCTTTCTTTCTCTTCTCTTTGAAAGCTTGTAGGGTGACAACTACCACAACTCTGAGCTCACAACCTTGAAGCCGTGTTGTATGACTGGAGCGATCTACAAAGAGATTGGACCTGAGGGTGTACCTGCTACTTCTCATATGCTGAACATTGCTAATAAACAACCTTCAGTCGTGAAGTCCTTGCTCCCTTCCTCTGAGAAGGTGAATACAGCTGGTGTGTCTGGAAAATCAGCGTCTTTGACCTCCAGGCAACACACCACCTCGTCCAAGGCAACAACTGGTCAACAGCCAAAGGAGAAGAAAAACCCATCTTCTTCCCAAACCAAAACTGTTGCTAAGGCCGGGGTTAAGAAGACTGTGAACCTCTCATCCTCCTCTGTTTCAGAGACTTCTGTGGACACAGAGACCTCAGTTGACCAACAACAGGAGTCTAGCGTCTCGATCTCAGCTGAGACAACAGGGAACCAGCCCAATTCTGCTGATATCACACAGGTAATCTGTCTTATCATTTTTAGAGGTCCACAAGCAGCCACTCTCAAATGTCTGTAGGTGAGAGTGGTGAAGTTAGGGTTATCCTCGACCCATATGAGTCTTTGTATGCACTTAGAAATCCTTTAAGACTTCTGTACACCCTGTCTCTGCACCAGGGAGTGATTCATTTGTGTTTATAAATCACCCCGATGACCCTACACCCTCTAGACAGTATTCAGGCAAACAACAACCTGAATACATATATGTCTCGACCTAGAGTAGTTGTACCTCACACAGCCTCTTGGTTCCTTTAGAAAAAGAATCCCAAAAGTTTTCGGGGGAGCTGAATAATCATCTGTAGAAACTAGAAGGGGGGGTTGAATAGTTTCTCTTCGATTGGCAACCAAATTAAAATTACTTTCAATTTGGTTTGTATCAAAACTATCTTTTGCTTGAAGCTAAGTTGCATAATGATTAGGTTCAATTCAAATGCACTAGCAAAGATAATAGGTAAGTGTAATAATAATGAAATAAGTAAAGAGTAAGGAAAGAGACAACCTAGTGGGAAGACACCAAGATTTATAGTGGTTCGACAACGAGGCTCTATCCTCGTTTCTACTCCACTCCTCGAGTACACTTACTCGAGATTTCCACTATATCCACAAGCTCCCTTCTTGGCGGAGAAAACCTTACATCGTCGCTTACATTATTTTCCGACACTAAGCTAAATGTCGAGACCTAATCTTTAGCTAGGACCAATCTACACAACGTTGCCTACTTCACAATTTAACGACACAAGGCTAGATGTCGAGTTCTAATCATAAGGTAGAACCAATCTTCACGACGTTGCCTACTTCACCATTTTACGACACAAGGCTAGATGTCGAGTTCTAATCCAAAGCTAGAACCAATCTTCACGACTCTTCACTTTGAAGCTAAGTGAGAACTTCACACAACACAACTACTAATCACTTTCAAGTTTAGTGAGAACTCACAAGACACAACCACATCACTTTATAGTTTAGTGAGAACTACTAATCAAATCTATTACAACTCAACTAGACTTATCCAAGTACACACATGTAGCTTGGATTTACACAACACAAATCCAAGCAAACACATATGCAATGGATGTACACAACAAATCCAAGTATCCACAAATAACTTGGATGAACACAACTAGTCCAAGTATTCATAAATACAATGGATTGACCTAAAACAAAAAGGGTATCATGATGAATATGACTAGCTCATAGATTCATCTTTATCACAACACTAGTGAGTGAGTGATCTTTCATTGGACAAGGTAAAGGAGGGGATCAAGAGGATAATCATATGTAAACATCCTTAACACTTTAAGTGATCATTTACTAATGATTATGCTATAGAAAATAGAAAGGGGGCTGAGAAAAACGTCCAAGAGGCTTGTTGGAAAATGAGATTTAACCCACTATTTAAAGGAGACAAAGTATAACGGATATATAACGGCTATCTGGGCGCGGTACCTTATCTAGCCCGGCGGTTCCATATCGCTAAGGGACCGCCTAGCTACTTAAGGTACCGCCCCTAGAGTACGCTCCGTTTTTTGTCTTTTAGTGGGTGGGAATATCTGAGGTATTTGAAGCCTTCAAAGGATATTCTAATAGCATATGGAATATGCTATTTTCAAATTTTCATTTTCCATTTTAATAAAACATTTTCTAAAAAAGAAAGTTTATTAAAAAGTCTTTTGTCATATTAACAAAAGTGAGTTTTAAGGATAATCATTTTGATGATCACTAAGTATGATTAAGAAAGGTTAGTGATATGATTATTACCTTGATGATAGTGTTAGTTAAATAATTCGTTTTGTGTTTTACACTAAATGTGTTGTATAGTTTGTTGTGATCAAAACTAAGAAAGAGTTAACACTAATAATGTTTTTAGGCATCACTTGCATTAACAATATCCCCCTTTTTTATTACGACAAACAATAAACTCATTTACGTAGAAGCACAAAATATCGAATTATTTACTAGTTTATCACTATCATTTCTCCCCCTTTTTCGTAGCAAAAAGGTTAGCACAAGTCTTTTGAAGAAAATCGGACTTTGCTAGTAGCTCCCCTTTGGTAGTTGTTCCCCCTTGCTTGGGGCACCAAGTATGTGAGCTAAGGTGACATGCTACACAAAGGTTAGTAGAAAGAAAAGAAACACCAATGTATATATGATCACTACCTACTAAGTAACTTGAGAGGGAGAGAGAGAAGAAATCTCAAATTAGAAGCAAGTATTTTGCTAAGTATGTCCAAAAAGGTAATTGACAAAATCAATCTTCAATCCAATTAAGATGATAAACTTGTCAATGGGTTAAAGTTTAGAAATGATGGAACCACCCATAAGCAATTGTAAAAATTAACCATGATCAACTCAAAAGAGAACTAAGGAAGTAACACACAAACAACACAAATGTTACATAAAAGAAAAGACATAAAAAGGTAGATAGTCATATACACAATATGAGTATCTAAAGCAAAACATATGGAAAATAAACCACTAAGCATAAGCTAGTCTAATAGTGATAATTTTCCAAGATTGCTTAAAAAATAAAAGACTCTAAAACAACTAAAGTGATAAAGACTCTAAGAGTAGTTAGTCCTTTAGTTGGAAAAATAAGACGACGATGCATCATTCGAAGTTTTGTCCACGGGAAGGAAAACTTGGATAGGAGGTCGAGTGAGGAGGAATTCAAGGAAATTTAACTTCTCATATACATGAGCAAGTTCAATTTGTTGAAATCGACAACAAGCACACGAGGATCCATGATGCAACACAAAATCGTTTGATGTGGGTAGGGCATCAAACTTAGGGTTTGGTGGTGGTGGGGTAATGGGGTAGGAAATGTTTTCACAATGCCTTGTGAGGTTTGGGAAGGTTGAGAGGTCATTGAGTTGAGGGGTGTTGAAGGATTGAGGTGGTGGGGGAACATTTTCTTTTGCTCCGGTGATGGGGTTAATGGTATAAGTCTCATTCCAATACTTGATTAGAGAGAAGGAAGGGTTTTGGGGTGGTTTGGAAGAAGATGGTTCATTCTTCTTAACCCAAATAGGTCGAACCGAGATTTTCGGTTTCTTTGAAAGCTTGGATGAGGAAGCTTTGGGTGAGTGGGGTTGTGACAAAGAAATGTCAAGGTTAGTAATGGAGGAGTTAGGCATTGTGAAGGTGTGAGAAAGAAATCTCAAGGTTGGGAAGGTGTGAGAATGAAATCTCAAGGTTGTGTGAGAATGAATTCTCAAGGTTGGGAAGATGTGAGAATGAAATCTAAAGGTTGGGGTATAAGTAAAATGTAATCAAGGTAAGAATTTGAATACAAAATGTGAAGTGTCAAGGAATGTTTAGCCAAATTGAGAAAACAAGGAATCTTGACAGGGTATAGGGTTTAAAGAATTTTGACCAAAAACGTGTCAAAAGTCATTTACTGTCCGCGGTACCTTATAGGGACCGGCGGTTCCTTACCACTTAAGGAACCGCGGGACTTTAAGGATCCGCGTCCAGTGGACTTGAAACCAAGTTTTTCCAGGGTTTTGAGAAAAACTAAGACTTTTTCAAAAAAATTGCAAATCTTGGAATTTTACCTCTATTAGCACTTAATTATGCTAGGGTTGCATAAAAGCAACACATTCACAAAGAATGTCTTGAAAAAGGGTGATAAAATAATTTAGATATCATTTTGAACCAATTTTAGTCAAGTTTTTAGAGGTTGTGATAGATTTAGGTTCAATTTTAATTTCAAATTAAAGTTGATTAATGTGCACATAAGAATAGGAACACATAAAGCTAAATCCATAGAACAACTTCATGAAACATTCATGAAGGAAGAAAATACAATGACAAATGAAAAAACTAACTAATACAAAGCTAGATTAACATTAATTCTAGATGAGTAGTCTTCTTTGGCTTGGTTTTGTTTAAAAAAACTTATTAAGAAAACTCATCATTCATCTCCTAGGAGGAGGCATGGAGAACAAGGTAAGCAAGAACTCTTGCAACCTCCTATGTAGTCCAAACATCTCCATCCTAAGGTTATGGATGATGTAGTGGTTGTAGAGGCAACATGGACAATTAGGACCATGAGTCTCTTGAAACCCATAGTAAGGATCACCCAAAAGGAGGGAAAGTGGAACACCCAAAATTGGAATGTTTGAGTTTGGTGGAGGTGGAGGAGGCATGTTCTCCAAGGTTGGTGAAATGGGTGAGTTAGGAGGGGTAAATGGTGAAGTCACCAAGGTGTCATCAAAGTCATTCACAAAAGTAATGCTTTGGATTGGTTGGGGTTGTGTGGTCACATCCAAGGGTGCACTTGGAGTAAAGGGTGAAGAGAGCTCATTCATTCTTGAGTTGAATGAAGAGGAGGTAGAACCAATGGAGTGGTTAGTACCATGGGTGGATGTTGTCTTGCATGGTGCAAGGGGTGGTGAAGGTGATGAGGAAATGAGGATTGGAACCATCTCACTTTTGGGTGTGTGAAAGGGTGAGGAGTTAGGCGTGGGTACCTTAATCCTAATCTTAAGTGTTTTCCTTGTGGTGTTTGAGGTTTTTGTAGAAACCATGGTTGACAAGGATGGTTTAAGGGTTAGGGAAGGATGTTTTGATGTGTGAAGAACATGACTAACAAGGTGGGTTTAAATGGGTGAGGGGATGATCCAAACTAGTAATGGATTAAAACCATTTTAGGTGAATAATGAATTTAGGTAACCTAGTTTAGGAAATATGCAGGTTTTTGCAAAAAAATCATGCAAATTTTACACAGATTTAAGAAAATAGTGTAAATCAAAAGATGCTGTCGGACACAGTGGCGGCGGTTCCTTATCTGGGACCGGCGGTTCCTTATCGATAAGGAGCCGCGGGTTGATACGGAACCGCGACCAGAGGTCTTTCAAAAATTTCCCATCCCAAATTTTGGTTAACCCAGATTTTTACCAAAGGATTCACAAGCCAAAGTTAACTACTAATCAAAATCTAAGAAGCTAACTATCATAAGGCATGCACAAAGCTATGTAAATCACAAACATGATGGCATAAGCAATATTTAGGATCAAAATAAATAACAATCCAAACATGTAGCATAAGTTAATACACATCCAAGATAATAAAAAATTGTTCAACATTACATGTTTACCAACATGTATTCTTTGAATACTTCAAAGCTTTCACCTTCTCTTCTTGCCCAATCCCTTGATCATATTCCCCAAATACTTGAATCCTTTCCTTGACTCAACCCGATGTTCATGCAATTCACCTCTAGTCCTAAGATTTTCACGGTAGAGATGCTCCATGTTAAGATCTTCCGGTACTTCACTAGAGGAGTAATAAGGTGGGGGAGCTAAGTCTTCAAGTCCATCCACGAATGAGTTTGAGGATGGGTGGGAATTACTCGAAGAGTTGAAGTGAGAACTAGTACCTATGCCATCACCATCACTTGTTGGCATGTCCATGTCCTCATCATCCATCTCTTGATGATCGGATTTTCGCGATCCTCGATCACTTCTTGTCTTTCTTGCATATGCCTCTTGAATAGGCAACATAACCCGATGAACCGAGTAGAAGCGAGAAAGATCGAGGTGGGGAAAATCATGAGCAACCCTTTTGAAAAGGCGAGTAAGAAGCATAGCATAGGGAAGGTTTGTTTTGGGCTTTGAAAGGGCATAATTGATTCGTCGAGCGATATAGAATGCCAAATTGTATTTGGTGGATGTAAAGATGAAACTCAACATATGCACCATACAAGCTGAGATATGATCTCGGTTTCCACCAAGACAAAAGACATTCTCCCTAAGGATATTTGCCCATTGGACCATAAAATCCTTAAGGTCGCTAGAGAGCACTTCATATCGATTCACATTTCGTACATTTGAATGAAGGCTTATCACAACGTTTCCATCACGCTCTTTCGAAATGATGTCAAGGATGAACTCTAGATCAATTTCGGTGAGGTCATTTGGAGGCTTATCGTAGTATTCTAAGAGAGCATCAAGTCTCCATTTATCCATAAAACGACAAGTGCCTTCATATGGCACACCGAGAATTTCACCAAAGTTTTCGAGGGAGTATTGAATCAATTGATCATTCAACACGAAATGAATGAAAATTTCTCCATTGTATTCAAGCATGGAGTAGGTGCTAAAGAATTCAAGAAGGAATAAGGGGTAAATATCTTCTTCTATGTTGAGCAAGAAATCAAACCCCGAAAGCTCAAACATAGATTGGATATAGTCATAACCCGTTATTTCCTTGTCAACGACTCTACCCTCATGGAAACAACGAGTAGAAAGGGATGGAAATGAGTTTTGAAGTTGGGGGGAAGCATAGATTTGGGAAAGGTTTGGCATGTATTGTCTAGTGTATTGATGATCCTTTTGATATTGAGAAGGCATGATTAGTACCTAAATAAACATAAGACAATATTTTTCCAATCACTCATATGAAAAATAAAATAAAAATTAAAAATATGAGAATGTGTTATATCAATTTCTTGACAAACAAAGGATTGAATCCGTATCATTCTCATGCTCACAATGTAGCTATTCCATTATTTACCAAGAACATATGAACTATGTTGGATCAACAATGGACTTAGAACATTGGTTTTTCAAAATAGGGTTTTTAGGTAAGCATTAACAATGTCATTACCTATTTGTTCATGGGTTCATCTCAAATCCATCTTTTAACCAAAATCATTTAGCCTAAATTCGGATTTGTTCTACAAGTGGTTTTAGTGAAATCTGAATGAATATGAACCTAAGGAATCATAGTAAAATAACCATGTCAACCCACATTCCTATTAAGGTTTTAATTCAATTTCAATTTTAAAAATCCCCAATTATGAAAGGATGAACCCTAGAACAAAATAGATGAAAGTAAAAGAAAATACTTACAATTAATTGATGTTAGATGAAGGATGAGTGAAACCCACAACTTGGAATCAATTAATTTGAGTGATTGAAGGTTTTGGAAGCTTCAACAATGGTGGAAAAAGGGGTAAACCGTCGGCTGTGTGTTTTTAGGAGAGAGAAATAGTGGTTTGAAAAATAATAAAATAATCAAACTAGCGCTCTGACAAACTTTACTGCCCGCGGTACCTTATCGATAAGGAACCGCGGGTTTGAGCCGCTGAGATAAAGAACCGCCTACAGAGGCAGGTTTTTATCAAAGAAAAACGCCAAATTTTAAAAACCAAGTTTTTCTAAGATACTTAAAAATATATCATGAACCTTTTAGAATAACATTGGATCATCAAAGCACTAGGCAATATGTTTTAATGAAGGATTACGAGTTGAATCAAGATCGAAAAGAACCGAAACGGACAAACGACTACTCGTAGCAAAACAGCAAAGTGGAGAGAAGTCAAGGGAAGTGAATCAAGACTAGGACCAATTCTCAAGGGGTTAATGACAATCTTCAAAAAGTGGTAACGAAGAGCTTGTGTCATATATAGTGGTTTAAGACGTGCCTTTCCGGTGAAACGTTAAATGGCTTTGGTAATGAATAAACACAAAGCAATTATTCATGTATAGACTAAGATCACTTTCAATAATAGTCTTAGTCTAAACCAAAATATGAGAAAGGTATTAATTCACTTTCTCTCCCACAAAGGGCCTACTAACCGTATGGGTGCAAACCATGGAATCATGCTTGATACTTTAAGCTACTACTAACTCACTCTACATCCCCATAGTGAGTCAAGTATCCAAGCAATGAAGGTTTGAGAGGATAAAAGAAAAGAATCACAAACCACAAACAAATGTCAAGGCAAGGATGCCAAGAACAAGCACATTGTCAAGTAATGATCAAAAGAATGATCAAAGGGCGTGTGGAAGAACGAAAGCGTACCTTGGCCACAAAGAGCAACCCATCAAGGAATAAATGTTATGCCCAACAATGACTATGATGAGTACTAAGTCTTCAAGGACTAGTATCATTCCCAATCATCTTGGTATCATCATTCAAAGATGTTAAAGATCAATGAAGACGAGTCTTCTACAAGTGCAAGTAACTCAATCCACAACCAATTAAGTGATTGATCTTCATGAGTACCTACACAAAGCAAGATGCAAACTAGTAGATACATTTCAAGATTATATCTAAAATGCATAAAGGCTACTAATCTTAAGTGGGATGCAATATTATCAATTAAAGGACCTATTTTTCAAAAACAAAATAATTTTGACCAAAGAGAAACTTTAGTACAACTTGACCTTCTAATTTGAGGAGACAATGGATCGATCCAAGTTTCAAAGTACAATATACTTCAAAGATCTTGAGTGACCATCGCTCTAATATCAGTTGTAGAAATTAGAAGGGGGGGTTGAATAGTTTCTCTTCGATTGGCAACCAAATTAAAATTACTTTCAATTTGGTTTGTATCAAAACTATCTTTTTCTTGAAGCTAAGTTGCATAATGATTAGGTTCAATTTAAATGCACTAGCAAAGATAATAGGTAAGTGTAATGATAATGAAATAAGTAAAGAGTAAGGAAAGAGACAACCTAGTGGGAAGACACCAAGATTTATAGTGGTTCGACAACGAGGCTCTATCCTCGTTTCTACTCCACTCCTCGAGTACACCTACTCGAGATTTCTACTATATCCACAAGCTCCCTTCTTGGCGGAGAAAACCTTACATCGTCGCTTACATTATTTTCCGACACTAAGCTAAATGTCGAGACCTAATCTTTAGCTAGGACCAATCTACACAACGTTGCCTACTTCACAATTTAACGACACAAGACTAGATGTCGAGTTCTAATCATAAGGTAGAACCAATCTTCACGACGTTGCCTACTTCACCATTTTACGACACAAGGCTAGATGTCGAGTTCTAATCCAAATCTAGAACCAATCTTCACGACTCTTCACTTTGAAGTTAAGTGAGAACTTCACACAACACAACTACTAATCACTTTCAAGTTTAGTGAGAACTCACAAGACACAACCACATCACTTTATAGTTTAGTAAGAACTACTAATCAAATCTATTACAACTCAGCTAGACTTATCCAAGTACACACATGTAGCTTGGATTTACACAACACAAATCCAAGCAAACACATATGCAATGGATGTACACAACAAATCCAAGTATCCATAAATAACTTGGATGAACACAACTAGTCCAAGTATTCATAAATACAATGGATTGACCTAAAACAAAAAGGGTATCATGATGAATATGACTAGCTCATATATTCATCTTTATCACAACACTAGTGAGTGAGTGATCTTCTCATTGGACAAGGTAAAGGAGGGGATCAAGAGGATAATCATATGTAAACATCCTTAACACTTTAAGTGATCATTTACTAATGATTATGCTATAGAAAATAGAAAGGGGGCTGAGAAAAACGTCCAAGAGGCTTGTTGGAAAATGAGATTTGACCCACTATTTAAAGGAGACAAAGTATAACGGCTATATGGGCGCGGTACCTTATCTAGCCCGGCGGTTCCATATCGCTAAGGGACCGCCTAGCTACTTAAGGTACCGCCCCTAGAGTACGCTCCGTTTTTTGTCTTTTAGTGGGGTGGGAATATCTGAGGTATTTGAAGCCTTCAAAGGATATTCTAATAGCATATGGAATATGCTATTTTCAAATTTTCATTTTCCATTTTAATAAAATATTTTCTAAAAAAGAAAGTTTATTAAAAAGTCTTTTGTCATATTAACAAAAGTGAGTTTTAAGGATAATCATTTTGATGATCACTAAGTATGATTAAGAAAGGTTAGTGATATGATTATTACCTTGATGATAGTGTTAGTTAAATAATTCGTTTTGTGTTTTACACTAAATGTGTTGTATAGTTTGTTGTGATCAAAACTAAGAAAGATTAGTTAACACTAATAATGTTTTTAGGCATCACTTGCATTAACATCATCCTCAGCTCTCCTAGGGACAGTGTTACAAGACGACCTTACCTTACATCTTTTTCACAATTAAAAGAATCCCAAAGGATTTATCCTTTCAGGGGGAGCTGAATCATCACCCTCAGCTTTCCTAGGGGCAGCGTAACAGGCGGTCCTTAACTACATATGTTTCACATAAAAGAGTCCTAAAGGTTTCTTAACCTTTTGGGGGGGCTGAATAATCACACTCAGCCTTCCTCGAGGCAGCGAATGGCGATCCTTAACAACATATGTTTCACAATTAAAAGAGTCTCAAAGGTTTCAACCTTTTGGGGGGGCTGAATAATCACACTCAGCTTTCCTAAGAGCAGCGAATGGCGACCATTAACCTCATACTTTTCACTCTTAAAAGAATCCTAAGGATTTATCCTTTGGAGTGGCTGAATAATCATCCTCAGCCTCTCTGGGACAGCGAACTGGTGACCATTCCCTTTATCTATTTCACTATTACTAACTTAAACAAAATTACAGGCTGACGTTGTACAGCCAAATGTAGAATCTCTGGAACAGCCAGATGAAGAAGCTGATAAAGTAATTTAGGATCAACCCAATGAGGACGAGCCCATGCCTGATGTTGAATAGGATGTGCTTTCCCTCATAGAAAGCTTCTCTGAACCTGAATCCATGCAAGATGATGAGATTCTCCCTGAGGGGATGATTGAGGAGGAGGATGATGAAGGGGATGAAGACCAACAGTCTCTGTCTCCTCCAAAGGATATCGATGTGTCCACACCAGCCATTGAAACCACTCCTCCTCCCAAGGAAGCTGTAGTGACTCCCACTTCTGCTACCTCTGTCACCACAGTGTTCCAAAGGCCTGCATATGATCCGACAGCCGAATTTTTGTTGTTTGATCATCCTACACAGACCAACTTTGACATATTGCCAATAGAGGATGATTATGCACGAAAAAGTCTAAACATCCATGACCTAAAGCCTGAACATCATGCCTCAGACATGGACGCCTGTCAAGAAAGCTGGACATAATAAAATCTGAAATGCATTCTTTCACTGTCAACTTTCCTCAGATCATCACACAGGCGGTTAAGGATGTTGTCACTCAACCAATCAAGGATGGTCCAAGAAAAGGAGTGTCCCAAGGACTTAGTCATTTGTCCACTCGTATCACTATTAAAAATAGATATTTTTAGAAGATTTTAAATTCAATCCAAATTTTTAAAAAATATGTATTTCGAAAATTAATAAAAAATTCCATGTCTACACCTCACAAACACGCATTAATGAAAACAAAAACATTTACACTCGTATAAACCTTAAAAAGAATACCAAATTTCATAAAAATAGCGTTATGTTATTTTCCTATACATGAATGACGTAATTTTAATAGTATCAATTGTTATTTTGGGTCTTTAAATATATTTTTATCCGACGCAAGTTTTTGTGTTTAATTTTTATTATTCCATGGCAACTTTTACATATCTAAACCTTTACACTCGGATATTTATTGAGCTGCGAAAATTAATCCTGAATTTAGAAAATAAAAAAACTGGAACTTAGAAAGAAAACTAATAAATATATTTCAAAAACTAAAAACAAAAAATAAAGGGGCTATTTAGTTGCGGAAAACTTTTCATAATTTTTTGCTTCTAAATTTCTAGAGAAAGAAAGAGTTTTCTTTTCTAGAATAGAGTTGAAAATCTTGAACACCTGTTTAGATGGTATTTTTCATTTCCTAAATGAACAATGTTCAGACGAAACTATTTTCTATTATTTTTTTCATGATCAACATTTTTTCACGTTTTTGCTAGTTTTTTTTACATTTTCATCTATTTTCCCGTCTTTTTTTTCACGTTTTCGTAAGTTCTTTACGTTTTCATCAGCTTTTTTATGTTTTCATCATATTTTTATGTTTTTATCAGTATTATTACGTTTTCGTCCGATTTTTTAGGGTTTCATCATGTTTTTTACGTTTTTGCCAGATTTTTTTACATTTACGTACGATTTTTAGGGTGTCATCAGCGTTTTTACATTTTCGTCAGCGTTTTTACGTTTCGTCATCAATTTTTTGTTTTAATCAGTAACTTTACGTTTTCGGCAGTAATTTTATGTTTTCGTTAGTATTTTTACGTTTTCCTCAGTATTTTTATGTTTTCCTCAGTATTTATACGTTTTCGTCTGTATTTTTATGTTTTCCTCCAAATTTCTACGTTTTCGTCAGTATTTTTATAATTTTGTCTGTATTTTTACGTTTTCGTCTGTTGTTTTATGTTTTCATCAGCGTTTTTACGTTTTGCTCATAATGTTTTACACATTTTTCAAAAGAAAACGTAAAAATATTGCCGAAAACTTAAAAATGCATATGAAACTTTAACATTCCTGACGAAAACGAAAAAGTACTAATGAAAAACATAACAAACGCTGATGAAAACGTAAAAGAAAAGACTAAAACGAAAAAAATCGGAAGAAAACATAAAACAATCAAACAAAAACGTAAAAAACCTGACTTAAACGTAAAGAATCGGATGAAAACGTAAAAAACGCTGATGAAAACGTAAAAATCATACTAAAACGTAAAAAATCGGACTGAAACATAAAAAATCAGAGGAAAACATAAAAAATCGGACGAAAACGTAAAAAAAACCTGACTTAAACGTAAAAAATCGGATGAAAACATTAAAAAAGCTGACGAAAAAGGTAAATAATCAGACCAAAACGTAATAAATCGGACGATAACGTAAAAAATCAGAAAAAACGTAAAAAAATTGGATAAAACCGTAAAAATATTGATGAAAACGTAAAACTGGAAGAAAAAGAAAAAATCAAACGAAAACGTAAAAATCCGGACGAAAACGTATATATTTTGATGAAAGCGTAAAAAATCTGACGAATACGTAAAAATACTGACGAAAACGTAAAAATTCGGACGAAAATCTAAAAGTTAGGACGAAAACGTAAAAATACTGACGAGAATATAAGAACTCGTATTTTTCCCGGTAATTAAATTAATCTTTTACTCGTACTTCTCAATTTTACACTGTTTTACTTGTTCCTCTTTATTTTTTATACGTAAATACTGAGATCTCGAGAATTTTAATCAAAATTATATTTTAATTATTTTTCTAATCACTGATAATATTTTATTCAAACTTATAAAAAAAATTATTTTTATTTTTCCATATTTATTTTCTGTAGTAACCCGAAATTTAAAATCAACATTTAGACCGAGCTCTAATCTTATTTCAAATGTAATTTATTACTCGACTTTTAATTGTCATGTTCATTCTATGAATAACTCGGAAGTCTTGACTAACCGGCAAGGTTAGAACATTAGTGTATCGAATACGTGTCAATTATTATTTATTGGCAAGTGTATGTTCGTCATCGACCGTAAATATCCTCATTATGATATATAAATATTTTTCTTGTCATAATTTAATTGTTCCTTTTATGGACATTCTTCGTAATTTATGATAAACCTTTGAGTGTCAATTTCTTTATATATGACGCGTTAATGTTTATTAAATAATAAGCCATCTTTTATATATCGAGATATAAATATTCTTCGAATACCGACGTTTTTTTTTGTATTGAGCGTTAATTTTTCGTGCTCTACGTGTAATTTTTAAATCGTTTAACTTTTAAAATATCGGGTTTTAATAATACCCGCTTATACATATTACGGATAAATATTATCAGTATATCTTTACAAACCGCCTCACCAAATGAGTTGTTGGTCCATTAATAAATCATCAAAACTTTAGGTATCTAAGTGTACCATATACACTACACGTGTATATGCATGTAGCTTGCATTTTCATCACTTATATTTCAAGTTTCAGATATTACGTCTTTGTTTTCCTTGTAAGCCAAAATCTACACTAGTTACCAATTTTCATATAGTATCATTTTCAAGTTCTTTTAATTAAGAATAAGAAATGTTCTTAATAAAAAATATTATATTACTTGTGAAAGTTCTTGATTTGTATCATCTCAAACATCATCAACCATTTTATTTGTAATGTTTCCTGGGTGACATATACGTGTGAGTTCTTGTTCATTAGTTGCGAGCTAAAGTTCTTGTTGTGAGTTTTGTTTCGGGCAGATTTTATACTATAAATATGCGTTTTCAGATCGGCGATTCAACTCGACTTGCATCAATTCGCCTTCCATCTAGGAGGTACCATATAAGCTGTAATTCAATTTTATATAATTTATGTGTTAGTAATCCGTACAAGATTATATAGGATAAAAAATTAAAAATTATAAATAATCTTATTTATAATTTAGTAAGATGTCGTTTATATTTCTAAGATGCGCCTTCTTTATTTAGGTCGTCGTTAGAAGCTCATGGTTTCTCGGCTTATCTTATTTCATCGTTTCACTCGTGTCACTATTATCGTGATCGTTATCCTCCCTTTGATATCGCTCTTGCTAAGGTGAGTTCATAGCCCCTTTTTACTACTTATACATTGTTTCTAAACGCGGGGTGAGATTTTACATGGTGGAACACATTCATTTAAAACTGTATGCTCTCCAGAACTTGTATGCTATCCAGAACTTGTATGCTTTCCAGAACTTGATGATTTCCATCAGATTTTCATTATAATTATTGCTTTTAGTTATAGCCCTTAAGTTTCCTCTCCTGATCATGAACCGTTAATTTACTTGTGTTGCTAAGCGCGAGTGTTGTGGGTGGATCCATCGGGATTTACAATCCCCGTCCCATGTTGCGGTTGTTTAACCATGACGCATTTCATTTGTTTATACTTGAGTATTTAGGCTGAATACTCACTAGAAGAACTTACATTGAGTTAAGCCTCGGTTCATGAACTAAATAGCAATAATAATGGTTTCTGACTATGGTTATCGTACGTAACCATTTTCCCTATTTCTTGTTTTACAAATAAATGCTTGTGTTCCACACCTTTACTGCTAAACCTATGAATATCACTCAACTTTATGTTGACGATTTTACATGTTTAATCTCAGGTATTATTACTTAGCTTTGCTTGGATGGGAGCCCGCAGGATATTGTCGCAGCTTGGAGATTTCTGTGTTACTTTTTAAAGTTTGGTTTTGGTAAAAGCTGTCAGAAGTTTATCCTATATTTTTGGTAACAACATATTACAAAACCATGTTTAAATAAAAGATTTTACGCTTATAAAACTCTGGGACCTTTGTTTAAAAACTCTGATCTTTTTTTGATGTAATGTATAAGTTTTTATTACGTCAACTTTATGTCAACAATATTTCATTGTTTCTTGTGCCATGACGTGGAACCCCTTTGCCGCCTATGTGTTTCCTTGCCTGATTTTAGGGGTCTCACAGAGAACAGACTAAATCGAAGAAAAAAACTTACAAAATACAGACGAAATCGTAAAATATACTGATGAAAACGTAAAATTATTGACAAAAATGTAAATAACTAACAAGAACGTGAAAAACTAACCAAAACGTAAAAATAACTGACGAAGACATAAAAAACTTACAAAAACGTGAAAAATTAAGAAATGTAAAGAAAACTAACGAAAACGTGAGAAACTGTCGAAATGTAAAAAATTTGAAAAAAACCGTTAAAAAAAGTGACAAAAAACGTAAAATAGGGTTAGGAGTAGATGTGTAAACATGTTTTATTTTTTTGGGAAAAGAAATAGAAAAGGGTAATACGGTGTTTTCTAGTTTTTATATAAAATTAGAAAATAAAATTTTCATGATTTTTGAAAATATTGAAAAAAGTTGAAATAAACATGTTTTTAATCCGAAATTTATAAAATAAAAAAAAATTGAAAGTTAAACAGAAAAGTAATAGAAATATTTCGAAAATTAAAAAAAAAATAAAAGTATTCAGTTATAGTCAGTTTAAGTATATGGGTTAGTAACAATTAAACAAAACCTTACCATAGCAAGTTGGTAAGTTTGATTACCCCTAAACGAAAGGTCTCATGTTCAATTCTTGCAAATGGCATATTTTTTAATAAAAACATAACTACTCAAAAACTGCATTTCAGAAACGCAGTTTTCAAAATAGCTTTTCTAAAACACAGGTTTCAAGATTGCGTTGTTTCTAAAATGCAATTTCCAAAACAACGTTTCCGAAATGCAGTTTTAGAAAAGTTACAAAACAACGTTTCCAAAACACAGTTTCAGAAAATTGTGATTTCAAATCATAAGAAACGTGGAAAATGGAGATTTTCTAGGAATTTCTTAAATCCTATTGGTTTAAATATGTGACTGGGATATGACTGGATTAAAAAGTGTGGTTTCAAATCATAATTATACATATATATATATATATATATATATATATATATATATATATATATATATATATATATATATATATATATATATATATATATATATATATATATATATATATATATATATATATATATATATATATATATATATATATATATATATATATATATATATATATGTGTATACTCATGTAATATTGAGCATTACAAAGTAACTCCTTTAAGCGATAGCTATACGCAGTGAGCACTACAACGTAACTCCTTA
This sequence comes from Glebionis coronaria, assembly GCA_025667525.1. NCBI lineage: Eukaryota > Viridiplantae > Streptophyta > Magnoliopsida > Asterales > Asteraceae > Glebionis > Glebionis coronaria. Next base: position 437,676,999 of record CM046882.1, on the reverse strand, counting down.
CATCAAGTATAAATAGACGATTCAAAGTCTCAATCATAAATTGTATGTGCTCAAGCAAGTCATCAATCGAAATATGGGTTTAAAGAAAAGGAGTCGAATGTTGAAGGAATGCCCGATGATGAAAAGTAGACGCCTTCGTGAAATATCACTTCAAGATAAAATAATAAATACGAAATAAAATCTGTATCACTTGAAATTCATTAATCCAAATACCAGTTGTTTGTCCTTTGAGTGAATATTATGATGAATCGTTTTAAGCGTAATGTATTGTGTTTGCTTTGTCGTTGTTGTGTTTTGATTTGATTGCCTTGTTTATTTGAAGCCCCAATTTAGTCTTATTTTAACTTGATGCGCGGATCGATATCACCTCTCGGGAGATTAGGTTTTCAAAACAAGGGTCTTCTTTGATCGATGTGATTACTAAACCACCTCTATGTGAATTTTCTTTGATAAGGATTAATGGTGGAAACTAATAAGGACTAACGATGTAACAACATTATTATTAATGTTTTGACGATAATACCAATAACGGTTTCTAATCATGAACTAACATGGACTAATGGTGCAATAAATTTGAACTTTGAGGGTTCTCCATGTAAACGTGAGCTACAGATCAAAACATATAGCAAACACTAAGCCATTCACATATGTTTCTCAATGTCGCAAAAACCATTACCGCACAAGCCATGATCGCATAACCATTGTCGCATAAATATTGTCGTAGTACCATTCTCTCATAACAAAGTCACAGAATTTCTATCGTCGTAAACTTTCCATTCTTGCTGATTTCAATATTCCATTTCCGCATATTTTTGCTAATCATTTTTGTTGCTCATTCTCGTTGGTCATTTTCGTAGGAATCAAATCCATTTTCGCAGGTTACCAACACAATTTATGTAGGATGATTCATGCATGTCATTTTGCATAATCTAAACCACAACTTTTCATTCTATGTCCTCTCTCACCATTTTTGCAGAATAAACAAATAAGTAAAAACCCATACATTTTAACAAACAAGTTTCAAACTATTTCATAAACTAAGGTTTATCACACGTTTACAAAACACACAAGCATAAATTTTTAAGATAAAAACCATTTTAAAGAAACTTTTTATGTTTTACTTCTAAAAACAAGATAAAGATAAGTCGGCGCTTATAAAGCACAAAATATGCTCGAAAATAAGCAAACAACGAATAAAAACACTCTTGGTTAGATCTGATACCAATTGTGGATAGTAAGATTACACATAACCAAGAGTGACCCGTAGGTCCGGGATGATAAAATAAGTAGTTAGCCATTTTAGAGAGAGAAAGTAGAGAGAGATAAAGGGTACGTGTGTATTTTTGGAGAGAGAAACAAAATACACACTTAGTGGTTATCCTCACCCCTCCCTAGAAGTATGGAAGGATATATATAGTATAAGATGCGTTCTAACTTATATGAATGATGATTATAGTCCTTGCATGTATTACCTAGTATAACTAATGTAATTTTATAAATGCCTTTCGCCTTTTTGAGCTAACATTTTGTGGAAAATATGATGGTAATTTTTTTGTAATAGTCTATGGATCCTAGTACATGGTTATAGGTCATGGGTTTGTGTTTCTTGTATAATACACATTTTAGTTTTTGTTATATTAAGTTTTATCACACTATTGGTGGATCATCACACAATACGTGATACTTTTGCACGTTGGATGCCTATATGGTAATACCAATGGGTTTCAATTATAATTTTAGTTTAAAAAGGATTTGGTTTTTAATGTGATGACGTGCTATTTCATTATTAGATTTTTAATAGTGTTGTCAACGTGTCATCATCGAATCTCTGTGCATAACCCATTACGAAGTTTTCACAAAAAAGGCCGGTTACAGCTTGTACATTGCTTGATGATCGTAATGGAAAACATGTTATTCAATGTTGGTTTCGATCTTTTTGACACCAATGGGTGTTTCTTGACAACTCTTTAAACCATGTGCTTCTTTGAAATTATCTTTTATTTTTCATCCGACTTATAATCTAACTTCTAGATATAATTGTTGGGTTATTGTTTAGTGATGGCATTACAATCAAGCAGAGTTACTTTTTTATTCCTTTGTTTGGTTATACAGGGTCTGTCACATTTCAGCATAGACTGAGCACTCAAAGTTACTAGTGGAGATTCGAAAGGTGAATGCAGATATATTAGAAGTGAAAGCTATACCACATGATCAAGTACAAGATATAAAATTGTTGGTGTAGATTGTTTTTAATTATCAAATGTGTGAGAATAGATGTTGAGTTTGAGAAGAATTTATTTGGATAAATCTTAAGTAATTTTATAAATATAACGTTGTAAGAGTTTTTTGTTAGTAAATTTTTTGACGACAATTTGAATGGCTCATCAACATCTTATTATGGTTTATTTTTTGTTTGGATGAATTATTCTTTGATTTGTGGATATTTGTTTGTAATTCTTTAATACGGTTAGAATTGTTGTCTACATTCATTATTTTCTATTTTTATCGTACACAAATGCTTTCCGGCAATACGTGAACAACAATTTTTATTAACAATCAAAAGGTAAAACATATTTAGCTTCTATAAAAACAAAAAAGTAATTAATATAACTTTTTATAATGAAAAATGCTAGATTTACAAAAAAGATTTACAAGATTATATTCACACAATGAATTGTGTGATGATAGTAATAAAAAGAATGAGAAACTAATATTTCGTTTTTTAGTTTAGTTGTCTTCTCAGCTCGATTCGAATTGATATAACGTTTTAAGCAAAGACTTGATTGTTTTTGATTGAAAAGACTTGTTTGGATTCTATGTCTAATTGGCAAATAGCAAGTAAAAAGGTAAAAATATTGACTAGTCTACATATACGTACTATACTAAAAACATCTAGCACATACGACAATTACTTTGCACAAAATATAAAATGAAAAATACAATTTTATACTACAAATATAAAAAATGTAAAATACAAGTAAAAATGTAAAGTGTAAAAATGTAAGATTTTAATTTCTAAATCTGTATTAACTCTTGAACGTTTTTTACAACTTCAATAAGCCCAAATCAACTATCACCCTTTAATCTGATCTTTTAAAAGAGCTGGCCCAAAATTCATCTAGCCCAACAGTCTAAAACTGATCCAACAGAAAGATAACGGTGAGGACTAAAAATGAAATTGATTTAACAGATTTCTCTAACTAAGGATTGTAACTGACATGAGATGTATCTAAGTGAAGGACTAAAATTGACTTTTAATATTTCTTGAACCAAAATGATTCCTCCACATACAGATACTACTAATTTTAAAAAAAAACAGAAATAGCACAGCCTATTACTCAATCTTACACAATTCCTAAGAATCAAACTCAAACTGTATTTGTTCTACACTAATATTTTCAGAAAATGAAATTAGAGTGACCTGCACAAACGAAGCTAGTTAATCCTATTCCAATCACAAACTTAAACAGTAGAATGTAAAAAATAGAAAGGGTAATCACATGACACTAAGAACTCGACTAATATCAGATAATGAACATGTACAAATTCTCATATCTAACTAGTCCACAATCAACATTAACACTACAACTAACTGCCTAATTGAATTAAACTGAGAATGCAGAAAATATAAATCGTGCTTGACCTTGGCTTCCGTAGGGGAGTCCGTTGAGTCGAAGCGGAGCGCTGAGCTCGCTTAGAAGCTGATATCTACAATACCAATTCTACAAACTACTCCTTTATCAGCAAGGCTAAACGTAAACTTCTGAACTGTATTTTCTGAATTCTTCGAAAGGAAACTGTATCAGGGCTACTGAACTGAACTAGCAACTGCGAACTTGAAACTGTAATCTGCACTAACTGAAACTCACAAAAACTTGTTAACGCTCATAAGCTTTTAGCTTATGAGCTCACAAACATAATCAAGGGAAGACAATCAAAATTTGAGTAAACTCAGTCCTACCCACTGGTTCATACTAAATCTTCAGTAAGCTTATATCAAGCTTATTGTATAAGCTGATCCAAACAGTAGCTTCTTGAACTGATTACTTGAAGTGAATGAAACTACTTGATGAAACTTTGAAGAATGATAAGGTTTTGAAAATAGAATGAAAAGAGTAGAAAATCAAGAAATGATTATAAAAGCTCTATATCTCATTAATGGCAGTAAAGTGAACTGTTAAAACTAACTCGAACTGAAAACTTAACCGTATTCAACAAAATCAGTATTCACTAACAAAACTAACTATTAAAATCAGAGGAAGGAAATCTCAACAAAAGCTACAATAACTTTCTTAAAAGCTACAAACCCTGCGTGAATAGTAACAGACTAATAAGAGCAGAAATCAAAAATTATTCAGAAAACATTGAAGGAAGCTTTAGAGAGAAAAGGAAGATTCTATTAATGGCAGAAAAACTGATTCGGTTACAACAAGATCAACTAATCGAACTGAATCTAACTGAAATTCATAAAGGCTATGAAAGAAAATAAAACTAACTAACTAATCCTAACTATCTACTATGTGAAAACTACACCTAGTCTAACCATTTGCAAATGAAGTCTTCGTCTTCTTTATATAGCCGTCGAGAGGGGAGAAGAATGACGTGGCTCCACCAATTAAAATCATCCACGTGTAAATACGAGGATAAAACTCGTCCTTCATCTTTCATCTCATTTGGGGGTTTCTTTATCTTCCTTCCTTGATCTAATTAAAGGGTACCGTCTTGTAGAGGAGATGGAGAGGAGTATTTTTGCTGTTGAAGGTTTCCCTTGAATCTTCGTAGATCGTCCTCGAAATTGGATTGCAGGTATTGGTGGTGAAAAGAAAGAAAAGATGAAACTGCTTCTCTCTCTCTCTTCGTTTGGAGAAGACAAAGCGTGTTGTGTACACGTTTGTGTTAGTTTTGACCGGTTTGGTCAAATTGACCTAAGTATATATGAAAAGTTTAATAAACTTTCCATTTAATTCTCTTTTGGTCCCTTATCTTTCATTCTTTCCAAATGTGTTTAAATACTTTTAACAAATCTATCTTTTCATCCTTTATGTATGTAGAAGTTTCAACTTAAGCCCTCCATCTTTGGAAATTTGGCAAATAAGGTCCTTGGAGCATCTTTCGTCCTTTTCTTCGTCTTTTATCATGAAAATCCCTTGAAAGCTCGTGTTTGTCTCAAATGTACCTATATTACCTGAAAATACACAAACACAAAATACACACGTAATTCTGATATTTTACAGTTTAATATAAGGTATTTGATAGTGTTTTGAGTGGTTTATGGATCATTATTGATGAGTGTTTTCACACTTATCAACTCCCCTCCACTTGACCATTGCCATGTCCTCATGCAATGCAGCATTTTAAAGCTCTAAAGTTACACTTTTCTCATAATTAACCAACCTTGGCCATTATGGAATGCATCTACACTACTCTACACTATATGATGCATGCTTTTGATTTTATACAATGCAATGCAAAGGAAAGCAATTATATTTACATCTTTTTAATTTTTCTTGAAATGGTTTTGATGGAAATAACTCATAAAGAATTCAATGGCTTAGATTAGGGCTTGGGTACCATGGACACTTATCACCCTCAAGTTTCACTTTCCCCATACCAAGCTTAAAAATTGGATCATTGTATTCACAAGTAAAAAGTGCATCAACTTATTCATGATAATTAAATGTGGAACCGGTTATTATTTGAGCAAATTGCTTGTGGGCAAATTTGTCATTTATTCAAGTGTGAAATATAAGAAGTGTAAAATCCAAAAATAAGGAAGCACGGATTTAATCCTAAGTAATCCTCTCATCCATTACTTGAAAAACCGCTCACAATTAATACAAGTCCGTTTCAAGAGTAATAAGTAATTCGCCTTATGTGTAAAATCCTCATGTCATGCTTTCATAAGTAGCTACACACTCGCTAAGGAAAGAAAAATAAACTCACGCAATAATTTACATCCGCCATCTTTTTGAGACTTTGGATCTTCAACCCCGCAACCCGTCAAGGTAATATTGGATTGGAGAAATCTATTGAATCCCCGCAACCCGTCAAGGTAATATTGGAACTCAATAGTCACTATAATTAACACCACATTGCCCCTCTTGGGAGTCTTGTATTATATATATTTTTTTTTTCTTTTTCTTTTTCTTTTTTTTTCTAGCCACTCATTTTTTTATAAGCCGCTCTTATTTTTCTTTATTCCTCACAAAGAAAGTTCAAAAGAATAAAAGGAAAAACACCCGCTAAATATGGAGCATGACATAAGTCTAGTACACATAAAACGTGCTAACTTAGAATCTTAAGACGTACTTATATCAACCATGAATGATTAGACAAAAATGCATAAGAGATTACAAATCAATTAAAACCGTTCTTGATTATTTATTAACAATTATATACATGCGAAGAAAATAGAGGTAAAGAAGAGAAGGGTTTAGCCACAAGTAATTGCCATGAAGTTTATCTAGTCCTTTTATACTTGCTTCAACTCTATCATTTCCCATTCTCCACAAATTTAAAATCTCAAATAATGAGATTGGTGGATGCTTAGCCTAATAGACCAATGAAGGACTACATGGTTAAGGATACTAGCTAGAGAGTGCTAAGATAAGCAAACTCGGGTTGAGTCAAAATATCCATGGCGGGCCTAATATGTCAAAGAAGTCTAAACTTGTTAAACCATGTTTTATTATATTTTTTTCCTTTTTATATATTTTTTTATGAAACATAAAGAAGAAATTATATACAATGCAAATGTGTTATGCAAATGATTAATAAAAAATATGAATGCATATTTTTGGTGGCCAAAGTAGATCAAAAATTTGAAAAATGTTTAAAAAAAATTAATTTTTCCAGTTATCATGAAGTTAAGGCAATGGTCTAGGTAAGGTCACTTCGATAGAAGTCTCCCCTACACTTAAGATAAACATTGTCCTCAATGTTTAAGAGTATTGGAGTAAACTCCCCTACACTTATTACAATGAATAGACTTTGCTTAACCCAAGTTAAGGAAAAGACAACTAAAGGGTATTCATATTAAGCACAAGTGTTTTGAATATCATAATAGCAAAAACCAATCGAAGTGAACCAGATACACGGGCCTCCTCCATAAGCTCCAAGCATGAAATGAGAGAGAGCAACCCTTGAAACAAACACGAAAAGACGAAGAAAGGCACCCCTCCACTTCAACTCTACTATAACATCCTTTTAATTAAACCTAACCTATTGAAAATCTACTCTACGTTTTCTAACCTAGTTATTCAATGCTTGAGTTTTTTTTTAACCCTAAGTCGCTAGCTCGACTCGGCCCCAAATTAAGTTGTCCTTGGGGAAACCATCATGGAGAATAAAGGATATCACTTTGAAGCACATCTCACATGATACACTCAAACTTAGCACGTTGCCATTTACTATAAGATTTACAAAATCCGCCTCGATAAATGGAACGGTCCAACGTGTCTCAAGTTTGTCCAACATACGAAATCTCTCAAATAGGAAGAACCCCAGGATCAAATACAAAGTTTCCATCTCGACAAGTGAACAACTCCAAAGTAGGTAGCATCACCAAAGTAAGCTCATACATGAAGCCCAGATCAATCGAAATCACACTCTTAAGTGGAGTAGAGGAAAACCAATTTTTCCCAAACATACGTATCCCAGGATCAAAAACCTTTCCCTTCATGGGAAAATAAGAAGATGAGCTCATATCAACCATATAAGATTCCCCCTTATATATCAAAGCATCATGAGACAATGAAGGTGTAGGTATCAAAACATTCATAACAATTATATCCATATTGGGCTCCTCATCATCATCAAAAGGTGGGAAATCTTCCATAGAAGGCATAGTAAAAGGAGGATCAAAATTAATAGTATCTTGTGAAGGAGGTGTAGGCTCTAGGGTCCCAAAAAGCAATGTAGTAATAAGACGAACCTCCTCTTCCAAATTAGAAACACTATCGTTGACCTCTATATCAAAATGTGCAAGAGTATCCTCTATGATAGCATCAATCTCCATAAAAGAGTCCATATCAAAGGTTTTGAGTTCTAAAGGTGCCTTAGACGAAAAAGTATCAATCTCTAAGAGGAAAGGATTTTCATCAATAACCAACTTCAAGGGTGGGAGGGTGGGAACATAAGGCTCAAAAGGAGGTGTATTAATGAGAGAATCACTCAAAGGGATGATATGATCATGAAAATCAATAGGTGTATCCTCAAAAACCAGTGAAGGATGATCAATCAAGGGTTCTTCTTCTATAGAATCATTATTAGGTTCTTCACACTCCTCAAAAAGTGGGTTATCAAAACATGTCTCAAAAAGAGGATTTGAATGTATCACAAAATCACTTAGAGGAATAGGTGAAGGAGTCATAGAAGAAATGGAGTCATCATCATCAGAAGTAAAAGACTCATCACTATCATAAGGATCATCAAAGGTTTCATCACAAGAATCATAAGGTGGTAGAGGAGAAGGATCCACTTTTCCTATAGGAGCAAACTCTTCATCCAAATTAGGAATGTTATCTTGACAAGACAAGTCATCGGATGATATAGCATAAGATGCGTCACTAGAATCACAATCATCATCTTCCATGTGTGTCACGTCTTTCACAAACTCTTCCTCAATCTCATTATCCTTTTCTTTAAACAATTCATCAAGATCGAAATCACCAAAATCACTAGTAGTAGCATGAAGGTCAACGTGTGATGAAATCTCAATGTGATCATGAGGAGAAGAGGTATCAATACAAAGCTCGTCACATGGTTCATTGAAATACCCTCAAGCTCTCTTTGGATTGGGATAAGGTTCTCAACACTAGAAAAGGTTAATTCATCCAAATCAGTATTTGTATTAGTGCTAAGAGGCTCGTCCCCCATGGTTAAAGAGTCGGTGGGTTCCACGTGAGGTAAAGATGATGAAGGTGTGTCATCATTAAGTGTCATACAAATCGAAGGTTCGTCATTATCTTCATCTAATAATGGATAAGGCCTACGAGTAAAAGTAGTCATGTATTGTCCTTCTTCCTCGATTATAAGAATCTTAAGGAAGAAATAATTTAAATATTTCCTGAGGCGACAAGAAAATTTGTTCATCGATTCACGATACAAATCACCGAATTCCTTGTCATTATATTGCCGAGACTTAATTTCCTCTTCCTCAGTATAGTTAATTCTTTCCTTTAACCATCTATGCGTGTCTTTCATTTCCTTGTAGCTCATGTTTTTCATACTATCAAGCATCTTATAAACGTCATCGTTCGACTTGTCTATTATCGCAAGTAAAGAATAAAACTTCTCGACAAAATTAGGGTCATAAGATGGCGGATCCCTCGGTCTACAATCATAACCATAATGGGGTTCTTTTCCACAAAACTCACATGAATAAGTCGAAGAATAGGGTGGAGGTGGATTTCCATAATTAGGTGGATTATAGGTTTGAAAGGAGTCTTGATTATGAAAATTCTCATGATTGTATCCTTGAAAATTCCCTTCATTTTGAAAACCCTCATAATGTGAAAATCCTTGATTTTGAAAAGTATCTTGATTATGGCATGGAAAATTTTCATCATTTTGAAAGCCTTCATTGTTTGAAAATCCTTGATTATGAAAGGTTTCTTGATTATAGCCTTGAAAAGTATCATTATTTTGAAAACCTTCATAATTGGAAAATCCTTGGTTTTGGTATGGCACATTAAAGGTTTGATCATGAAATGATGGTGGAGGTTGTGATGAAAAACCGGAATATCCCATATAGTCATTACAAGTGTAGTCCATTTGAGTGTTAGGTTGAAAATTAGGGTTCTCGGTTCCATTGTAAGCATATCCCTCCCCATAATAACCATTGTTTTGATCACATAAATAAGTATCGTGTGGACCACCACAAGTCGAACAAGGCGAATAATTAGCGTTGACGGATCGTTGTTGCAAAATCTCCAACATGGAACGAGTATCCATGTTTAGCAAGGTGGCCGAATGTATATACAAGTATAATGACGTTTAAAAGCTTCCTCGGGGAAGGAAGTGATACACCAAAGGTGGTATATTTACACGTGTGCGAGTACACGTGTAAGTAAACACGAGGAATGAGGGAGTAGCCCTCGGTCGACTTTTGAAGAGAAAAGGATTATCCTCTTCGAGTTTCGATATGAAATATCCACAAGAAAGTATATATATAATTACTACTTGGGTGCAAGACCTCCAATCAAGCCTTCCTTCTTAGAATACGCACTAGTGAACGGGGGGTTAGGTGGCGCGAAGTACTTAAGTACCTATTAACCCTTAGACGGCATTTTATAGCACGTCGCCTATCTATTCACTTTAGTAGTTTGTATTCTTCGAATTATTGCCTATTGGAAGTATTTATCTATTCTTGCTTTATTTTATTAGATCGATACGCGTGTCAAGGACCGGAACGCCCCTCAACACGGTGTATTGCCTCGGCAATACTTATGGAAGATATGTGTATTGGTTGTTCTTATACGTATACTTATTTTACATATAATAATATATAGAAAATATTTTTGTATTTATTTGATTTTTTTAAGAAAAATACTATATGTACGTAAAAACGATGAAAACGATATAATATATATTTTTGGGTGTAATCTTTTAGGAAAAAGATTACTTTTTGGATTTTTTATTTTTTTGGTTCAATTCTTTAGGAAAAGAATTGATTTTGTGATTTTTTAATTTTTTTTTTGTATTTTTATCTTTTTGATTTTTTTATCTTTTTGATTTATAATACGTAAAAATAACCTTCACAAAGTGAACGGATCCCAAAATCCAATCGTCTCACTCGAAATCGTTAATCTTCACGAAAAGAACCGGCAGCGGCGCCATTTAATATTTCGTTTTTTAGTTTAGTTGTCTTCTCAGCTCGATTCGAATTGATATAACGTTTTAAGCAAAGACTTGATTGTTTTTGGTTGAAAAGACTTGTTTGGATTCTATGTCTAATTGGCAAATAGCAAGTAAAAAGGTAAAAATATTAACTAGTCTACATATACGTACTATACTAAAAACATCTAGCACATACGACAATTACTTTGCACAAAATATAAAATGAAAAATACAATTTTATACTACAAATATAAAAAATGTAAAATACAAGTAAAAATGTAAAGTGTAAAAATGTAAGATTTTAATTTCTAAATCTGTATTAACTCTTGAACGTTTTTTACAACTTCAATAAGCCCAAATCAACTATCACCCTTTAATCTGATCTTTTAAAAGAGCTGGCCCAAAATTCATCTAGCCCAACAGTCTAAAACTGATCCAACAGAAAGATAACGGTGAGGACTAAAAATGAAATTGATTTAACAGATTTCTCTAACTGAGGACTGTAACTGACATGAGATGTATCTAAGTGAAGGACTAAAATTGACTTTTAATATTTCTTGAACCAAAATGATTCCTCCACATACAGATACTACTAATTTAAAAAAAAAACAGAAATAACACAGCCTATTACTCAATCTTACACAATTCCTAAGAATCAAACTCAAACTGTATTTGTTCTACACTAATATTTTCAGAAAATGAAATTAGAGTGACCTGCACAAACAAAGCTAGTTAATCCTATTCCAATCACAAACTTAAACAGTAGAATGTAAAAAATAGAAAGGGTAATCAGATGACACTAAGAACTCGACTAATATCAGATAATGAACATGTACAAATTCTCATATCTAACTAGTCCACAATCAACATTAACACTACAACTAACTGCCTAATTGAATTAAACTGAGAATGCAGAAAATATAAATCGTGCTTGACCTTGGCTTCCGTAGGGGAGTCCGTTGAGTCGAAGCGGAGCGCTGAGCTCGCTTAGAAGCTGATATCTACAACACCAATTCTACAAACTACTCCTTTATCAGCAAGGCTAAACGTAAACTTCTGAACTATATTTTCTGAATTCTTCGAAAGGAAACTGTATCAGGGCTACTGTATTGAACTAGCAGCTGCGAACTTGAAACTGTAATCTGCACTAACTGAAACTCACAAAAACTTGTTAACGCTCATAAGCTTTTAGCTTATGAGCTCACAAACAGAACCAAGGGAAGACAATCAAAATTTGAGTAAACTCAGTCCTACCCACTGGTTCATACTAAATCTTCAGTAAGCTTATATCAAGCTTATTGTATAAGCTGATCCAAACAGTAGCTTCTTGAACTGATTACTTGAAGTGAATGAAACTACTTGATGAAACTTTGAAGAATGATAAGGTTTTGAAAATAGAATGAAAAGAGTAGAAAATCAAGAAATGATTATAAAAGCTCGATATCTCATTAATGGCAGTAAAGTGAACTGTTAAAACTAACTCGAACTGAAAACTTAACCGTATTCAACAAAATCAGTATTCACTAACAAAACTAACTATTAAAATCAGAGGAAGGAAATCTCAACAAAAGCTACAATAACTTTCTTAAAAGCTACAAACCCTGCGTGAATAGTAACAGACTAATAAGAGCAGAAATCAAAAATTATTCAGAAAACATTGAAGGAAGCTTTAGAGAGAAAAGGAAGATTCTATTAATGGCAGAAAAACTGATTCGGTTACAACAAGATCAACTAATCGAACTGAATCTAACTGAAATTCATAAAGGCTATGAAAGAAAATAAAACTAACTAACTAATCCTAACTATCTACTATGTGAAAACTACACCTAGTCTAACCATTTGCAAATGAAGTCTTCGTCTTCTTTATATAGCCGTCGAGAGGGGAGAAGAATGGCGTGGCTCCACCAATTAAAATCATCCACGTGTAAATACGAGGATAAAACTCGTCCTTCATCTTTCATCTCATTTGGGGGTTTCTTTATCTTCCTTCCTTGATCTAATTAAAGGGTACCGTCTTGTAGAGGAGATGGAGAGGAGTATTTTTGCTGTTGAAGGTTTCCCTTGAATCTTCGTAGATCGTCCTCGAAATTGGATTGCAGGTATTGGTGGTGAAAAGAAAGAAAAGATGAAACTGCTTCTCTCTCTCTCTCTTCGTTTGGAGAAGACAAAGCGTGTTGTGTACACGTTTGTGTTAGTTTTGACCGGTTTGGTCAAATTGACCTAAGTATATATGAAAAGTTTAATAAACTTTCCATTTAATTCTCTTTTGGTCCCTTATCTTTCATTCTTTCCAAATGTGTTTAAATACTTTTAGCAAATCTATCTTTTCATCCTTTATGTATGTAGAAGTTTCAACTTAAGCCCTCCATCTTTGGAAATTTGGCAAATAAGGTCCTTGGAGCATCTTTCGTCCTTTTCTTCGTCTTTTATCATGAAAATCCCTTGAAAGCTCGTGTTTGTCTCAAATGTACCTATATTACCTGAAAATACACAAACACAAAATACACACGTAATTCTGATATTTTACAGTTTAATATAAGGTATTTGATAGTGTTTTGAGTGGTTTATGGATCATTATTGATGAGTGTTTTCACACTTATCAGAAACCAACTATTTTAGCATAACTCGCTACATGAGTTCCTTCTGTAGTTTAGGAGAGGGTTTTATTCGAGTTCGAGTCTTGCAATCGATATAGAAATTTGAATTTTTCTTTTCGTGCGAAGCCGTGAGTTGTAAAGGTTTTTCTTCGCGGGCCTCTCTTAGTAATTCAGGTCCCGAGGCCTGTTCGTTTAGATGATTTAACTCGAATGTCAGATTTTAAATGTGGTGTCATTCCCCAAAAGAATATGAAAATATTATGATGCAAGGAAAAAATTCAAGATAGGCCTATTGTAACGACTCACTTTGATAAGCAGACCGTTACATGATAATTATGGCGTGTCATCAAAGCATGCAAGGTAATATGTCTTAAAACATAAATGACCATAAAGGAAAGCCGAAATAAAACATCAGCCCCCAAACATAAGCTCACACTTTCATAAAGTAAAGAATGTAGAGAAGGACTAAACATTGTCTAACCAAGCATAGGTATGTAAAATGCATAAGGGAAAGAAGTATAATGGAGCATCCATCCTATGCACGTACTCTCAATAGCTTATGTCTGTCCTTGGGCACATGTCGTATGGGACATGGAAAGAAAATACAGCTGAGCAATACGCTCAGTGAACGGATATATGACATGAATAGAATAACTATAATATAAGCAAAAGATATGAAATGCAACGGAATATGTGTAAGTCCTGGAAAACCTAGAACATGCTTTATAAACTGGTTTATACTAAAAAGTCTTATGTTTATACATGCAATGTAATTTAAATGCCGATGAGCTCATATAGTTCATAACATACATCAACGTGCATGAATACATAGAGGGGTGACATCCTCATGCAATTAGAGGGGTGACCTCTAATAATAATAATTTGGGTGGAGGGATCAACTCCAATGTGATGGATGTAGAGCACATACCACAATCACCTTGTAAACCTACAAAACATGTGCTAGGATGCACTCATACGCCCCACATGATAATAATAATAATAATGGCCAAAGTAATTGAAGGAACGCCGCGATAAATTACTCTCGTCGCGGAAGAGTCATGACACCGGTGTCTCAAGTGTCATGGTTATGGTACCTCCATAACTAGGTGGACATGGTCATGTATGTATATAGCTCAGACAATTTAAAATGATAGCATGGCAAACAATGAAAAGTTTATGACATGTAAACTGGGGAAAACAGATGGCAGCAAACGGGGAATCCTAATCATACGTAGAAAGAGAATGTCCTCACTAAAGGAAGGAATATCCGTACCTTATGTCCAGTATCGAATGAAGATGAAAAGCGGAAAGTACTACTCCGACTTTACGAGTGCTACATAATAAAGGACGTGTATGAGTCGTATCATGTATAACTTACTGATTCTTAGTTTACTTTACTTGTTTTACTTGTTCTTGACTTGTTTTACTTATTCATGTGGTATCGTGTCTTTCTTAGTGTTTCATGTGCTCTTGATACATGTTTCATGTGTTATTATACTTGATGTTTCATAATTAGTATCCTTCTAAAAATAGCAGGTTTCTATATATAGTAACTTTCCAAGAATAGCAGGTTTCCATATATAGTAAGTTTCCAAAAATAGAAAGTTTCCATAAATAGTAATAAAATTGTTTAATAAGCATATAATATAAGTTGAGGCTTGATGAACATATTTTATAAGTCATGATTTATTAAATGATATAATCGTAAAGTTTATTTTAACAAAATACTTTAACATGTCATAATCTTATATATAATTATTAATGTGTCATGTTTTATACTTGGTTATTAATTAATAATATATCATGAATTGTATTTAATTATAAATAATATTATGTCATGGATTATAATTAATTATTAAATAATAGCATGCCATGTATTTATAACTAATTATTAAATTATAGTATATCATGAATATAATTAATTATACATTAAGCCTTAAACATGATAAATAATTTAATTAGAATAAGCCCTTGTTAATTTAGTCCAATTTAAATAATTCGTAAATTAGCCAATTTTAATAATTCTAAAATAAGTCAAACTAAACCTGTTCATAATAAACCCAAAATAATTTACCGGTTCATGATAATTTTCCAAAGGTTAAACAACCGGTTTTATAAGTCGTGATTAATTATACCGATATTTTAATTAGTTAAACTTTTAATAAGCCTTAAATCAAATAAGCCGCAAATTAAAACAAACACCCCTTTACGTGATCTACGACTTTTCCCAAGCCCCGAAACAAAACCCACCGAGACCTCCTTGGTCTCGGTAGCACGAAACAACAAACACCACCGCAACCTAATTGATGCGGTTCCCACTGTCCATGTTTAAATACCACTGCAGCCCTTTCTGCTGTTCCCACTGTCGCAACAAACCTCCCGCCGGCAGCACTAGTTTTCCCACCGACTGCTGCTGCCGGTCGCCACTGTTCGCACAAGCACCCCACCAGGCCTGATGTGTTGCGGTTGACCAGGGGGACCAGCCACCGAGCCAACAGTGGTTGTGGCCGCTTGGTCTAAAACCTCACCGAGAGCACCCTTAAGGGTCTTCGGTTCGCGTGCCACCCAAACCAAACCAATCTCGACCCTAATTCATGTTTTTAACCATACATTATCATGTGTTCTTTATTATTTAGTCCATTTAATTCATGATTCAACAAATAACAAAGAACAAAGGTTTAGGTTTACCGCAAGATGAACGATTTAAGGCAAACAACCACGAACACCACCTTTATGATAGATCAAATATAAAAAATTGTTTTCCCCTTCCTTTTTTTGTTTTTTAGCCAGCGGCACCCTTGCTCTAGCTAGGGTTTTCCTAATTTTCTTTGTAACTTAGAAAATGAAAACATAGGAGCCTTTTTGCTAATTAATTTGGTTACGGGCCGGGCTTGGGCCCTTTCTTGTTTCTTTTCTTTTTAGACCGGCCACAAACACCCTTAATGTATATTATGTTTTTGTGTTTTAATAATTCCCTGGTGTCGTGTATACGTGTTTTAAATTCTTGTTAAGTCTTGTCGTGCATTATTCATTATACGTAAATATTTGTCATTTATTAAATAATATACGTAATACTTGTCGGGCATTAATTATACACTTTTTATGTTGTAATTAGAATATACGTTATTACTTATCGTGTATTTATGATTTTTAATTCCGTGTCATGCCTCGTCATACAGTGTTAAATATACGTATTTACTTGTCGTGATTTAAATAAATTATAAAATTTTAAATTCATGGTATTTTATACGGGTTTTACACCTATTATTTAGGGGTGTTTGGGATTGCTTATTGAAAATAGATTATTCGTTTTGAAAATGAATAATCAGATAATCAGCTGTTTGAAAACGTGATTTTGAAAAATAGTGTTTGAAAATGATTATTTAGAAAATTATAAAGCGATTATTCATTACTACTATATGATATGGAAGTATCAGTAGATAAGAAAAAAAGGAAAAAAGAAAATCAACAAGTGGGGATAAAGTTTATGTGCGCCTTTTGTAAATATGCATTATAAAAACTAATTCCGTTTGCCAACTGGACCTCCCTACCAGCTTTTCCAAAACGTCATTTTCACTCTCTGAAAACGTGAATAATCACATTTACTCCTTTTTTCCCCAAACACTCAAAATTACTTTTTTCCAGTTATAAACTGAAATAATCAAATAAGTTGGTAGCAAACGCAAAGACAAACACCCACTTAGTATATATCAAATAAATCAATATTAGTCATTTTTTTATCTAATTAAAAAACCCACTTTTATCTTTTTTAAAAAAATTTAAATATCTCACAATTAGTTAATCGTTACGCAAAACAAAACATAAGATCGCGACGAGAATTAAGTCATTTTTCTATAGAGGACACATGCATATACTTTCGAGAAACTTTTTTTTCGATTTTTTCTTAAATAACGTCTGAAAAATCATATATAATTCGTATCACAAATATATATGATTTTGTAATACCAATCATATACGTTTTTCTCAAATGTTACCGAAAAATAAAAAAAGTTCATCAAATGTGCCTCAATTGAAAGTTAATTTAATTCTTATTACAATAGTATATTTTTAGTCGTTTGACGATTTAGTATACAAGTTATTTTATCTAAAAATGAGTATTTTGGTTTGGAAAATATCAAAATCACAAAAGAACTTACATAAAACACTTCACAAAATGATTTATCATTTATTTAATGATTTTCTTTCTCTTAATTTTAAATTCTTTCTTTTAAACACAACCACTAATTTATTTAGAAAAAAGTTATTTTGGATAGAATATTTTTCCTTAAATATTAGGAGACTCGTACTCACCATCCATCTTATTTCCATATAATGGATGAGATTAAATATATTTTATTATTTACCTATTTTTGTAATTTAAATATCTCCTAACCTGTTAAGTGTTAAACGAAAATAGTTATACCATCGCGACGAGCGTTTAATTATCTTTCTACCAACATGAAATATGATATACTTTCGAAGATTTTTTTTCTTCTTATTAAAATTTACGTGAAATATTATATATGATAATACTGTTTCATCATATTTGATGACTGTGTTAAATCATATATGATATTAGTTTCTATCATATATGATAGGTTATATCATATATGATACTGGTGTTACATCATATATGATATTAATATCATATATGATAATTTTCAAAAACATGAAAAAATGAAAAATAAAATAAAATTTGTCGAAAATATATCATATAGCATATATATGTATATATAAAGATAATTAAATGCTCTTTTTAACGGTATGTTTTTTTGCATAACGCTTAATGGTTTAAGAGATATTAATGTTTGGAAAAAAGGGTGAAAATATATTTTGTGTTTAATCTTATCCATTAGATTAAAATTAGATATGGAAAGTGGAGAGTATTTCCTTGATATCCAAATAAAGTTTAGTATACAAATAAACTTAAATCATTTATTTAACACATCATTGTATGGAAAATATTTTTTATGATTGTATCATTTCTCTTTTAGTTTTGATAAAAAAGAAATAAATGATATCGTTTTACTAAATTTTAAATTTATATTAATGTAGTGTTGAGCATCGGTCTAGGACCGGACCGGACCGAGGACCGAAATGGTCCGAAACCCCGTACCGAGAACGGAGCGAAATGGTCCGGTCCGGTCCGGGTTTGTAAAACCCGCTCTAAAAATACTACGATCATTAAATGCACAAACTTACCGTTAAATTTAAAATTTATAATTAATTAATATATGTCATGTATCACGAACATTTAATACGAATATTATGTATATTAATTATTTATCATAAGTATTATGTACGTAAACATGGATATTAATATACGATAAGTATGTACGTACGATATTCAGAAAACGTTCAAGTAACGAAAGCACGATAATTAAATACGTATGTACACGATAAATAATTAAGTAAGAAAAACAAACATAGAATCTAGAAGGGGTGTTTGTTGCGTCGGTTTGGAAAGGAAGGGAGGAGAACCGGGCCTTGGCCCATACCCAATTAACTAAATATTGGTTTAATAAAACTACAGGAAGATTTATTAAACACTTTTTACAAGAAAATAAAACCCTAGCTTATCCTTGCTCTCTCTCTCTCTCTTGTCGCGGCACCCATGGATCACCAAGAAGCATTCGTTTGATTTTGTTATTGATTCGGTAACGTATTCGTGTTCATTCCCTTTTTAATCAACGTATTGGTATCCCTTAAATCCTTTTCTTATTTTATTTTTATTATGTTATGAGCTAGATTTATTAAAAATAAAATAAGAACACATGTAAACATGTTAGATCTACCAAGATTAAAACAAATAAAGGGTTTGTGGGGGTGTTTGTCTCGATCGCACGCAAACCAAGACCATCAATTTCTCGGTGGTGTTAGCGTCAACAGCCGCAACCCCTCAATGGGGGTCAGTGTTGGTTATGGACCACCAGCCGTAGCCTTGGGCTGTCGGTGGTGGTGGTGTGGATGGTAGCCGCAAGGACCAAGACCCCGTAGTGGGTATCTTGGCCTAGCGGTGGGAACCGAAACCCCTTAAGGGGTGCTCGGTGGGTATATGACGAAGGCAGGGGGACCCCAGCGTAGGCTGGGGGCTAGTTGGCTCGGCGCAGCAACAAGCCGAGAGCCGTAGGCTCTCAGTGAGCTGTTGTTGCTCGACGGTCGGGTCTCGGGAACTTGGACTTTTCAGAAATACGTAATTAAACCAACATGTAAATTTAGTTATGTTATGTTTAATTAATTTAGTTAATTAATTAATTTTGGTTTAATTAAAATAAAACTTATGTTATGTTTATTTAATTAATACTATGATAAATTATATATGTACATTTAATTAAATAAACTTAGGTTATAATAATTAATTATCTAATTATTCATGAATATGTATTTAACAAATTAAAACTTAGGTTAAATTAATTAATATCTTTTAAGGTAAAGTTTAATAAACATGTATTATGTAATATTATTAATTAATAATAAACTTATAATAACATGACATGATTATTAATTAATATAAGCTAAGTATTAATTAATTATTAAGCTTTATAATACAATATTACATGATATAAATTATGGATATAATTAATTATGGAATTATATTATTTGTGGTAACATGATATTTATGGAAATATACTAAATATGATAATATGCTATTTATGGTAATACGTTAATTATGGTTACATACTATTTATAGAAACATGCTAAATATGGAAACTTTTTATTTTTGGAAACTTACTAATTATGGAAACTTTCTATTTTTAGAAACTTACTTTTTAAGGAAACTTACTATTTTAGGAAAGTTACTATATATGGAAACCTGCTATTTTTTTAAAGTTACTATATATAGAAACCTACTATTTTTAAAAAGTTACTCATTATGTTATAACAAGTATTATAACACTTAAAATATGAAACACATGAATCTAAAACACATGAAACTATCAGAAATACATGATTAAAACATGAAATAACAAGACAATACAAGAACAAGTATAATAGGTATAAACACGTCTAGTAAACTAAATAACAAGTATGTATAAGTAAGATCGACTCTTATTCATGTCCCTTCATTATGTAGCTATTGTGAAGTTGGAGTGATCGTCTACGTTCGTTTTCGTCTTCATTTACTGGACATAAGGTACAGATATTCCGTCCTTCAGTAAGGACATCTTTCTTCCTACATTAGGATTCCCCGTTTGCAGCCATCTATTTTTCTCCAATAGTTTAAGTGTCTTAAACACATCATTATATGTATGATTATTTTAGATTGCCTGAGCTATATACATGCATGCCAGTTTCACCTAGTTATGGGGGTTCCATAACCATAGCACTGGAGGCACCGGTGTTATGACTCTTTTGCGGTGAGAGTGATTGCTCGTAGTGTCCCTTTACAGTTTTGGCCAGTATTATTATTATCATGTGGGGCGAATGGGTGCATCCTAGGACAAGTAGTATGATTTCATGGTAACTGTGGTGTGTGCCTTGCATCAGTTACAGGACCTGATCCCTCCACTCATTTTATATATTAATTAGAGGCAGCCCCTCTAATTGCATGACGAGGTCACCCCTCCAAGTATTCATGCACGAGGATATAACATGACCTATATGGGCTCTCGGCATATTTAAAATACAGATTTTCAAGATAAACTAAACATAAGACTTTTTAAAAATATAAACCAGTATTATGAACTTAAACTAGGTTTTCCAGGACAGTCATTATTCCGCTGATATGTTATTCATTCTCATTCATTACTTGCTTATGTTTATGCTTTACATTCTATGTCATATATATCCGCACACTAAACCTATTGCTCAGCCGTATTTCTCTTTCCATGTCCCAATACGGCAGGTACTAAAGGGCAAAGCTAGGAATCCAAGAGTACGTGCATGGAATGAGGCGCCAGCTTTCTTTCATTCTTTAATGCATTTACATACTTTTGCTTTGCTGGATTATTAGGTGCGGCTGCGGGTACTGCAGAGGAACAAGCCAAGCACTTTCGTTGGGCTCTGCACGCCTCTATAGCAACACGTTTACTTAGTGCTACTTATGCTAATGTGGCACAAGTGAATGATGCACACGTAGCTTGGAGATGCTACATGAGCGTGATGACTACAAGAAACAAGCTCGTCCTAAGAAGAGGTATCAATTTCAGTCATCAAGCATTATCATTTCATTTCAATCTTTATGTTCATTTATACCTTTTCCTATCCAATTGTATATTCAGGCAGAAGGGTGGAGACTGGTCCCAGCCGACCACTCAGCAGAATACCAACAAGGGCCACGGTCAATCTAACGACCGTTATGGATCTGACAAGAGGAACGGTAATGACAATTACCGTAACAAAAACAGTCAGTCCAACAACAACAGATGAAATACTACAACGATAATTAAAAGTAAATAAAAAGGATTAGAGAGTTACCCGCGCAGATATCGAACAACAATGACAGACTCTGTGTTTGACACTTAGAAACATAAAATATATGAATTTTTGGTTATAGACTAAGTTTTGAAAAGCGACTCAGTTCCCTATAACCACCGCTCTGATACCAATCTGTGAGACCCCCAGAATCTGACATGGAACAACTAGGCAACGAGGGGGTATCGCGTCATGGTACAAGAAACAATGAATTACAATTGACACGAAACTGACGTAATAAAAATATGTACATTACATCATAAAAGATAAGAGTTTTAAACATAGGTCCCAGTGTTTTATATGCGGAAAGATTTATTGTTTCTTCATGATTTATAACACTTATTTACCAAAAATACAGAAAAATCTTCTTACTGTTTTTTGGATAAAACCAAGGTTGAAATCTACACAGAAATCTCCAAGCTGCGATAATATCTTGCGGGCTCCCATCCAAGCAAAGCTAGGTAATATTACCTGAGATTAAACATGTAAAATCATCAACATAAAGTTGAGTGACATTCATAGGTTTAGCAATAAGGATGTGGAACACAAGCATTCATTTGTATACACGTAGTAGGGAAAATAGTTATATACGTCAACCATAGTCCGAACTATTATTATTATTGTTGCTCAGTTCCTGAACCGAAGCTTAACTCAATGTAAGTTCCTCTATGGAGTATTAAGCCTAAATACTCAAGTATAAACAAATATTAGTGCATCAAGGTAATCGGGACGGGGATAGTTAATCCCGATGGATCCACCCACAACATTCGTGCTTGGTAACATGATTAATTAACGGTTCATGATCAGGAGAGGAAACTCAAAGCTAGACTAAAAAGCAATAATAATATCGAAAGTCTGGAAAGCATACACGTTTTGGATAGCATACAAGTTCTGGATAGCATAAAGTTTTTAAATGGTTGTGTTCCACTATGTAAAATCTCACCCCGTGTTTAGAAACCATGTACAAGTAAAAAGGGGCTATGAACTCACCTTAGCCACGAGGTAAGTGAATCACGGTACTCGGAAGCTGAGTAGAAACAATGGTAGTGAGACGATCATCGACGATATTGATGCCTGGGAAACACGAACACCGCAACCTATCACAATAAGGCACGCGTTAAGTCTCGAACTCAAATATCGATATATACAGAATATAATATGACTAAAATGTTTTCAAAGTATTCATATTTCAAAAACAGTGACATGAGACAAATGAATTCATACTAACCCATTTATCCAACACTGCCCGTTTGAACACTTGTACACTTGAAATTGACCCGTCATAAGACGCCAAGTCAACGCAAGTCAAACTATACATCTTTACCTTACTCGGACCAGTAGCTAAGTCATTTATATAATGACTAAACACTTGAGTAAGACACTATGTCCAATAGTGAATACTCAAACCCATGCCACACGAGCATTGAACTATGTGTCCAAAATACCAATCAGCATGTACACTCCAAATGTACACACCGATCTACCCTATCTAGACTTGTCCGATTTAGATGAAACTTGGTGTCAAGGTCACTTATAACCTATATAAGACCCTGCCAAAATTTGAGCCAAAGTTTATACTTTAAAACTCATCAGCTCAACACTTTACTCAACTCTAAAATTTAGGACAAAATTGTATACTTGTTTCATAAAACCATTTAGACCACTATAAAAGTATAATTTTGACAATTCGCCTTTTGAACTCACTACTAGAATCATCATATAAGGTTTATAACTTTGAAAATCAGTAGTATCCACTATCTAACCATGCCTAAAGTCCCCGACAGTCGACCCAAAATCAGCCACAATTTCGGATTGTGCCGACTTGCGTCTCCCGGTACACGAATACTAAAACTAGCATAACTTTTGATCCGTAATGAGTTAGAAGCTCTATCTTATACCAAAACGATCGTCTAGGAAAACTCTACAACAAAATCAAATAATCTCAGCGTATATCATCTTAAACCCACGAAAAATCTGCTCTAACCTGCTGATGTAATATACACTTTTAGAAATCATTGAAAAACATCATTTTGACCTAAATCCACCACGATCCATACCTCTACTATTACTCTAGTATCAAACCCATCAACAAAACACTCCTATAACACTTGCATGACAAATTTAACAAAAACCCAATATCAAAAATACAATTTTTTTAATATCAAAATATGAAGATCATAGCATGATCATCACATGCATGATGATCAAAACACATACCCATCATAAAATCATAAAAGTATTGAAACTTGATGCATGTGTATAATTTTTGGATGATTAGAATCACCATAAGATTTTAGAGATGGATCTAATTTTTGTTTTTGTTGAATCCAAGTAAAACTTGGTGAAATTAGGGTGTTTGGTGGTGATGGTGTGACAGAAAAAGAGATGGGAGGGTTGGTGCAATTTTTTTTTTGTAAAAATGTTTATGTATGTGTTTTTGGTAAAAAAAATGCTTTATATATGGTGTAAAGTTAGGGCCAAATTTGTCAAGTTTTGAAACCTTTGGACTAAAAAGAAATTTAATAGTTTAAAGGGTAGAAAGTGACTATTAGTAAATCTTGAAAATATTTACAGGGCTCGGGTTTCGTAAAAATACTTTTCAAAAGTTAAAATGCATCATAAATCTGATATTATGGTTTCCGGACACGACTTAACACGTAATTAAAACGACATCATCGAAAATATTAATTATCGAAACAATCGATAATAAAATGTAAAGTTTTGGGCATCCGTCGGTATCGCGATCACTAGGAATTCTCGTTGTTCATTGATTTTGAATAAACTCGTTGTAAAGCGCATGCGGGTGATTTTAAATCAAAAACTTTGATTTAAATAAATATGGAAAAATAAAATAAAAATTTTATAATTCCAAATAAAGTATTTATCAATGATCAGAAAATACTTGAAAAGTAAAATTTATTAAAATTATCATGATCTCAGGATTTACATATAAGAATACAAGAAAACGTAATACGTTGAAAAATTTAAGAAACACAAATAAAAGAATAAAATAATGCTGGAAAACTACGGGTTCTTACAGTCTTCCTCCTAAAGGAACTCTGGTCCCTCAGAGTTCTCCTGGAAACGGTAAAAGATGCAAACAAGAGGAGGTACAAAGTGTAGAACAAATTCATTGCTTCCCAGGTAATTTCTGCACCATGACGTACCTTCACAATTAGAATTCAATATGCTTCAGTTTCTTAGCTCCTTTTCGAGTAATATTTCAAACTCGGATTAGAATAATGACCTTTCGGCATGAAGAAATATATAAAAAGATGGAGTTAGCACGAGATTTGCTTAAATGGAGAAGGTGCGCTAGCACGAGTTAAAACTGATAATCGACAAGGAATCGTAACTCGTGAAAACTATAAAACATGACAATCTTATAATGTAAGAATCTAGTTACAAGCCAAATAGAAGGGAAAAATGAATTACATATGATCATTTAAAATACAATCTGTCACAATCAGTTGTCTAGGATTTTGGTATTACTCTAAAACTTAGTTTAAGTATTTCCTTGATTAAAAGAAAATTTTACAAGGTATAGCGATTTAAAATCAAACTATCTATATTTATTGATTAAGGAGTTGCTAAATCTTTTTGTTGATCAGGATTACAAAGTAAAAAGTAGAACCGTTCAAAATAGTTATCTTGATCGGCTAAAGAAATTTCGGATGACTGTATGAATTTACTGTTAAAAGCTTCAAGTTTATCGCTACCATTAGAGAAAATCAGATTTTCCAAGTTATTTAGAATCATTGTTAGAAATTATAAATTAATTTAATAATTTCATTAGGTTAACAGTGAATTACGATATAATCAAATACTTTAAAAGATAGAGCTTGACATCCCTTTTTAAATACTAGTTATAAATTTACCAAAGAGGATGTATAGATCCGGTACTTAACTTGAAACGGGTATTCTGGTAATTTAACTACTTGGTATATGGTGTAAAACGTTTCTTAAAAATTTACATAATTTTAAGAAATCCATATGCGTTTAATGCATCAAATGATAAATACGTGACATGTTTTGGTTTTTCTATGGTGACAAGACAATAAACAAGTATGAAACGAATAAAGATCAACAATTTGTATACAAGCAATGACAAGAGGGAATAAAATGAAATTTATACTAATTTCTGATGAACATAATAGAATAAATGCGTCGATGATAAAGGCAATAAGAAACAAGGATTTAACAATGATTAATTCACGAGTGTGGTTGGCGTCACCACAACGGCTTATAGAGTTTCTCGGTGGTCGATACACTATCGAAAGAGAAGCCACACAATAAATTTTCGAATCACAGAAAATTCTTAAGAAGTCACTTGAGTGTAACTCCAGTAAGATGAACAATCATTAGCAATGAGAGGTGAAATCAATACGTGGTTCACACGAATGAATTTCAAGACGATAAAATCTAACACACATCATGACAAAATACACGTAATCATTGTTCACGTCCAATAATAAAAATCATTATCCGTGTCCAGAGACGTTTCGAAGGTCTACCAAAATAGATAGAGAATGTTGATCGATGTAGAAGCATAACAACGTTAAAACTTTCAAGTCTGGTATCAATGGTAAGAAATTAGACAAGTGGAAACGCTAACTATCTCATGAAGGAAGATGAGGTAACAAGTAAATCAAAGATCGTTGAGTAAGGAATATGTGCTCGAGGCATGTACTTTGTTCAAGAAAATATAAGAGTTTATATGTGTAAGTCGCGAACTGGGGCTACTTGCATAAGATGTAAAAGTTTTCTAAACTTTAGTTTATCTAACTTTATAAAGAGCATAATTAAAAAGTTGATTCTTGGTTAAATATTTAAGGTGACTACTATTCGGCCTCGCATGGCTCCTTCAAAATTAAGCATAGGTGATCAGGCCATGCATAATTTAGGACTAGCAATGTGGTGCTTAATACTCGGCTTTTACCCCTCGTATAAAATCTTATCGTCCGAATCTTTTCGAATTTATTACCGATCTAAAGTGCGACTCAATCGTCTTTTGGTGAACAAGAGAATGGTTTGGTTTTGTTTATCTATTTTTAACTAATAGCAAATAAGTAAGTGTCGTTGAGTAAAGTAGAAGTTTAAAGATTAATACTAAAATGACAAGTTAAAATTAAATGCTTGAAAACTTAAAGACAATTTTAGAAAAATACTTGAACACTAAATAAATCTAACACTTAGAACTTTGTAAAAACAATAACTAAAATCAACCCTAATCAGAATATGCTAAAAGTGAGTGATCGGAATGATGGGAAAAGGCACTAATCGGAATGTAATAAATGACTACTGATCGGAATAATGGGTGGAAATGGTGCAATCAGAATGTGGCTAAAACCCTCAATCGGAATATCTCAAAATAGTCCAGATCGGAATGTGGTAAATTTACCCTATGATCGGAATGTTGCCAAAACAGCATCAATCGAAATATATTCTGATCCTTTGATCGGAATGTCAACAAAACCCTCCATCGGAATACAGTAAAAATCTCTTAATAGGAATAAACCAAAACGAATCCAAACGGAATACGGGATAAAATACTAATCGGAATAACTCACAAACAGCATCAATCGGAATGTTTCAAACGGGCCAGATCGGAATACAACTGCTCAAATCGGAAAACTTAAAATCCTTTTCTGATCTGGTGATCGGAAAGAGGGTGAGGGCTGCTGGTCGGAATAAGCTGATCGGAAAGGGGTTTAGACCCTTTCCGATTTTGGTGGAATTCGAAAATAAGCCAATGAATAAGCTACTTTGATAAGCTTACTCCAAGACTAGCACGAATCCAAAGTGAAATATACTAAATAAGCACAATCCACAACTTATCCAAACTCAAAATAAGCAAACTTTTAAATCAAATTATAAAAAGATGAACTTTTTAAGAAAACTTTTGATAAGTAAATAAGCTAAACATAAAAATAAGCCAATAAGCACAAGAATCTTAAAGCTTAATCAAACGAAAGCTTATGTAGGAACAAAAAGATTAACTTTTTAAGCACGAAATCATTAAGAACAACACGGATCATATGAAATTCGCACCAAAATTAATCTAAATATCAAAGAAAGGTAGAAGGAGATGAAAGATTAAAAGCTTAAACTTAACTTGATTAATGAAATAAGCAATACACAAATGTTTAATCTTGAAAGATTAAAAGAAAAAGATGAAAACTTAGTGAGATAAAGTTTAGAACTTTCTCTCTCTAAAACTAGAAAGAAAAGTGAAAAATGAAAAACTTAAACTAAAGACTAACTACCCTCCTAATGTGTATTAGGAGGGTATTTATAGGGAAAGTGGAAGGAGTGCATGTGTTGCATCTTCTTTCTTTCTTTCTACACGTCTTCTCGACTCGATTTAATTCTTTGTCTTTTCTCGACGTCGTCTCGGGATTTGAACTTGTCTTGATAATTTTCTTCTTTAATTTAGACTCGAGTTCTTCGACTTCATTAAACTTCCGTCTTTAGACTTTTTCTTCGATAAATCTTTAGAATAGGCCTTGGACTTCCGTTCTTTTTGCACTCTTGATCTTTTGACTTCGTCTTTTCTCGTTTTCTTCGATAAAAGCCCGTGAAAGCCCGTGGTTTCTTCCTTTTTCATATTTTGGTCCTAAAACACAATAAAAACATAAACCACGCATAATTCCGACTTTTACGACATAAAATACACGTTTTGTTCTTGTTATTATTGGAAATAAGTGGTAAAAGGATAAGTGTTTTCACACTTATTAAATCTCCTACACTTGACCATTGCAATGCCCTCATGAAATGCATTAATTCTAAAGCACGGTTTACATTTTCCATCATAAATAACCCACCTTGGCCTTTATTAAATACTAAATATGAAAAGATAGAAACAAGTAAAGAAATTAAAGACTTACATTGGGTTTTGGCTGTCATGAACGTTTATCATCCTCAAGTTTCGCGTTCCCCATACCAAGCTTAAAAACGAGATCATTGTTATTATAAGTTAGCAAACTAACACGAACTCATGTGTGCCAATTATTCACTTAGACTCCCTTATTCCTAGGTGTATCTCTTATATTTTATTTTTGTCTTGAATGATCACGAAGATGCATTGTTTGACTTATTTCGATAGTTATTTAGGCCAAAAATAAAGTGAACGATTTAATCAATAGTTAGCTAAAGGACAAAATCTTTTAAAACTGCTTCTCGGGACCTCATAAAGTTCATATCTTGGCATAACTCGCTTCACGATTTGAGACCTTTCTCGGACCGATATTTGGCAGCGACTTCATACTTCGAATCTTTGAGAGACGTTCTTGAAATTATGGTCTTCTCTTCATAATAGGAATTTCTTCACTTGAAGTTTTGAGAGATTCTTCATCTTTGGACCACGAATTCTTCATTTTTCTCCAATCTTTATTTTGGACTTTGATATACAACGATCCGCCTCCTTTTAGGACTTGGATCTATTTATCCTCATACCTTGTTAGGGCCTTTTTGGATAGACTTCTCCATGATCTTTAGGTGAGTATTTGCTTTTTGTCGTGTGTCTCGATCCTTCATATTGATTTTCGATAAATGATTCTTCACATCACTTTTGGATCTTTAGCAACAAAATGTAGCCCTCATGCCTTGTTAGGGCCTTTTCGGGCTCGCCAATCTTCGCATCCCGCTTTAAGAAGTTATGCCTTGGCTATGAACTTTAATCCGTACCGAGCAACTTTTAAACGATCTTGGGCTAGAAGCTGAGTAACCTTTTAAATCGCACAACCTTATTTATTGCAGATAAATTTATTAACAAGCGAAGGGAGAATAAGCTTATAATTAACTCACATTAATTCACGAAAGAATACCAAACTTATAATTGACTCTATCATCTCTCGTCCTCCACAGTTTAAAATCTCAAGGAATGAGACTCGTGGATGCTTAGCCTATTAAATCAAAGTTTTGGGTTTTCGAGTCATCTATAGGATCTTGCAAACTCTTAGACTTTTTCAAGTTTAGAATTCGCATTTTAAAGTTCCCTTGATAAACAACTATCTAGGATCAATTATAGGAACTTGCGAAAAGTTCTTGTTCTTAACCCGTGAGAGTTAAGACTTTCGCATTTTATAGCTCCCTATATAAAAGCCTAGCAAAACTTGACTTAAACACGTTAAGGATACTAGCTAGAGTAAACTTAGATAAGTAAACTCGGGTTGAGTCAAAATGTTCACGACTAAGAAAAATTTAAAACCACTTTATTTAAGCAAGGAAAGAAAATAACCATAATGAAGAAAAATACCACTATAAAACTAGGCCAAAATAGATTAAAAATTTTGATAAATGTCGAAAAATCAAATTTTTCGGTTAAAATGAGGGCAAATTCATGGAAAAGACCACTTACTTCGATAGAAGTCCCCCCTACACTTGAGATAAACATTGTCCTCAATGTTTAAGCATGTGGGAGTAAACTCCCCTACACTTAGGACATTGTGCACTTTATTTAAATCTTGCTAAGGAAAGGACAACTAAAGTGATTTCAATGTGAACATATAAAATATGAAATATTGAATCACAAGAGTTTTACGGGAAGATGGGAACACGGTATCACGGTTCGTCAAAAGTCATCAAGGTGGATCTTTGAAGCTTTAATCCCTGCACAACACAAGAAACAAGACAACAAACACATACGGGGCTCCCCCTACACTTATTATGAAAGCAGTAAAGGATAGATCACGGGTTGCCTCCCAAGAAGCGCTTGTTTTTTATCACCGAGTCACGAGCCTGAATCGACCCAAATTTAGTTCATGGGAAACGTGGTGAGGGATGGAATCATCTCGTGAGAGATGTCCTCGCCAAAGTATAGCTTCAAACGCTGGCCATTCACCTTGAAATTGGGTCCATTTGGCTGAGAAAGCTCAATGGTCCCATATGGAAAGACTTTAGCGACGGTGAATGGACCAGACCAGCGGCTCTTCAACTTGCCAGAGAAGATCTTCAACCGAGAGTTAAAAAGTAAGACTTGATCACCAACGTGGAACTCTCGGTTCTTGATTTTTGCGTCATGAATGATCTTGGTCTTCTCCTTGTAGATCAGCGAGTTCTCATAAGCTTCATTCCTCATTTCGTTGAGCTCGTTGAGTTGAATCTTGCGATGATCACCGGCTTTGTTGATGTCGAAGTTAGCCCACTTCAAGGCCCAGTTCGCCTTATATTCCAGCTCGATGGGAAGGTGGCATGCTTTCTCGTACACAAGACGATAAGGTGTACAACCGATCGGGGTCTTATAAGCAGTACGGAAAGCCCACAGAGCATCATCTAACTTATCGGCCCACGCGGCGCGATGCTCTCCCATAGTACGATCCAAAATTCGCTTCAATCCACGGTTGGAAATCTCGGCTTGCCCATTGGTTTGGGGATGATAGGCGGTGGAAAAATGGTGATTGACACCATACTTAGCCATGACTCTTGCAAATTGATCATTGCAAAAATGAGTCCCACGGTCACTGATAATAGCACGAGGAACACCGAATCGAGCAAAAAGCTGCTTCAAAAAGTTCACAACCACCCTCGCATCGTTCGTAGGGAGAGCCTGGCTTCAACCCATTTGGAAACGTAGTCAACGGCGACGAGGATGTACTTGTTCCCTTTGGAGGATGGAAATGGCCCCATAAAGTCGATGCCCCATACGTCAAAGATTTCACATTCCTGTATGAAATTTTGAGGCATCTCATCTTTATGTGTGATCTTGCCTTGGCGTTGGCAAGCATCACAATGCTTAACCATTTCGTGAGCATCACGATAAATGGTGGGCCAATAGAATCCAGAATCAAACACTTTCTTAGCGGTGTAGTTGGGACCAAAGTGACCACCGGTGGGTCCTTTATGGCAAGCAGCAAGGATTTGTAAAGCTGCCGGTCCATCAACACAACGACGAATGATCAGATCAGCACATTGTTTGAATAGATAAGGGTCATCCCAAAAGTAAGTCTTAACATCATTCAAGAACTTCTTCTTTTGTTGGGATGTTAACCCTTTGATGAGAATACCACCCGCTAAGTAGTTTGCAATGTCGGCAAACCACGGGGTGTCATCAAGATTGAGATTTATAGACATTAAGGTTTCAAGGGGGAAAGAGTCATTGATCTCTTTGTTCGGATGATCCCCTTGATATGGATCCTCAAGTCGACTCAGATGATCCGCGGCCAGGTTTTTGGCACCCTTCTTGTCACGAATTTCAATGTTGAATTCTTGAAGGAGTAAAACCCAGCGAAGAAGTCTTGGCTTAGAGTCATGCTTAGTCATCAAGTACTTCAACGCGGAATGGTCCGTGTATACGATGGTGGTGGATAAAACAAGTTAGGGGCGAAATTTTTCAAAAGCATAGACAACAGCTAAAAGCTCTTTTTCGGTTGTCGTATAATGCAATTGAGCCCCCGTCATTGTTTTGCTAGCATAGTGGATTGGTTGGAAGTGTTTATTCACTCTTTGGCCCAAAACCGCACCAATAGCAAAGTCGCTAGCATCGCACATCAATTCAAAAGGCAGCTCCCAATTAGGGGTAACCAAGATCGGTGCCTTAGTTAGCTTATCCTTAAGAAGATTGAAGGCTTCGATACACTCTTTAGAAAAGACAAAAGGAGTATCTTTTTCCAAGAGGTGGGTCATCGGGCGAGCGATTTTAGAGAAATCCTGAATGAATCGACGATAGAAGCCCGCATGACCCAGAAAACTTCTCACACCCTTCACGGTTAAAGGTGGAGGTAATTTGGCTATGACATCTACTTTAGCATGGTCGACTTCAAGACCGGCTTGTGTCCTAGCACAATGCCTTCTTTTACCATAAAATGGCATTTTTCCCAATTCAGAACAAGGCGAGTGTCTTCGCACCGCTGAAGCATACATTCCAAATTGGCAAGGCAAGAAGAGAAGGAATCCCCGAAGACCGAGAAATCATCCATGAAGACTTCCATGGTTTGCTCAACCATGTCATGGAAGATAGCCAACATGCACCTTTGGAAAGTCCCGGGGGCATTGCATAAGCCAAAAGGCATCCTTTTGTAAGCAAATGTGCCATAGGGACAAGTGAATGTTGTCTTCTCTTGATCTTGGGGATCGATGGGTATTTGGAAATAACCCGAGAAACCATCAAGAAAGCAGTAATATTCATTACCCGCTAATCGTTCAAGCATTTTGTCCATAAAAGGTAGAGGGAAATGATCCTTTCTCGTGGCATCATTGAGTTTGCGGTAGTCTATAAAAACTCTCCACCCAGTAATGAGACGGGTAGGAATCAACTCGTTGTTTGCATTGGGCACAACGGTGATTCCGCCTTTCTTAGGCACACAATGGACTGGACTAACCCATGGTGAATCCGAAATAGGGTAAATCATACCCGCATCAAGAAGTTTGATAACCTCTTTTTTGATGACTTCATGGATTTTAGGATTCACCCTTCGTTGGCTTTTAATGGTGGGCTTAAAGTCGTCCTCCATGAGAATTTTATGTGTGCAAAAGTGAGGATCAATTCCGCGAATGTCAGAGATTTTCCAAGCGATAGCTCTTTTATGCTTCTTCAACACGGCGATGAGTCAGGATTTTTCTTCTTCTTTCAGGTCCTTCGCGATGATGACCGGTAACTTCTCGTTGTCTTCAAGGAAAACGTACTCAAGATGAGGAGGTAGGTCCTTAAGCTCAAGAGTGGGAGGATCCTCAATAGATGGTAACACTAACGATGGATCATCATTAGTCACCTCTTTAGGAGAAGGAGGAGAAAACGGGTCTTCATTGAGAAGTCTCTTAATAGTACGAATGTCTTCATCCCAATCGGTGGACGAATTATCATACTTAATATCGAGAGGACCCAAGCTAGCTTCGAAATCATCCAAGTCACTTTCTCCAAAAGGAGTCAATGCCGGAGCAATTGAGGCAACGGTCTTAACATTGGGTAGAGAAGAGAGAGTACTTTTGCAAGCATCATGAAAATGTTCTTCACAAGCCTCATCGAGAACATCAATAGCATTAACACTCTCATATGAATAAGGTTGCTTAGAAAGCTTACCCATGTTGAAGACAATTTTATCGTCACCAACTCTCATGATTATTTCACCCGCGGCTACATCAATGAGAGTGCGACCGGTCCTCAAGAAGGGACGTCCAACAATTAATGGAACACGAGGATCCATCTCGTAGTCAACGACAACAAAATCCGCCGGGAAGGTGAATTTGTCAATGCCAACAAAGACATCTTCGGCTATCCCCACTGGATAAGCAACCGTACGGTTGGCTAATTCCAAAGTCATTTTAGTGGGGACTAGCTCCGGGAGAGATAATTGCTTCCAAACACTTAAAGGCATTAAGTTTATACTGGCACCTAGATCGGCTAAGGCCATGCAATTCTCTACTCCGGGGAAGTTGCAAGGAATCAAGAAGCGACCCGGATCACCAAGTTTGGTGGGCAATTTCCTTAAGAGCACTGCGGAGCAGTTCTCATTAAGTTGGGTCTGCGCAATGTCAAGAAGCTTCTCCTTGTCACTTAGAAGATCTTTAAACATCTTAGCGTATTTGGGCATGTGAGCGAGAGCCTCGGCAAAGGAGATGTTAAAATTAAATTGTTTAAAAATTTTGAGAAAGTTTGAAACTTGAATATCATCCTTGCTCTTTTGCTTCTCTTTCCTCAACCTTTAAGGATAAGGTATATTGGATGAAGAAGAAGGCTTTAGGGGAGTAGGATCACTCACAACCACGGGTGGTGGGGAAATGGGGATAGAAGGTGAAGGAGGTGGGGAAAGTTGCTCTTTTTCCTTATTCACAATCACGGGTGGAGGTGTAGGAAGCTCGGGTTCCGTATAACCTTTTCCACTACGAGTGGTGATTGCTTTCATCTCCCCTCTTGGATTCGCAACGGTGTGTTGATCCCAAACTTAGATCGATTAGCTTTGTGTATACGAGATTAGATCAAGTAATACACGTAGAGAAACCTTTGTATATGCTTTATGAATCTAAGTGTTATGCGGAATTTAACACTTAAACAAGAACACACAACGATATAAACAAACTTTCACTTTGATTATCAATATCAAACTTGCTTACAATGAAAGATGTTTACGAACGAAACCTTATATGAAACTTATATTAAACATTAACCTAAAGGCCTTCTTTTATAGACATAAGAAGCCTTGTACAATAATCTACGTATCAACTATTCTAGGTAAAGATAAATATAGAAAATACATTGTTGTTCCTATCTTTACTAGAAGTATTCTAGAATATAATACACGCGTAGAATATATCTTCCATCAGTGCTTGTCTTCAATGTGTCAACGCTTGACTTTAACCTGTCAACGCTTGAGCTGTCAGCGCTTGTTTTGTTCTTGTCAACGCTTGTTTTGTTCTTGTCAGCGCTCAAGTGATCTGGCTTTAAATTTATTCCCAACAATCCTCCCCTAAACTTGATATCCACTCTTATAATCAAGTTTCTGAATAAGCATTAAGGACTAGGAGGAATCTTACAAACCTTCTCATATTGATAGTGAATAAATCTGATCAAATCTTTTGCCACGTCACTTGAATAATCTATTTCCAGCTGAGTGTCCTTCATCTTCTCCAAAATAGCCTTGGATATGAAATACTGAGCATCCACAAGTAGATACTCAGCAAACTTTGTAGAACTCAAATGGTATACACCAGCAGCTGAATATAACCTCCATTGAAGACCACTGAGGTCATCTTCAAGATCCTTCCATATTGCAGGATCCTCATCTTTTGGTCCACACATTCTTTTGAATGTGGTCCAAAGTTTTATTCCATTAGCTGAAGTTGGTGCTTCAGTCTCATACTTGGTCTCCAGCAACCTCCAAAGGTCCACCAAGTCTTCTCTATCACAACTTGCAAACAAAGATATGAGAGTGGTAAAAGTGTGTACCTCCTTGCCAAATCTGCCAATCTTCCAGAACCCACATTCATCCTCATCATAGCTCACAATTGGATTCCTGGAATCTAATGGTAACACTTGCACCATATCTGAAGCTTCTAATGGAGAGAGCTTGAGGCTCTTTCTTATAACTGCTTCACTTGGATATAGTGGATCCATATCTTTTGGAAACTCAAATGAAATTCCCTTCTTCACTGGCCTGGGAATCATCATAGCTTTCTTGATTTCCATTTCTTCTGCAAGTTCCTCCTTTCTTTCATCTGAAAGAAGTCTGAGAGTGTTTGCTTCCTGCACTCTCACCCAAATGGGATAAGCCCTGTTTTCCAACTCATCAAATGTCAAAGCCTTCAACTTCTGATATGTCCATCCAACTCCATGACATCTGAGCAACATAAAGTAGAGCTCCCTTCTATCCCTTTTCAACTATGAGAATATTGCTTGCCTTGTGTTTCAAAATTACCTGGCAATCCTTCTGAACTCTAATAAGAAGCTTCAAACCCCATATTTGATCTGAAATGGTCAAGTCTGGATTATCCATGCATCTGTCTTCCCAAGCATTGTACATTTGAACCACCTCTGGCATGTCAAAGTTAACCTGCAATTTCAATTCTCTCAACTTTTCCCTAGCAAACTCATCACCATACTCAAGCCTTTCAGGTTCTATAATCATCACACTTGAGTCTGAGCTAGCTTCATCACTTCCTTCTTCTGAAGTCACAACAAATGGTGACTTTTCCTTTTCATCTTGTTCCATCATTTGTGCAGCTAATCTTCTATCAAACTCAACTTGAGCTGCATCCTTTGGAACAATCTCTTCTACCATTTTACCCTTACCCTTATCTGATGGTGCAATGGTTGGTAAGGTAGATGGTAATACCTGAGTAGAAACCTCCTTGATGATAGATGATGACTGGGATACATCACCTTCATATACAGGTCTATCAACGCCCAAATTTGTTCTATCAGCGCCCAAAATATTTCTGTTAGCGTCCAAATTTTCCTTGTCAACGCCCAAATATCTTCCCTCAGCGCCTTGTGTAACCTCTCTCAACATAGCTGTAAATGATAAATTTAAGTTGGTAGGAGAGACTAAGGACGTATCAAAACCTGTTTGTTTCTTCAAAGTTGTAAGGGCCTCAGCAACATCCATTGATTGACCATCCTGGCTGCCCTTATCACTCAGATTTATTTGATTTTCCTCCCCTTTGGAAGATTCCTCCATACCCCTCCTGGCACGATCACTTTCCAAAACAACAATCCTCTCCCTCAATTGCTTGAGTTCAAGGCCTTGTGAGCTGACAATTTGTACTAAGTCTGCATTTTGCTTTTGCAAGCTTATGCAGACTGCCGTCAATTCCATAAGAGTCATTGGTTCCAGTCTGCCCTCTTCTAAAATGGGGATTTGACCACCCAAGTCAGATTCATTGGGCATGGATGAGGACTTAAGTATGGTGGGACTGCCTTGGCCAGCATCTAAGCCTGAACCAATAGTCTCAGCCTCATCCAGGTCACCAGCCACACTTATGGTGGTGGTTCTCTCTGCTACATGGCTAGGACCACCAGAGGAGAACACCCCAGTAGTCCTTTGGCGTCTCATCAACCTATATTCAGGAGGTGTGGAAGATGGTGTGGAAGAATGGGTAGATGTGGGTTGGTTAAGGGGTGTTTGGGATTGTGAAGGTTGTGTGTCAGCGTTGGAAATAGGCACATCAACGCCAACATTGAGTGTGTCAGCGTTGAAGGATTCTGAGTCAATTTGCATTTGTTCAGGTGAAGGTAAAGGTTCAGGAATTGGTTCAAGTTGTGGTGGAGGGTTAATTTGAGGTTGGGGGTCTGGTTGGGGTTGTGCTGCTGCAATAACAGCAAGCATGGCTTGGGTTAAAGGTAGGTCTCTATAGGGTGGTGAGTTCATCTTCATAAAAATAGCTTTCTTTTGCTCAGGGATTTTATAAAAATCATTGTGATCCCTTGAGCAGTAACCTTGATCATCAAAAACCATTTGCAGAAAACGGGGATAAGCTAAAGTCATTTTTGTCCCCTTGTTTTTACACATCCCCTCAAAAATCATCTTAGAATAGTTAAATTTTTGCCCTGTTGCAATGCACACAATAGCACTGGCAATGGATCTATTGATCTCATTGTGTGCAGTACATTTGGGACTCAAACATTGAAGGAGGACATGTATGAGGTACTTCCAGGCTGGGGGAAATTCCTTCTTATGATACTTATTGAGAGTACCTTCATCAGGAAAAGGATATCCCAAAGCCCTAAGCCCTTGTTCTATTTCATTTATGGGAAGGGTGGCTATACCATCAGCATCAGCAAGATGCAAGGCTTGGCGTACCAAGGCCTCAGTAACCACCCAAGATCTCCCATGAACAATAGAAGTCAATGTGGTCACTCCATTAATTGTTGAGGAACTAACAGTGTTCCAAAACTGCTTAATGTGTGTGACTAGAATGAGCGGTGCATGAGAAAGAGCATACCTTAATGGGGATGCATTCAAATACGCCACCATTTGTGTGTATTGAGGAAACAGAGTATCATCAGCAGCAAGATAAGCAATCATGTTGTGTTGAGATCTGAACCCCAATTCCAATTCTGTTGGTTTAAACTTTGGTGCCATTGATGAAAGCTGTTAATTTTAAGTGAAGAAGATGAAGTTGATAAGAGAAGATTGTTAGACAAGAAGTATAGATACCCTGTTAAAAATAGGAGCCAAATTTATAGGAGAAAAAGAATGCATGTGATTGGCCCAAAAATAGGCAAAGATTTTCAAAAATCAATCATGAAAATATTGAAAAAGTGATAAGTTATCTCATGCATTAAATGAAAGTAACAACTCCTAAAATTACGGCTTGAAAATATGTCAAAAAGTAACAACTGGGTAGGTCCCATTGAGTGTCAACGATCAAAAATAACCTATCAACGCCCAACGGCTATAATCTTGTCAACATTTGCCTATAGCCATGTCAACGTCCAATTTGGTCACAACAACGCTTGGAAAATTCTTGTCAGCGTCCAAAAATAAAAGTGTTTTAAAAAATGAAAAATGACCTTAACAAGTAATTTATCCTAGAGAAGATAACCAAAAGCTGATAATTATCATAGGGCGGCAAGCACTGTCCAGTTATGCACACTTGCATAAGCAAGATAGACATAACAGTCCTCTAGTGTCCCTTGCTAACCAAAACTCTTAACAACCAAGTTACCTTATAAAATCCTTGTTACTCCCAGGTAAATCCCATATCAAAATCATTCCCAAGTCTCCCAACAGACCACAACCAATTCTAGGCCAAAAATGTCTTGGCAGCATGCATAGTATATCAACTTTGCATGCTATAGTGCCTCATGAATTAGTAAAACTAACTCATACTCACCTGTGGACACAATCTAGAATTGTGATAAGAGTATCATATGGATACCCAAACATCCTAAAGATTCCTAAAACCTCCCCTTAAACTATGATTGATGTAGGTTTTTCGTACACGTTTTAGGAAAAACGTGTATGAGTAGCAAGTATTAAGCGTTACGTCTTAGGAAAAACGTAAAACCGAATAAATGCGGGTTCGTTCTCGGAGGAGGTGTGTGTATTAATGTGCCAATATATAAAATAACAATGTTTGGATTAGTGACGTTTTTGGTTTAAAGAGAGAAAAATAAAAGATGAGCTAAGACTACGATTAAACTACGACGTTTTGACGTAAAATGCGAACGTAAATACGTAAAACGTGACAAAATTAAAAATAAATCCTAAAAATTAATTAAAATATTAAACTAAGTCTTAAATAATATAAATAAGAATAAAAATCCAACAAATATATTTTAAAACCTTTTATTAATTAAATATTCAATTTTTAATGCTAATTAAAGCCCAAAAATTAAATATAATTAACAAAATGCCCAAAATATTAATTTATTGAACTAATAAGTCACTTATATTATTTAAAGACTAAAAACTATTTTTCCTAAATTTTCAAAACTATTTTTCTATTTTTAAAACACTAAAAACTATTTTTAAACTAAAATAATCATAAAAAAATAATAAAATAATGCCAAAATTAATTTAACAATTTTAAAAATCCTAAATTACCCTAATGAACAGTATAAAATTGAAAAAGTTTGAAAAAAGTAAAAATTTGCACTAAAAGACAAAACAGATTAATAATTAAACCCTAATTAAACTAATTTAATTATAAAAAATAATTAAAAAGAGTGAACAGTAAATATTTTTAAACTAAAAATCTTAAACTAATTTTCTAAGTCTAAGAAAAATTTTAAATCTGAAAAATATAAAGTTTTACCACTAAAAGACAAAAACAGAATAATTAAAAAAGTAATTAAAAATGCAATAAAACCTAAAAAATACTTAATGAACAGTAACAAAAAATTAAATTATACTGAAAAATCAGAAATTAAAAAAGAAAAATAATGCAAGAAGTTTTAAACCCTAATTCTTAAAAAAGTTCACAAAAGACAAATTTTTAAGATTCTGAAAGTGACACTTGGTCACTTTCTGTCTTCTTGTGCAATCAGTGGAAACAAAAGCACTAGCAGGGGTAATGAAGTTCCCACTGCTAGTGCAATATCAAAGTCTGGTGGTTTTGGAGCTTAGGAAAGCTCTTGTTTCTTGGAATTAATGGACAAGAGGGGCACCCCCACACTTATGAAAGTGTGGGGAGTCAGTTTTAGCACAAAAAACACCAAGCACAATACAAGATTAACACAAAAATAGGCAATTAAATTGACTGTTTATGGTTTGCTGACTGATGAACAGTGGACTGGTAAACTTGGCAAGAAAATGGATTTCAAAGCTCAAAATCTGGATGGCTATCTACCCAATTAACAATTCAGCTACCAACATCCCTAAACTAACATCATACCTAAGAGTCTACAAGATTGGTGGTCCATTTTTACCTAAAACAAGGCAGTAATGATGAACTTTCTAATTTTCAGCTAGTATTACCAAAAATGAGCATGCAATTTCTACTTTTACTCTAACAAACTTAAACAAACTTACTGACCTACCTATTGTTGACCTAAGTGGTGTGTATGAGTGGAGTTTAACAATTTTACTGTCACTTAAACCTGCCAAATCCCTAAACCCAAACACCCCCTTATATTCAGAAACCTTGATTTTTCAAACAAAGACTAATCAAAAGCAACCTAAACTGATTTCCTATGGTCTAAACATGCTCACAAACCTATATTAAGTATAATCAAGCAGAAACATAAACACAAAAATGGATTTCTCACAAATTCATACAACTCACATAAAAATCTCACAAAACTATACCAATGGGGTTCAAAGCCACTTACAAGCTGAATGCCTTCCAAAGGTTGGTGTTCTGAGCTTTTAAGGAGCTTGTGAGAAGTGCAAGAAAGTGTAGAGACCCCTGTTGGAGTTCAACAACAGAACTAGGGGAAAACAATATCTTCAAAACAGGAAAGTGGAAAGATGAATGATGCAATGGTCTTGTTCCTTGCTTCCTGCACAAACACAATCAACCAGGAGACACTTCAAGTAGCAAAAGACCACAAGCTTAAAGCTGGTGGCTTTTGCTACAGTAAGATTAGTACAAAAAATAACACAAAATCTCTTGAAAACAGATTTTTTTGAAACTCAAATATCACTTGAAAAACCTTTGATAACAATCTTAAACAAGACCTTGGATTTACCTTCTTGGATTCCACTTTCACTTCCTCCAAAAAGGTTTATCCAATTAATAAAAACTTTCTTCAAAAACTTAAATGACTGAAAATCTGAAAACGTTTTAGCTAGACCTTGGAAACTTTAAGAAACTTCAAACCTACTTGCAAAATACTGAATTAAACTACTGAAAACATGTAAAAGGAACTCAGAGTTGCACATAAAAACGTTCATTGTCATTAATAGTTTTTTAAAGATACAAAAACTGGAACAAGAGGTGCATTCACATGCGAATGCCCTCTTTATACTAAATGATAGAACATTCTAGTATACTAAACCCTAAATACATAAAAATCCTATAATGCCCTTGTTGACTGAAATTTGAAATTGGTCTTCTTGCCATCTTGTGATTGAAAGTGATATGCCAGCTGTTGATTTGATCTTGGACGTTCTTTTTGTGCTTTGGGAGCAAGGAAGGCATGAGGTTCGTTGATTGGACTGTGAAATTCGTTTATTGCCAAATATGGAGGAGCAGGGGAGGGACCATGTGACATGTGGAGTCTCTTGGAGGGTGTTTATGTGAGTGGGTTTTAGTGAGGGGACAGTTTATTGATGATCTGGAGGTACTCAGGCAAAATCCCTTTGATTAGACATAATTAGGATTAGGTTTATAGGGATTAGGGGTGGTGAGCAGTTGGGTTTAATCCATTTGGGGGATAATTAACTTTTTGAAATTCTGTTTCCCCCACTTAATAATTAAACATGTTTAATTTAAAAAAATGGGTTCAAAAAGGTTTTGTGATATGGTTGTATACAAATTTGGATTGGTTCGTTCATTGAAAGTGGACTGGTGGGTGACGTGTCAAAAGGAGAGTGGTGGGTTAAGAATGCTGTCTGGCCACAAATACCCCTCCATGTTCTTTCTTCTTTGCACTTTGTAACAAATAGCTTCAAACTCTCTTTCCCTTTGTTTTTAACTTTCAGCACTTGTCAAAAATGGCACATGATATTTGCAAACTTTAGTAAAGGATCATAAATGCAAATAATGCATTCTTCAAGGGCTTCCATGTATAATCTTGACATATTAGGGACCCACATGCAATAAATGAGAATTGCAAGGGTATAATATGACAAGTCTTCCAAAGTAGAGGGACCAAAGTTACCAAATCTTCAAACTTCAAGGACTTGATAGGAAAATCATGATTCGGGTCCGGTTCTTTGTGCGGCTTCGTTTCCCGTGTTCGTTTTTGCTTGATTCCTTTGATCTTTTGGTGAATTCACGATATCCGTACCTGAAATACACAATGAACAAACACAGGCATATTTTGGGTATTTTGATGACATTTTAAGCGTATTAAGCCCGATTTGGACGATGAGACTATGTATAAATACAGTCTCATCACTCCCCCATACTAAACCATTGCCGTGTCCCCACGCAATGCTAGAATTAAGTATCATAGCACTTCCAAAATTCATTTTATGATGACTTTTATTGAAGACATAAATTTAAAAAACTACTACACGTGTTTTAGACATAATGTATTGTTTTCATCACGATTAAGTGACTTTGGGATCATAGAACAAGAACACGTGAATGCTTCGTTAGAAATAATTTCGTCGTCCTCGATTTTCACCCAATTCCATGCTAAGCGTGTAACGAGATCATTGTTATTATAAGTTAGCAACACGATCACATCTTATGAGTGTTAATTACGAACCTAAACTCCCTTATTCCTACTTGGTATCTCTTATATTTTATTTTTGTCTTAATGATCACGAGGATACATCATTGACTTATGCGTGAATAGAGATTAAGTCTAAAAATAGAAACTTAACGGTGTAACCAAAATCATCAAATCAATAATTCATCCCAATAGACAACGATGTCAAAAAATTAAGTAAACAAGAAGGATCGATAAACACGGTTTTATAACGGTTTTGAACATGAGACTTATTACCAAGACTTTTATACGCCCCCTAACGGAAGGGCCTTATTATCTTTGGTTTACCTCCATCTTTTATTCAACTTCGCCATGAAGCTTTTATTATGACTTCGGTCTTGTCTTGCCTTTTATTATCCGCCTCATCGGTGGTTTTATTAGCCAAAGACGTATATCCTCACGCTAAAGCGAATTTTGGATCTTTAAAGCTTCGAAGATTAAGGCTTGATTCACTTTCAATTTGGGCATAGATTTTTCGGCCTTGTGAGCTTCAAATTTTTGCTTAA
Organism: Glebionis coronaria; assembly: GCA_025667525.1. NCBI lineage: Eukaryota > Viridiplantae > Streptophyta > Magnoliopsida > Asterales > Asteraceae > Glebionis > Glebionis coronaria. The sequence goes on along the minus strand of CM046882.1, from coordinate 437,633,383 downwards.
TTTAGGTGAGCACTTAAAATCTTATTATTAGGTGAAGCTTTCGATTATTCGGGTGCCAATACTTCAAAACCGTGACGCTGGCGATACCTTAATGTTTTCCCAATTTAATTACATGGAAGCTACCAAAACAAATTAGAAACCCAACAATAGTGACTAAACCGCAAAATCAATATTTATTAACAATTTAATATGTAAAAGTGTTGGGAGAATAAGCTAATAATTACTACACATAAGATCGTGACGATTACTAGACTTATAAATAACTCTATCATTTCTCGTCCTCATTTAAGAGACTTGGCCTAAAAAGTTAAGGAATCGAAGCTAAGTGCTCAACACGCACGGTCGAGTCAAAAATTACTCTTATTCTCACCATCGGAAAACCTACATTCGTGTCTTAAACACTTATGAAAAGCAAAACAATTTAAAATTTGGCCATTTTTAGCCTTATTTTGCATAAAACGATAACAAAAAGATGAATATTGGATTGCGTGTTGACGTAAGCAAGGTGAAGTATCTACTCACCCCCCCATACTAAAACTAAACATTGTCCTCAATGTTTCGAGTCTAGGGGTGTAAACACCCCCATACTAGAGACGAAGTCGAATGCTTAATCTCGAGCATGGAAAGGGTAAAACGAATAACCTAAAAGCCGTTTATGAATTATGCTAATAAGATAAACGTTAGAACATAAAAGGATATCATCGGATATCGGAATCTCCAAAGGCAACGATCGAAGCTCGAGTGATCCGTAAAACGAACACGAGAGGCTTCAATGACGATGAACCTAATAAATCACAATCACAAACAACCACGGAACAAAGGTTGGAAGAGCACAAGTCCCCTCGTTACGTTAAACTAAGAAAGCGATAATATTTACAAGGATAAGCATGAGAATCCCCCACGAGGCACCTTGTTTTTGATAACCGAGTCAAAAGCTCGACTCGAATCCCCATAAATGTGATCATTTAGGGATAATCTTGGTTTGGTCATTTTTAGTGGGGCTTACATGATAAACAATGCCCAAAAGTACGTGGAGTACTTTAAAAACCCGATAAACGTATACCAGGGTCAAAGATAGCGTCTTCGTTTTCGGATGAAAGACGAAACAACGCTACTCCAACGTGAACCCCAATGGGGTAGAAGAAAATAGATGAGAAGTAGAAAGGTGGGGCAATGGGTAAGGCAAACTTATGATCTACTCGAGGTAGACTCACACCAAGCACACGAAAAGATTTTCCATTTATTGCATCGGTGGAAGACCGAGATTTCCCTTTACAAGCAATTCCGGGATCGTAAATCTCGTCCTCGGTGGAGAAATGGGAGGGAACATTTGGGGCTTCCCCCACACTAAAACCACACACACCATCGTCAAAAGGAGTAGACGAGGTGGTAGCACTCATATAACGCGGTGATGACGGAGTTAAACATGTAGAAAAATCTTTTAAAACATTTTTAAAATCTTTCCCTTTTTCATCGTTCAAAAACTCTCTATGAAAACCCGATTTGATAATGTCGAAAATATTTGGCGTGTCAAATTGAAAATTAGTCGCGCTAAAAATCCTCACATTTAAGTCATTGGTGGGAGGGGGGTGGCGGATTATATAAGTTCTCAAAACGTTTATCAATAAAGAACACCGCCCCCTCGCGGTCTACATACTCGTCATCCTCATGAACGTCGATCTCATCGATTTCTTCATCAAAGATAGGCTTGTCAAACCAAGGTTTGTCATTCCCCTCCTTGAGTATCTTAGAAACTCTCTCAAAAAGATCACGATCAAGCACGAAACCATCATTCTTTTGTGGGGATCGTTGATAAGTTAGATCCTCACGAATGTGGTAAACGTCATTCTCAAATGAGGAGTGTTGATTAGGTAACTCCTCGAGAATTGGATTTTTAGTGGTCACATGAGTTGGTTCGTCATAGAAAATAAGACGTTCCAACTCATTAAGTTCATCCTCGATTTTAGAAAGATCGACCTCACTTGTAGGTGGAAGTGAAGGCATAAGAGCTAGCTCTCGTTCAATGATTTCCTCAATCTCGGGATCAAACTCATAATCATCGTACTTTACATGTTTCTTCTTAGGAGAATCAAAAATAGCATGTGGATGTCTAAGTACGTGATCAAACTCGGCAAAATCGCCATCGTCATCGTCAAAGAAAGAGTCGATGTGAGCACTCACAACCATGGACTTACAAGTCAAATGACTATGCTTAGGTGACTTTTCTAAGACGAGAGGATCGATGTCGATAAACCCTTTAGCCTCAACGGGTGTTGGGCTAGGCAAAGGAGGCACTTCGATGGAGTTAGAAGTTGAAGCCTCAAAGACGTGGTCCTTCGAAGGTGGTGAAGACGAATCCATTTTGGTCATTGTTGTGATGGCATTAACGTCACCCTTCGGAATTGGTGTTTCACTTGTTTCGCTAAAAACATCCCAAAGTGAGTTTTCATTCATAAATTTACACATACCCTTTTGACTTAGGTACACGTATTCTTTATCATTAAAATCATCATCCTTAAAACCGTTTTTCTTAATTCTTTCAAAACATACGTCAAGCTTCATTCTTTCCGCTAAAGTAAACATTTTGAAATCATTAGAATTTGAATCATTAGGTTTTGAAACCTCGGTTTTTTCATTCTCATTAAACCCTTGGGATTTTCTAGCGAAAAAGTCTATTTTCTCATCCCCATATCTCATAGTAAGTCTCCCCTCGTGAACGTCGATTACGGTTCGAGCCGTCGATAAGAATGGTCGGCCTAAAATAATGGGACATTTAGGGTCACACTCGTAATCGGATATAACGAAATCCGCGGGAAAAACAAACTTTCCAATCCTAACATAGACATCCTCGACTATTCCAATTGGTATTAATGGAGTACAATTTGCAAGCTCAATTGTCATGTTCGTGGGGGTAAGCGAAGGTGATAGGTGTGTAAACACCCATCTTTTCTACCACTTAATTACAATAATAACCGGACCAAAACGTGTATTTTATGTCTTTTATGTCGGAATTACAAAAGTGGAAAAGGAACGGAAGTCCAAGGCCAATTCTGAAGATTTATCGAAGAAAAAGTCAAAAGACGGAAGTTTACCAAAAACCGAAGAACTCGAGTCTAATTTATTGAAGAAATTAAAGACGAGTTTAAAAGAAATCCCGAGCCACAAGTCATTAGAGTCCAAGTAAAGAAGATTAGAAGGAAAAAGGACTAATGGTGCAATTAATGAAGATTATATGCTTAAGGACCTAATGACGCAATTAAGAGAAAATGAAGAAGGGGAGGAAGCTTCCTAATCCTCCCCTATATATAGTTAGGATTTGTTAATCATTTCTTGTTGTAAGCTAACTTGACAAATTAGCTCTTCCACCTTTATTTTATGCACATTTAAATACTTGTCCATTTAATTACCTTGTCTTGCACCTTAATTACCATTTAATTCAAGTAAGTTTTTCTTTTTAATTCTTGTCAAGCTTTATCTATATCTTGTTATTCTCATTCTTCCTTTCTTATTCTTTGATTGTTATTGTTTATGTTTATGATCTTGGTTTTGTTGATTTATTTAAGTGGGTTTTGATTATTTTGATTTAGTTTTGTGAGTTTGATTAAATTGGATTGATTGTTTATGCTTAATAGTTGTTTATTTGCTTGTTTGATTTGATCTTGTGTTTATTTTAGCTTAGTTTTTGTTATATCCGTGCTATTTTCACTTTCCTTGTTCTTCGGATCTCTTTTCTGTTCTTGCCAGATTCGTCCCCAGCAACATTCCGAATAGTTCTGTTTTATCGAGCTCTATACGGAATATTTCTTATTCCGAACAGAGGATTTATTCCGCGTAACAGTTTTGTAGAAGTTGCTTATTCGGAATATTTAATTATTCCGCATAGGGGTTTTGAAGAAATTGCTATTCGGAATATCCTGTATTCCGAATAGGGGTGATTTTTCCGCATAGACTTGGCTTTCCGCATAGGGAAGTATTTTCCGCATAGAAGGATTTTTCCGCGTAGAAGATCTTTCCGAATAGGCTCTTTATTCCGAATAGGGACAGCTATTCCGAATAGGGGATTATTCCGCATAGGGTCTAATATTCCGAGTAGACAAATATTCCGAATAGGGCTATCTTTCCGAATAGGTGACAGTTATTCCGAATAGCATTTATTCCGAATAGGAGTTTATTCCGGATAGGGAAATCTTAGTTTTTAGTTTTCTGCCTTTTCAGTTTAAGCTTTATTTTTCCCGCCTTTTTCCTTACTCGCACCTTAAGTTTATTTACCTTAGTTTAAGATTTAGTTTAGTTGCGTTTTAAGTTTGCCTTAGTTAGATTTAAGTTTGCGTTATTTACTTTATTGCCCTTTAGTTTTAGTCGCGCTTTAAATACTTACACTTTATTTTAATTAGACTTAGATTTACTTTAATTGCACTTTTACTTTAATTGTTTTGCACCTTTTATTTTCAAAACTACAACGACACATCTTTATTTCACCAAAGTTCAACTGAGTCACACATTAAACACAAGTTTTTCAATTCGAAGAGAACAACATACTTAAACGAATCTTTTTACCTGGCTAAAAGCCAGTTATTAAATGGCGCCGCTGCCGGCTCTTTTCGTAAAGATCAACAGTTTTTTGTGAGAGACACGTTGCTTTTTGGGATCCGTTCACTTGTGAACGTTATTTTTCTTGCATAAAAAATTCAAAAATCATAAAAATTAAAAAATTCATAAAAACCATAAAAATTAAAAATTTCGAAAATCCAAAAAGATTTTATCTTTATTGTGTATATATATTGTCTTTGTGTTTGGTTTTGTTTTCTTTTGCATTTTCAGGTGTATGCGTACTAGATCTTCTAATTATCAAGAGCCCGAGCCTCAAGAAGATTTAGATATGGCAGGTGTTAACAACAACAACATTCCACCGAACCTGAATAATAATAATAACAACAATGCTCTTCCACAGCCCGATCTTCGGACCATGGAGGAACTTTGTCAACCAACCATGTTTGGACGAGGAGGACCGATTGCGCCGATGCAAATCAACGCTCCTGAGTTTTCGTTGAAGCACCACATGATTCAGCAAGTACAAACTAACCCATTCCGTGGATTGCCTGATGATGATGCCAACAAACACCTCGACAAGTTCATTACAATCACCCAAAGCATGAAGTTGCCTGGGGCCACAATGGATGTACTTCGCCTACAACTCTTCCCGCATACTTTATCGCATCATGCCGAGAAATGGTTTGATCGTCTCCCGAAGAATTCTATTCACACTTGGGATGACATGACTCAACGCTTTTTGTCGCGCTACTTTCCACCATCCATGGTCACAAGCCTTCGCAATCAGATCAGCGGTTTCATGCAAGATCCCGATGAATCTCTTTTTGATGCATGGGAGAGATATAATGTCTTGATCGACTGTTGTCCAAACCACAACATGCTTCCGGTCACCTTGATCGATACTTTCTACAACGGATTGACTTTTCGAGATCGTGATACGATCAATGCAGCCGCCGGTGGCACTTCATGAAAAGGAGACCCGGGGAGTGTAGAGAGTTAATTGAAAACATGACTACTCATCATAAGAACTGGGATTCCTCTGCTTCTTCTAGAAACAACACGAGAGTCAATGTTTCCTCAACCTCAGCAAACCCTGAGATGACCGAACTCACCCGCATGATGGCTGAAATGAGCAAAAGTATTACGCTTCTCGCTTCAAACCAACAACAACAACAAGTTAAAGCGGTTGCTAATCCTTGTGAAACATGTGGCGGTCCTCACCCATACACCGATTATCCTTCGACACAAGGAAATCTGGAAAATGTGTATGCAGCTTACGGTAATTATTCACCGGAAAATTACCAAGCTAGACAACAAGGGGATAGAAATCTGCTGAGCTACCGTTCAAACAACTACCTTTCACCTGGTTTTTCTCCTCAAAACCAAAACCCCACCAACAACTACAATAGAAGCAACCAAATCCCACCTCGTGCTTCTAACCCTTATCAACCACCCACCCAACAACACCCACCCATTAATCCCGATGTTGACACAATCATGAGAACTCAAGGTGAGCAAATCAAGAATCTACAGAGCCAAATAATCAATTTGAAAGGAGATATCTTGAAGCAAGGTAATGACATCAGAACAGAGGTTCGTGATAATCTTCAATCCTCTTTCATCACTCAAACAACTGAATTGAAGAATCTGTTGGCTAGTTTCTTGCCCGAAGCTCAACCTTCTTCTTCTTCGGGTTCTCTACCTTCAAACACCGTCACTAATCCGCGAGCTAATGTGAGTGCTATAACTACGCGTAGTGGAATTACCATTGTCAATCCATCTGATTCACCACCATCATCTACACCTCCTCCACCACCATATATCCCTACTCCTCTTACACTTAGTGATAGTACACCATTACCGTCTCCGCCTCGTCATGACGATGTATCTCGGAAGGACCCTTCAACATCACAACCTTCACCAACTACACCTTCACCTAACCCTTATCAACCTAGAATCCCATACCCTTCTCGCATAGGCAAGACCAATGATCTAACCAAGAATGACTGCCAAGTATCGAAATATGTGGATATGCTATCTAAAATGACCATCAACATTAGCCTTGTTGAAGCACTTTGCCATATGCCGAAATTTGTCAAAGCATTCAAGGAATTGCTTAGCAAGAAGGAGAAGCTGATTGAACTCGCCAACACACGCTTAAATGAAAACTGCTCTGCAGTCCTTCTTCGAGAACTTCCGGAAAAGCTTGGAGATCCCGGTCGTTTTGTGTTGCCTTGCGTGTTCAACAAAACTGAAGAATTTACTGCCCTTGCCGATCTCGGGGCTAGTATTAATCTTATGCCACTAAGTGTTTGGAAAACACTATCATTGCCCGACCTCATTCCAACAAAGATGACTCTCGAACTTGCTAATCGCACTCTCGCTTACCCCGTTGGTATAGCCGAAGATGTGTTTCTTAAAGTTGGCACATTTACTTTTCCGGTTGACTTTGTCGTAGTAGATTATGAAATGGACCCTCGTATTCCTTTAATACTTGGTCGGCCATTCTTGAGAACCGGACGTGCTTTAATAGATGTGGCCGAAGGTGAGTTAATCTTACGAGTCGGGGATGATTCTAAAGTTTTTAAAATGGGAAAGCTTACAAGCAAATCCTTTGGAGGCCGAGAATCAGTGAATATGATAAATGTGCTCGATGACTTTACCGTCCATGAAAATCCGCTATTCGAGTCTTCCACTGACAATCCACTCTTTGAAGATAATGTGGATGATTCTCACTCTACTTTGGACGCTTCTCCCATTTATGATTCACCACCGGTCTTTGATGCTTATGATGATGATGATTCTAGCTCAGATTCGGATGATTTTGACTATACTTCTGAGTATCCTGAGCTGCCCACATTCGATGATTTTGATGAGGCCGATACTCTTTCGAGCGATTCTTCACATGATGAAGATCCTCCGCCATCACTCGATCCTACTTTGGACGATTACTCATTCGAGGAAGACTTCTCTATGTTTCTCAATACATACTTCCCGCATGAGAGTGATGCACCTCCTCTGGACTTTGAATCTTATCGTCTTGATCCTACTTTGGATTTGAAGAAAATTTTGTCTAAGGAGAAGAAACCGGTTGACACCGAAATCCGTTGCACGTATGATTTGACACCTCTTTGTCCCACTTCTGAGGACGAGGTTGTGCTTCTTTGCGGATCTTCTTCACACTCGGCTGAGCCGGAGTGCTATTTTCCCCTGAAGGAAAAGGTGTTCGATCCCGGTATTGCAATCTTAGAGCCATCTCAGTATCCACCTGATGAAATAAAAGGAAAAATCTTTGGAAATTTTGAAGACATGCTCGCACCGCTTCATCCTTGCTTCTACTGTGCTCCATCACTGCTTAAGGGAACCCTGTCACTTCTCTTTTGGCTTGCCTTGTTCGCCTTAAGCTCTTGCTTTTTGATGGATGAAAACTATGTCTTTGATCCTGGTGGATTTGTTTCATGCTACTTCCGTTGATGATCAAGGTCGAGTCAGGCTCACGAATCGGTAAACAAAAACCAAGCGCTTCTTGGGAGGCAACCCATGCATCTATCTTTTTGCTTTCTTTACCATAAGAGTAGGGGGACCCTTTGGATTGCTTTTTCCTCTCCTCACTTCTTAATCAGGGATTCGAGCTTCAATGATCCACTCTTAATGATTCTTGACGACCCGTGATTCCGTGTTCTACTTTATCCCGGTTCTATCCTAAACTCTTTTCGATTCACTATTTTATATTTTCTCAATATTAAAATAGGAATCTCTTTAGTTGTCCTTTCCTTAGCGAGATTTAAACAACGTGCACAATGTCCTAAGTGTAGGGGAGTTTACTCCCACATGCTTAAACATTGAGGACAATGTTTATCATAAGTGTAGGGGGGACTTCTATCGAAGTTAAGTGGTCTTTTCCTTGTTTTTGTCCTCATTTTAACCGGAAAATCAGTTTTTCGACATTTTTCAAAATTTTTGATCTATTTTGGCCTATTAGTTTTTCCCTTTGTATAGTTATTTTCTTTCTTTGCTAGAATAAATGTTTAATAAGTGGTTCTAGTTTTCAAACGTTGTGAATCTTTTGACTCAATCCGAGTTTGCTCTAGCTAGTATCCTTAACATGTTTAAGTCAAGTTTTGCTAGGCTTTTATATAGGGAGCTATAAAACGCGAAAGTCTTAACTCTCACGGGTTAAGAACAAGAACTTTTCGCAAGTTCCTATAATTGATCCTAGAGAGTCGTTTATCAAGGGAACTTTAAAATGCGATTTCTAAACTTGAAAGAGTCTAAGAATTTGCAAGATCCTATAGGCGACTCGAAAACCCAAAACTTTGATTTAATAGGCTAAGTATCCATGAGTCTCATTACTTGAGATTTTAAACTGTGGAGAACGAGAGATGATAGAGCCAATTATAAGTCGGTATTCTTTCGTGAATTTATGTGAGTTAATTATAAGCCTATTCTCCCATCGCTTGCTAATAAATTTATCTGCTAATAAATAAGGTTGTACGATTTGAAAAGTTACTTAGCTTCTAGCCCCAGATCGTTTAAAAGTTGCTCGGTAATGACGAGAGTTCATAGCCAAGGCATAACTTATGAAGCGGGGCGCGAAGATTGGCGAGTCCGAAAAGGCCCTAACAAGGCATGAGGGCTATGTTTTGTTGCTAAAGATCCAAAAGTGATGTGAAGAATCATTTATCGAAAATCAATATGAAGGATCGAGACACACGACGAAAAGCAAAAACTCCCAAAAAGTCATGGAGAAGTGTATCCGAAAAGACCCTAACAAGGTATGAGGATAAATAGATCCAAGTCAATAAAGGAGGCGGATCGTTGTATATCAGAATCCAAAATAAAGATTGGAGAAAAATGAAGAAGTCGTGGTCCATATATGAAGAATCTCTCAAAAATTCAAAGTGAAGAAATTCCATTTATGAAGAGAAGACCATTATTTCATGAACGTCTCTCAAGATTTAAAGTATGAAGTCGCTGCCAATTATCGGCCCGAGAAAGGTCTCAAATCGCGAACCAAGTTATGCCAAGATATGAACTTTTTGATATCCCGAGAAGCAGTTTTAAAAGATTTGGTCCTTTAGCTAACTATTGATTAAATCGTGCACTTTATTTTCAGACTAAATAATTATCAAAATAAGTCAAACAATGCATCTTCGAGATCATTCAAGACAAATAATAAAATATAAGAGATACCCATAGGAATAAGGGAGTCTAAGTGAATAATTGGCCCACATGAGTTCGTGTTAGTTTACTAACTTATAATAACAATGATCTCGTTTTTAAGCTTGGTTTGGAGAAAGTGAAAAGTTGAGGATGATGATTATTCATGACATTTTCAAAACCCAAGGTATGCTTTTAATTTCTTTGCTTTGCATTTTTATAATTTTCTATCTCTTTAATAAAGGCCAACGTGGATTGATTATGATGAAAAGTGTAAACATGATTTGTAACTAATGCATTGCATGAGGACATTGCAATGGTCAAGTGTAGGGGATTTGATAGGTGTGTAAACACCCATCTTTTCTACCACTTAATTACAATAATAACCGGACCAAAACGTGTATTTTATGTCTTTTATGTCGGAATTATGCGTGGTTTGTGTTTTTGTTGTAATTTAGGACGAAATTGTGAAAAGTGGAGAAAACACGGGAATTCACGGGCATTCACAGCTTTTATTGAAGAAAAAGATGAAAGACGGAGTCGAGAAGTCAAAAGTGGAAAAGGAACGGAAGTCCAAGGCCAATTCTGAAGATTTATCGAAGAAAAAGTCAAAAGACGGAAGTTTACCAAAAACCGAAGAACTCGAGTCTAATTTATTGAAGAAATTAAAGACGAGTTTAAAAGAAATCCCGAGCCACAAGTCATTAGAGTCCAAGTAAAGAAGATTAGAAGGAAAAAGGACTAATGGTGCAATTAATGAAGATTATATGCTTAAGGACCTAATGACGCAATTAAGAGAAAATGAAGAAGGGGAGGAAGCTTCCTAATCCTCCCCTATATATAGTTAGGATTTGTTAATCATTTCTTGTTGTTGGCTAACTTGACAAATTAGCTCTTCCACCTTTATTTTATGCACATTTAAATACTTGTCCATTTAATTACCTTGTCTTGCACCTTAATTACCATTTAATTCAAGTAAGTTTTTCTTTTTAATTCTTGTCAAGCTTTATCTTTATCTTGTTATTCTCATTCTTCCTTTCTTATTCTTTGATTGTTATTGTTTATGTTTATGATCTTGGTTTTGTTGATTTATTTAAGTGGGTTTTGATTATTTTGATTTAGTTTTGTGAGTTTGATTAAATTGGATTGATTGTTTATGCTTAATAGTTGTTTATTTGCTTGCTTGATTTGATCTTGTGTTTATTTTAGCTTAGTTTTTGTTATATCCGTGCTATTTTCACTTTCCTTGTTCTTCGGATCTCTTTTCTGTTCTTGCCAGATTCGTCCCCAGCAACATTTCGAATAGTTCTGTTTTATCGAGCTCTATACGGAATATTTCTTATTCCGAACAGAGGATTTATTCCGCGTAACAGTTTTGTAGAAGTTGCTTATTCGGAATATTTAATTATTCCGCATAGGGGTTTTGAAGAAATTGCTATTCGGAATATCCTGTATTCCGAATAGGGGTGATTTTTCCGCATAGACTTGGCTTTCCGCATAGGGAAGTATTTTCCGCATAGAAGGATTTTTTCGCATAGAAGATCTTTCCGAATAGGCTCTTTATTCCGAATAGGGACAGCTATTCCGAATAAGGGATTATTCCGCATAGGGTCTAATATTCCGAGTAGACAAATATTCCGAATAGGGCTATCTTTCCGAATAGGTGACAGTTATTCCGAATAGCATTTATTCCGAATAGGAGTTTATTCCGGATAGGGAAATCTTAGTTTTTAGTTTTCTGCCTTTTCAGTTTAAGCTTTATTTTTCCCGCCTTTTTCCTTACTCGCACCTTAAGTTTATTTACCTTAGTTTAAGATTTAGTTTAGTTGCGTTTTAAGTTTGCCTTAGTTAGATTTAAGTTTGCGTTATTTACTTTATTGCCCTTTAGTTTTTGTCGCGCTTTAAAAACTTACACTTTATTTTAATTAGACTTAGATTTACTTTAATTGCACTTTTACTTTAATTGTTTTGCACCTTTTATTTTCAAAACTACAACGACACATCTTTATTTCACCAAAGTTCAACTGAGTCACACATTAAACACAAGTTTTTCAATTCGAAGAGAACAACATACTTAAACGAATCTTTTTACCTGGCTAAAAGCCAGTTATTAGAAGGCAATCTCATCAATTTCCAAAGAGAATGAGGCATGAGATTGATGCTAGCACCTAAATCGGCAAGGGCTAAACATCCCTCAATCTCGGAAAAATCACAAGGTAGTAGAAATTGGCCCGGATCCTTTTCCTTTCTCGGCATACGCCTTTTGGGTTTTTTAAGAAGGATCGAAGCACAAGTTTCTTCAAGGGTTACTTTGGTAAGGTCGACAAAGCTCTCTTTTTTAACCGTGGATGGAATTTGAGGTACACGAGGGTGTGCACTCTTTTCCTTGGTCGCCACGTTCACCCCATCGACTTTAGAACAAGAAGACGTCTTAGAAGTCGAGGGTTGAGAGGGATAAACAACACGGAATCCTTCAAGGTTAGGGGTAATCACACGACCTTTCTCACGAGACGAGGCGACTTTACATTGTTCTTTCGGATTAGCAACGGTGTCACTAGGTAACGAACTCGATGACGCACCCGAGGACTTGTTCATTATGGCCGAAAACATCTTTTTAATATCAATTTGCCCTTGCTCAATCTTCGTGTTTTGCAATTTCAATGTATTAGAAAAGTCATTTTTCAAAGTACCAATTTCTCCCTCTAATCGTCTCATATTAGCCTCATTCGTTTTCATGTAATTTTGAAAATCGTTTGACGAACTATTTTGATTAGAATTAAAGTTCCCTTGGTTTTGATTGTTTCTTTGAAAATTTCCTTGATTACCACTTGAAAAATTGTTTCCTTGATTGTTATCTCGATTTTGCCAAGTTATATTACGACCTTGATTATAACCTCCTTGATTTTGATTCGAAAAATTTCCTTGTTGATTATTTCCTTGAAAATTGTTTCGATTTTGAAAATTGTTGCCTTGGTTATAATTGCCTTGTTGTGATGGACCCGCGTTATTTTGATTTGAAAAATTGTTATTTCCATTTAACGCACTCACACTCGACGTTTGGCCATCCGTAGCCGCACACTCGTAATAATTATGAGGTCCACCACAAAACGTACACGAAACCTCAACCGCTTTCACCGTAGCGGGAGCGTCTTTCTTTTGCATCTCAACGAGAAAAGACGTGAACACATTCGTCAACTTGTCGACTTTTGCATCAACTCTCTCAATGTCGCGATTAGAACTACTAACATTGGCGACATTGGCAACACTCGGTGCGTTGCGGAGTTGGTAAACCTTGGATCGGTTTTCGATAATTATCAATGCATCTTTCGGAGTCTTACACAAAAAGTTGCCACCGGCGGCGGAATTCAACGAGTCTTGTTCGTGAAAATTAAGACCGTTGTAAAACGTATCGATTTGGTGCAACTCGGAAAAACCATGGTGAGGACATTGCCTAAGCAATTCCTTAAAGCGATCCCACGCGTCTCTAAAAGATTCATTCGGTTTTTGCTCAAATTTCGTAATTTCGTTTTTGAAAAATGTTGTCTTAGACGGTGGGAAAAAATAATTAACGAACTTGGAAACGAGATCCTTCCACGTAGTAATAGAATTAGGTGGATCTTTCTCGTACCAATCCTTGGCGGCACCATCGAGCGAGTAAGGAAAAAGCATAAGCTTGACGACATCGGTGTCGACGTTCTTAAACTTGCTCGTGGCCAAAAGACGATCAAAATTCCGAATATGGTCGTGCGGATTATCGGCTTCATGACCTCGAAACTTCGTAGCTTGGATCAAGAAAGCATTCCGCTCTTGATCTCAAAATTCTCCGCCTCGATAGCGGGAATTACGATCGCGTCTCTATAACCCTCGGTGGGCGCTAGGAGCAATTCCATCATCGAACGATTGTCGGCCATCTCCTCTACGGTTTCTTCAACAACGATATTAGGAACGTCGGTTTCTAATTCTCGTCTACGTCGTCGATTCCTTCGATTACGATTGCGTCGATTCGAAGCTTCGCTAGAATTGGAATAATCCTTCGATCGAGTGCGCATGCACTAAGCGTAGAATGGGTGGTAGCAAAGAAGATTCTTTTTGCGGTTTTTCGATTTTTTCAATTTTTTTGGCTTTTGATTGTTTTTTAATTTTTTTGGATTTTTTGAATGTATTACGTAGACACAAATCTACAAATCTCTCCTCGAATCGACTTTCTCGATTAAAGGAGCCTCAAAGAATGAAAACGATCACGTGGAGTGAACGCTTTCGATGACTTTAGAACGTTGGTGGAACACCAAAACGTTCAAGAGGGTTTAATCTTGAAAACACAAGCAAATATAATATACGTAGATAATACTTGGGCGGCAAACCCTCGATTAGCCTTCTTTCTCAAAACACGCACAAGCAAGCGGGGGAAACGAGGCGGCGCTAAGCACTTAAGAGCCTTTTTCCTTTAGGTCGTGAAATACAACCGCCTTATACCCACCTTATAGTTTGTGTTAATTGAAATTAAGCCTCACGAAAGTATTTATCTATTTTGCCTTTAAACTTTTGCTTTGGATTCGAATACAATGATCGAGTGATGAAATCCCGAATCAAGGTTGCGTTTTCACGCTTTTGGAGTACTTGTATATTTATTGTTCTTACGTAGATACAATATAGTAATAATATATTCACAAAGAAAAACGAAAACCAATATATCTACAATATAGTAAATATTGTTGTGTGTTTAATTTAGGAAAACTAAACACGATTTATTTGGATATTATACTATAATAGATAAAAATAACAAAAATGAGTATGTACGATATTCACGCTTTCCAAAAATTGAAAAGCAAAAACGCACTACTCACACAAACACGATACTAATAATAATGGCACACTAAACACCTCCCCGGCAGCGGCGCCAAAAATTTGATGTAGTGTTTTCGTACACGTTTTAGGAAAAACGTGTATGAGTGGCAAGTATTAAGTTACACGCTTTAGGAAAAACGCGAAACCGAATAAATGCGGGTTCGTTCTCGAAGGAGGTGTGTGTATTAATGTGCCAATATATAAAATAACAATGTTTGGATTAGTGACATTTTTGGTTTAAGAGAGAAAAATTAAAGACGAGCTACGACTACGATTACACTACGACGAATTAACGTAAAACGCGAACGTAAATACGTAAAACGTGACGAAATTAAAAATAAAACCTAAAAATTAATTAATTGATTTTTTTTTTGATCATAATTAATTGATTAAACTAAGTCTAAAATAATATAAATAAGAATAAAAATCCAATAAATATATTTTAAAACCTTTTATTAATTAAATATTCAATTTTAAATGCTAATTAAAGCCCTAAAATTAAATATAATTAACAAAATGTCCAAAATATTAATTTATTGAACTAATAACTAACTTATATTATTTAATGACTAAAAAGTATTTTTCTAAATTTTCAAAACTATTTTTTTATTTTTAAATCACTAAAAACTATTTTTAAATTAAAATAATCATAAAAAATAATAAAATAATGCCAAAATTAATTTGATAATTTTAAAAATCTTAAATTACCCTAATGAACAGTAGAAAATTGAAAAAGTTTGAAAAAAGTAAAATTTTGCACTAAAAGACAAAACTGAATAATAATTAAACCCTAATTAACTTAAATTAATTATAAAAAATAATTAAAAAAGTGAACAGTAAATATTTTTTAAACTAAAAATCTTAAATTAATATTCTGAATCTAAGAAAAATTTGAAAACTAAAAAATATAACTTTTATGCACTAAAAGACAAAATTAGAAATAAATAAAAGTAATTAAAAATGCAAAAAAAACCTAAAAAATACTTAATGAACAGTAACAAAAAATTAAATTATACTAAAAAATCAGAAATTAAAAAAGAAAAATAATGGAAAAAGTTTGAAACCCTAACTCTTAAAAAAGTTCACAAAAGACAAAATTTTAAGATTGTGAAAGTGACACTTGGTCACTTTCTGTCTTCTTGTGCAAGCAGTGGAAACAAAAGCACTAGCAGGGGTAATGAAGTTCCTACTGCTAGTGCAATATCAAAGTCTAGTGGACTTTAAGCTTAGGAAAGCTTGGTTTCTTGGATTTGTATGGCAACAAAGGCACCCCCACACTCATGGAAGTGTGGGGAGTCAGTTTAAACACAAAAAACACAAGGTTTAACACAAGAAAATCACAAAGAAGGCACCAATCAAGTTACTGACTAAGCAAAAGGGGTCTGATGAACAGTACTGATGCAAATGGTCTCTTGGACGAATTTTAATGCTCACAAACTTGCACACTACTCAACCAAATAACATACAACTAATCTAAAACCCTAAGTGGTCCTATAATCTAACAACCAACAAGCTTGATGGGCAAATTTTAAGCTAAACAGGCAGTTTTGCACACTTTCTAATTTTGAGCTATGAAGCCAATTTTAACATGCAAATTTTAGTTTCTAACATACCATACTGAAAACCAAACACTACTACCACCTAATAATGACCCATGGAGTATGTTTGAGCTGTTTTAAAACCAAATAAATGCCAATCACCTAGCTTAATAAGCAGACCCAAACACTCCCTTAAAACTGATAATAAGATTTTAACATACCAAATCCATACCAAATCAATTTAATCTAATGACAACCACTCTAACATGCATGAACAATCTATCTAAACATAATCAAGCAGAAAAATTCACAAAAGAACAAGTTCCACTCAAATTCACATAAAAATTCACAAAAATTACTCAAAAGCTAAAAAAAAGGGTTCAAGCCTGAGGGATTGGCTGATGCGTTCCTTTTAAAGGATCTGAGAGCTTTTAGGGAACCTTGTGAAGAGTAGAGAAGGCTTGTTGTGGGAATCCAAAGCAGGACCCCAAGCCGAATATGTCTTCAAATACTGAAAATGAAATGAATGGCTTGTAGAGGCTTGTTTCTTGATACCTGTACACAAACACCACCAAACAAGAAAACGGTAAGAACTTTCAGGAGCTCACCATAAGCTGTCAACAACAGCTTATGAAGAGCTTATGGAACAGTACACCCAAAATAAACTTTTGAAATATTTTATTTTTTTTTTGAATCCCAATTTAAACAATATTTTGAAACCTAAACTTGAAAGAACAACAAGTACATCAAACAGCTTAAACAATCAACTGCAATCACATCATATGGATCCACTTTCACTTCACCATATGGTGTGATTCAGCTCAAAAAACTTTTCCAGAAATCTTCTTAAAACGAATCTTAAATGAACTCTAAACTATCTTTACCAAGTAAATTTAATGATTATACTAAGAAAAAGCAGTAAGGAACTCAGTTGATTGCACAAGTTAAAATATTTTCATTTTCATTACTTAATTGAAAAGAGTACAAAAAACTGGAACAAAATATGCAGTCACAAGTCGACTGCTATATATAGAGACTGAAAGAAAAGTCTAGAATAAATGAAAGAACTAAACCCTAGCTATTACAAAATTCCAGAAAAGCCCTTGTGGTCTTGATTCAAACTTGGTCAATGAAAGTCCCATGTGAAGATGTTGGGATAGCCAGCTGTTAATTTTGATCTGAGACGTTCTTTTGAATCTTTGGGAACAAGCTTTGCCATGTGGGTCGTTGATTAACTGCAAGATTCCTTCTTTGCCCGTTTTGGAAGAACAGGGGACCGTTGTGGGGTCTATGTGAGTCACGGGGTGGGGTTTTTTGTGAGTGGGTTAGGTTTAGGTGGATGTTAATTAATGATCTGGAGAAAACCACATAAAACCCCTTTTGTTTGATTATGATTAGCACTTAGGGTTTATGGGTTGGGGAAGGGATAAACAGTAGCTTTTTAATCTGATTTGGGTTTATAACAAGTGTTTCCCACGTTTTTAAATTATATTTAATAAGTTTAAAAAGTGGATTAGTGGGTTGTTTTGACTGGGCAGTTGACTTGGGTAAAGTCTGGGTAGGGTCGGGTTCAATGGTGGGTTTGGGTAGGGTAAATGGGTTTCAGTGACGTGTCAGGTGGGGATTAGTGGGATAAGTTTGTGTGTCTTGGCACAAATGGCCCCCCATGTCCTTCTTTCATGCTATTTCTTAAATATCAGCATCAAAATCCTTTTTCCTTTGTTTTTAACTTTCAGCACTTGTCAAAAATGGCACATGGCATTTCCAAACTTTTACCAAGGGTATAAAATGCACAATTTGCATTCTTCAAGGGTCAAAATGGTATTTTCTTGAAACTTAAGGACCAATCTTGTAATAATTGAGTTTTACAAGGGTCAAAAGTGACAAGTCTTCAAAAGTTGAGGGACCAATCTTGCCAATCTTCAATTCTTCAAGGACTATTTTGGAAATTCAGGATTTGGGTCTGGTTCTTTGTGCGGCTTCGTTTCCCGTGTTCATTTTTGCTTGATTCCTTTGATCTTTTGGTGAATTCACGATATCCGTACCTGAAATACACAATGAACAAACACAGGCATATATTGGGTATTTTGACGATATTTTAAGCGTTTTAAGCCCGATTTGGACGATGAGACTATGTATAAATACAGTCTCATCACTCCCCCATACTAAATCATTGCCGTGTCCCCACGCAATGCTAGAATTAAGTATCATAGCACTTCCAAAATTCATTTTATTATGACATTTATTGAAGAAATAAATTTAAATAAACTACTACTTGTGTTTTAGACATAATGTATTGTTTTCATCACGAGAATGTGACTTTTGGGATCATAGAACAAGAACACGTGAATGCTTCGTTAGAAATAACTTCGTCGTCCTCGATTTTCACCCAATTCCATGCTAAGCGTGTAACGAGATCATTGTTATTATAAGTTAGCAACACGATCATATCTCATGAGTGTTAATTACGAACCTAAACTCCCTTATTCCTACTTGGTATCTCTTATATTTTATTATGTCTTAATGATCACGAGGATACATCATCGACTTATGCGTGAATAGAGATTAAGTCTAAAAATACAAACTTAACGGTGTAGCAAAAATCATTAAATCAATAATTCATCCCAATAGACAACGATGTCAAAAAATTAAGTCAACAAGAAGGATCGATAAACACGGTTTTATAACGGTTTTGAACATGAGACTTATTACCAAGACTTTTATACGCCCCCTAACGGAAAGGCCTTATTATCTTTGGTTTACCTCCATCTTTTATTCAACTTCGCCATGAAACTTTTATTATGACTTCGGTCTTGCCTTGCCTTTTATTATCCGCCTCATCGGTGGTTTTATTAGCCAAAGACGTATATCCTCACGCTAAAGCGAATTTTGGATCTTTAAAGCTTCGAAGATTAAGGCTTGATTCACTTTCAATTTGGGCATAGATTTTTCGGCCTTGTGAGCTTCAAATTTTTGCTTAATTTAGGTGAGCACTTGAAATCTTATTATTAGGTGAAGCTTTCGATTATTCGGGTGCCAATACTTTAAAACCGTGACGCTGGCGATACCTTAATGTTTTCCCAATTTAATTACATGGAAGCTACCAAAACAAAGTAGAAACCAACAATAGTGACTAAACCGCCAAATCAATATTTATTAACAATTTATTATGCAAAAGCGTTGGGAGGATAAGCTAATAATTACTACACATAAGATCGTGACGATTACGAGACTTATAAATAACTCTATCATTTCTCGTCCTCATTTAAGAGACTTAGCCTAAAAAGTTAAGGAATCGAAGCTAAGTGCTCAACACGCACGGTCGAGTCAAAAATTACTCTCGTTCTCACCATCGGAAAACCTACATTCTTGTCTTAAACACTTATGAAAAACTAGAAAAATTTTAAAATTTGGCCATTTTTAGCCTTATTTTGCATAAAACGATAGCAAAAAGATGAATATTGTATTGCGTGTTGACGTGAGCAAGGTGAAGTATCTACTCACCCCCCCCCCCCCATACTAAAACTAAACATTGTCCTCAATGTTTCGAGTCTAGGGGTGTAAACACCCCCATACTAGAGACGAAGTCGAATGCTTAATCTCGAGCATGGAAAGGGTAAAACGAATAACCTAAAAGCCGTTTATGAATTATGCTAATAAGATAAACGTTAGAACATAAAAGGATATCATCGGATATCGGAATCTCCAAAGGCAACGATCGAAGCTCGAGTGATCCGTAAAACGAACACGAGAGGCTTCAATGATGACGATGAACCTAATGAATCACAATCACAAACAACCACGAAACAAAGGTAGGAAGAGCACAAGTCCCCTCGTTACATTAAACTAAGAAAGCGATAATATGTACAAGGATAAGCATGAGAATCCCCCACGAGGCACCTTGTTTTTGTTAACCGAGTCAAAAGCTCGACTCGAATCCCCATAAATGTGATCATTTAGGGATAATCTTGGTATGGTCATTTTTAGTGGGGCTTACATGATAAACAAGGCCCAAAAGTACATGGAGTACTTTAAAAACCCGATATACGTATACCGGGGTCAAAGATAGCGTCTTCATTTTCGGATGAAAGACGAAACAACGCCACTTCAACACAAACCCCAATGGGGTAGAAGAAAAGAGATAATAAGTAGAAAGGTGGGGCAATGGGTAAGTCAACAACATGAGCTACTCGAGGTAGACTCACACCAAGCAAATAGATAAGATTTCCATTTATTGCATCGGTGGAAGACCGAGAATTCCCTTTACAAGCAATTCCGGGATCGTAAATCTCGTCCTCGGTGGTAAAGTGTGAAGGAACATTTGGGGCTTCCCCCATACTAAGACCACACCAACCATCGTCAAAAGGAGTAGACGAGGTGGTAGCACTCATAAAACGATGTGATGACGGAGTTAAACATGTAGAAAAATCATTTAAAATATTTTTAAAATCCTTTCCTTTTTCATCATTTTTAAACTCTTTATGAAAACCCGATTGAATAATGTCGAAAATATTTGGCGTGTCAAATTCAAAATTAGTCGCGCTAAAAATCCTCACATTTAAGTCCTTGGTGGGAGGGGGTGGTGGATTATATAAGTTCTCAAAACGTTTGTCAATAAAGAACACCGCCCCCTCGGGTCTACATACTCGTCATCCTCATGAACGTCGATCTCATCGATTTCTTCATCAAAGATAGGCTTGTCAAACCAAGGTTTGTCATTCCCCTCCTTGAGTATCTTAGAAACTCTCTTGAAAAGATCACGATCAAGCACGAAACCATCATTCTTTTGTGGGGATCGTTGATAAGTTAGATCCTCACGAATGTGGTGAACGTAATTCTCATTTGAGGAGTGTTGATTAGGTAACTCCTCGAGAATGGGATTTTTAGGGGTCACATGAGTTGGTTCGTCATCAAAAATAAGACGTTCCAACTCATTGAGTTCATCCTCGATTTTGGAAAGGTCGACCTCACTCGTAGGTGGAAGTGAAGGCATAAGAGCTAGCTCTCGTTCAATGATTTCCTCAATCTCGGGATCAAACTCATAATCATCGTACTTCACATGTTTCTTCTTAGGAGAATCAAAAATAGCATGTGGATTTTGAAGTACGTGATCAAGCTTGGCAAAATCGCCATCGTCATCGTCAAAGAAAGAGTCGATGTGAGCACTCACAACCATGGACTTACAAGTCAAATGACTATGCTTAGGTGACTTTTCTAAGACGAGAGGATCGATGTCGATAAACCCTTTAGCCTCAACGGGTGTTGGGCTAGGCAAAGGAGGCACTTCGATGGAGTTAGAAGTTGAAGCCTCAAAGACGTGGTCCTTCGAAGGTGGTGAAGACGAGCCCATATTGGTCTTTGTCGTGATGGCACTAACGTCGCCCTTCGGAATTGGTGGTTCACTTGTTTCGCTAAAAACATCCCATAGTGAGTTTTCATCCATAAATTTACACATACCCTTTTGAATTAGGTACACGTATTCTTTATCATTAAAATCATCATCCTTAAAACCGTTTTTCTTAATTCTTTCAAAACATGCATCAAGCTTCATTCTTTCCGCCAAAGTAAACATTTTGAAATCATTAGAATTTGAATCATTAGGTTTTGAAACCTCGGTTTTTTCATTCTCATTAAATCCTTGGGATTTTCTAGCGAAAAAGTCTATTTTCTCATCCCCATATCTCATAGTAAGTCTCCCCTCGTGAACGTCGATTACGGTTCGAGCCGTCGATAAGAATGGTCGGCCTAAAATAATGGGACATTTAGGGTCACACTCGTAATCGGATATAACGAAATCCGCGGGAAAAACAAACTTTCCAATCCTAACATAGACATCCTCGGCTATTCCAATTGGTATTAAAGGTGTACAATTTGCAAGCTCGATAGTCATGTTCTTGGGGGTAAGCGAAGGCAATCTCATCAATTTCCAAAGAGAATGAGGCATGAGATTGATGCTAGCACCTAAATCGGCAAGGGCTAAACATCCCTCAATCTCGGAAAAATGACAAGGTAATAGAAATTGGCCCGGATCCTTTTCCTTTCTCGGAATACGCCTTTTGGGTTTTCCCGGCAGCGGCGCCAAAAATTTGATGTAGGTTTTTCGTACACGTTTTAGGAAAAACGCGTATGAGTAGCAAGTATTAAGCGTTACGTCTTAGGAAAAACGTAAAACCGAATAAATGCGGGTTCGTTCTCGAAGGAGGTGTGTGTATTAATGTGCCAATATATAAAATAACAATGTTTGGATTAGTGACGTTTTTGGTTTAAAGAGAGAAAAATAAAAGACGAGCTAAGACTACGATTAAACTACGACGTTTTGACGTAAAATGCGAACGTAAATACGTAAAACGTGACAAAATCAAAAATAAATCCTAAAAATTAATTAAAATATTAAACTAAGTCTTAAATAATATAAATAAGAATAAAAATCCAACAAATATATTTTAAAACCTTTTATTAATTAAATATTCAATTTTTAATGCTAATTAAAGCCCAAAAATTAAATATAATTAACAAAATGCCCAAAATATTAATTTATTGAACTAATAAGTCACTTATATTATTTAAAGACTAAAACCTATTTTTCCTAAATTTTCAATACTATTTCTATTTTTAAAACACTAAAAACTATTTTTAAACTAAAATAATCATAAAAAAATAATAAAATAATGCCAAAATTAATTTAACAATTTTAAAAATCCTAAATTACCCTAATGAATAGTAGAAAATTGAAAAAGTTTGAAAAAAGTAAAAATTTGCACTAAAATACAAAACAGATTAATAATTAAACCCTAATTAAACTAATTTAATTATAAAAAATAATTAAAAAGAGTGAACAGTAAATATTTTTAAACTAAAAATCTTAAAATAATTTTCTAAGTCTAAGAAAAATTTTAAATCTGAAAAATATAAAGTTTTACCACTAAAAGACAAAAACAGAATAATTAAAAAAGTAATTAAAAATGCAATAAAACATAAAAAATACTTAATGAACAGTAACAAAAAATTAAATTATACTGAAAAATCAGAAATTAAAAAAGAAAAATAATGCAAGAAGTTTTAAACCCTAATTCTTAAAAAAGTTCACAAAAGACAAAATTTTAAGATTCTGAAAGTGACACTTGGTCACTTTCTGTCTTCTTGTGCAATCAGTGGAAACAAAAGCACTAGCAGGGGTAATGAAGTTCCCACTGCTAGTGCAATATCAATGTCTGGTGGTTTTGGAGCTTAGGAAAGCTCTTGTTTCTTGGAATTAATGGACAAGAGGGGCACCCCCACACTTATGGAAGTGTGGGGAGTCAGTTTTAGCACAAAAAACACCAAGCACAATACAAGATTAACACAAAAATAGGCGATTAAAGTGACTGTTTATGGTTTGCTGACTGATGAACAGTGAACTGGTAAACTTTGCAAGAAAATGGATTTCAAAGCTCAAAATCTGGATGGCTATCTACCCAATTAACAATTCAGCTACCAACATCCCTAAACTAACATCATACCTAAGAGCCTACAAGATTGGTGGTCAATTTTTACCTAAAACAAGGCAGTAATGATGAACTTTCTGATTTTCAGCTAGTATTACCAAAAATGAGCATGCAATTTCTACTTTTACTCTAACAAACTTAAACAAACTTACTGACCTACCTATTGTTGACCTAAGTGGTGTGTATGAGTGGAGTTTAACAATTTTACTGTCACTTAAACCTGCCAAATCCCTAAACCCAAACACCCCCTTATATTCAGAAACCTTGATTTTTCAAACAAAGACTAATCAAAAGCAACCTAAACTGATTTCCTAAGGTCTAAACATGCTCACAAACCTATATTAAGTATAATCAAGCAGAAACATAAACACAAAAATGGATTTCTCACAAATTCATACAACTCACATAAAAATCTCACAAAACTATACCAATGGGGTTCAAAGCCACTTACAAGCTGAATGTCTTCCAAAGGTTGGTGTTCTGAGCTTTTAAGGAGCTTGTGAGAAGTGCAAGAAAGTGTAGAGACCCCTGTTGGAGTTCAACAACACAACTAGGGGAAAACAATATCTTCAAAACAGGAAAGTGGAAAGATGAATGATGCAATGGTCTTGTTCCTTGCTTCCTGCACAAACACAATCAACCAGGAGACACTTCAAGTAGCAAAAGACCACAAGCTTAAAGCTGGTGGCTTTTGCTACAATAAGATTAGTACAAAAAATAACACAAAATCTCTTGAAAACAGATTTTTTTGAAACTCAAATATCACTTGAAAAACCTTTGATAACAATCTTAAACAAGACCTTGGATTTACCTTCTTGGATTCCACTTTCACTTCCTCCAAAAAGGTTTATCCAATTAATAAAAACTTTCTTCAAAAACTTAAATGACTGAAAATCTGAAAACGTTTTAGCTAGACCTTGGAAACTTTAAGAAACTTCAAACCTACTTGAAAAATACTGAATTAAACTACTGAAAACATGTAAAAGGAACTCAGAGTTGCACATAAAAAACGTTCATTGTCATTAATAGTTTTTTAAAGATACAAAAACTAGAACAAGAGGTGCATTCACATGCGAATGCCCTCTTAATACTAAATGATAGAACATTCTAGTATACTAAACCCTAAATACATAAAAATCCTATAATGCCCTTGTTGACTGAAATTTGAAATTGGTCTTCTTGCCATCTTGTGATTGAAAGTGATATGCCAGCTGTTGATTTGATCTTGGACGTTCTTTTTGTGCTTTGGGAGCAAGGAAGGCATGAGGTTCGTTGATTGGACTGTGAAATTCGTTTATTGCCAAATATGGAGGAGCAGGGGAGGGACCATGTGACACGTGGAGTCTACTGGAGGGTGTTTATTTGAGTGGGTTTTGGTGAGGGGACAGTTTATTGATGATCTGGAGGTACTCAGGCAAAATCCCTTTGATTAGACATAATTAGGATTAGGGTTTATAGGGATTAGGGGTGGTGAGCAGTTGGGTTTAATCCATTTGGGGGATAATTAACTTTTTGAAATTCTGTTTCCCCCACTTAATAATTAAACATGTTTAATTTAAAAAATGGGTTCAAAAAGGTTTTGTGATAGGGTTGTATATAAATTTGGACTGGTTCGTTCATTGAAAGTGGACTGGTGGGTGACGTGTCAAAAGGAGAGTGGTGGGTTAAGAATGCTGTCTGGCCACAAATACCCCTCCATGTTCTTTCTTCTTTGCACTTTGTAACAAATAGCTTCAAACTCTCTTTCCCTTTGTTTTTAACTTTCAGCACTTGTCAAAAATGGCACATGATATTTGCAAACTTTAGTAAAGGATCATAAATGCAAATAATGCATTCTTCAAGGGCTTCCATGTATAATCTTGACATATTAGGGACCCACATGCAATAAATGAGAATTGCAAGGGTATAATATGACAAGTCTTCCAAAGTAGAGGGACCAAAGTTGCCAAATCTTCAAACTTCAAGGACTTGATAGGAAAATCATGATTCGGGTCCGGTTCTTTGTGCGGCTTCGTTTCCCGTGTTCGTTTTTGCTTGATTCCTTTGATCTTTTGGTGAATTCACGATATCCGTACCTGAAATACACAATGAACAAACACAGGCATATTTTGGGTATTTTGATGACATTTTAAGCGTTTTAAGCCCGATTTGGACGATGAGACTATGTATAAATACAGTCTCATCACTCCCCCATACTAAACCATTGCCGTGTCCCCACGCAATGCTAGAATTAAGTATCATAGCACTTCCAAAATTCATTTTATGATGACTTTTATTGAAGACATAAATTTAAAAAACTACTACACGTGTTTTAGACATAATGTATTGTTTTCATCACGATTAAGTGACTTTGGGATCATAGAACAAGAACACGTGAATGCTTCGTTAGAAATAATTTCGTCGTCCTCGATTTTCACCCAATTCCATGCTAAGCGTGTAACGAGATCATTGTTATTATAAGTTAGCAACACGATCACATCTTATGAGTGTTAATTACGAACCTAAACTCCCTTATTCCTACTTGGTATCTCTTATATTTTATTTTTGTCTTAATGATCACGAGGATACATCATTGACTTATGCGTGAATAGAGATTAAGTCTAAAAATAGAAACTTAACGGTGTAACCAAAATCATCAAATCAATAATTCATCCCAATAGACAACGATGTCAAAAAATTAAGTAAACAAGAAGGATCGATAAACACGGTTTTATAACGGTTTTGAACATGAGACTTATTACCAAGACTTTTATACGCCCCCTAACGGAAGGGCCTTATTATCTTTGGTTTACCTCCATCTTTTATTCAACTTCGCCATGAAGCTTTTATTATGACTTCGGTCTTGCCTTGCCTTTTATTATCCGCCTCATCGGTGGTTTTATTAGCCAAAGACGTATATCCTCACGCTAAAGCGAATTTTGGATCTTTAAAGCTTCGAAGATTAAGGCTTGATTCACTTTCAATTTGGGCATAGATTTTTCGGCCTTGTGAGCTTCAAATTTTTGCTTAATTTAGGTGAGCACTTGAAATCTTATTATTAGGTGAAGCTTTCGATTATTCGGGTGCCAATACTTCAAAACCGTGACGCTGGCGATACCTTAATGTTTTCCCAATTTAATTACATGGAAGCTACCAAAACAAATTAGAAACCCAACAATAGTGACTAAACCGCAAAATCAATATTTATTAACGATTTACTATGCAAAAGCGTTGGGAGAATAAGCTAATAATTACTACACATAAGATCGTGACGATTACGAGACTTATAAATAACTCTATCATTTCTCGTCCTCATTTAAGAGACTTGGCCTAAAAAGTTAAGGAATCGAAGCTAAGTGCTCAACACGCACGGTCGAGTCAAAAATTACTCTTATTCTCACCATCGGAAAACCTACATTCGTGTCTTAAACACTTATGAAAAGCAAAAAAAATTTAAAATTTGGCCATTTTTAGCCTTATTTTGCATAAAACGATAACAAAAAGATGAATATTGGATTGCGTGTTGACGTAAGCAAGGTGAAGTATCTACTCACCCCCCATACTAAAACTAAACATTGTCCTCAATGTTTCGAGTCTAGGGGTGTAAACACCCCCATACTAGAGACGAAGTCGAATGCTTAATCTCGAGCATGGAAAGGGTAAAACGAATAACCTAAAAGCCGTTTATGAATTATGCTAATAAGATAAACGTTAGAACATAAAAGGATATCATCGGATATCGGAATCTCCAAAGGCAACGATCGAAGCTCGAGTGATCCGTAAAACGAACACGAGAGGCTTCAATGACGATGAACCTAATAAATCACAATCACAAACAACCACGGAACAAAGGTTGGAAGAGCACAAGTCCCCTCGTTACGTTAAACTAAGAAAGCGATAATATTTACAAGGATAAGCATGAGAATCCCCCACGAGGCACCTTGTTTTTGATAACCGAGTCAAAAGCTCGACTCGAATCCCCATAAATGTGATCATTTAGGGATAATCTTGGTTTGGTCATTTTTAGTGGGGCTTACATGATAAACAATGCCCAAAAGTACGTGGAGTACTTTAAAAACCCGATAAACGTATACCGGGGTCAAAGATAGCGTCTTCGTTTTCGGATGAAAGACGAAACAACGCTACTCCAACGTGAACCCCAATGGGGTAGAAGAAAATAGATGAGAAGTAGACAGGTGGGGCAATGGGTAAGGCAAACTTATGAGCTACTCGAGGTAGACTCACACCAAGCACACGAAAAGATTTTCCATTTATTGCATCGGTGGAAGACCGAGATTTCCCTTTACAAGCAATTCCGGGATCGTAAATCTCGTCCTCGGTGGAGAAATGGGAGGGAACATTTGGGGCTTCCCCCACACTAAAACCACACACACCATCGTCAAAAGGAGTAGACGAGGTGGTAGCACTCATATAACGCGGTGATGACGGAGTTAAACATGTAGAAAAATCTTTTAAAACATTTTTAAAATCTTTCCCTTTTTCATCGTTCAAAAACTCTCTATGAAAACCCGATTTGATAATGTCGAAAATATTTGGCGTGTCAAATTGAAAATTAGTCGCGCTAAAAATCCTTACATTTAAGTCATTGGTGGGAGGGGGTGGCGGATTATATAAGTTCTCAAAACGTATATCAATAAAGAACACCGCCCCCTCGCGGTCTACATACTCGTCATCCTCATGAACGTCGATCTCATCGATTTCTTCATCAAAGATAGGCTTGTCAAACCAAGGTTTGTCATTCCCCTCCTTGAGTATCTTAGAAACTCTCTCGAAAAGATCACGATCAAGCACGAAACCATCATTCTTTTGTGGGGATCGTTGATAAGTTAGATCCTCACGAATGTGGTAAACGTCATTCTCAAATGAGGAGTGTTGATTAGGTAACTCCTCGAGAATTGGATTTTTAGTGGTCACATGAGTTGGTTCGTCATCGAAAATAAGACGTTCCAACTCATTAAGTTCATCCTCGATTTTAGAAATATCGACCTCACTTGTAGGTGGAAGTGAAGGCATAAGAGCTAGCTCTCGTTCAATGATTTCCTCAATCTCGGGATCAAACTCATAATCATCGTACTTTACATGTTTCTTCTTAGGAGAATAAAAAATAGCATGTGGATGTCTAAGTACGTGATCAAGCTCGGCAAAATCGCCATCGTCATCGTCAAAGAAAGAGTCGATGTGAGCACTCACAACCATGGACTTACAAGTCAAATGACTATGCTTAGGTGACTTTTCTAAGACGAGAGGATCGATGTCCCCTCCAAGTATTCATGCACGTAGATATAAATGACCTATATGGGCTCTCAGCATATTTAAAATACAGATTTTCAAGATAAACTAAACGTAAGTCTTTTTAGAAATATAAACCAGTATTATGAACTTAAACCAGGTTTTTCAGGACATTCATTATTCCGATGCTATGTTATTCATTTTCATTCATTACTTGCTTATGTTTATGCTTTACATTCTATGTCATATATATCCGCACACTGAGTGTATTGCTCAGCCGTATTTCTCTTTCCATGTCCCAATACGACAGGTACTAAAGGGCAAAGCTAGGAATCCAAGAGTACGTGCATGAAATGAGGCGCCAACTTTCTTTCATTCTTTAATACATTTACATACTTCTGCTTTGCTGGGCATTGTTTAGTCCTTTTCCTTTACATTCTACTTATGCATTTCGTGTGTGGAGCTTATGTGGATCCGATGTTTGTTTCCGGATTCTTTATGATCATTTAATGTTTTAGACATTTACCTTGTATGCTTTGATGTTATGGCATAATTATCCTCTAATATTCCATTTATCAAAATAGGGTGTTACAGGGTTGGTTCGGTCCGGTTCGGTCCTCGGTCTGGTCCCGTCCTATTAGGCATAATTAGCGAGATTTTGTTAAGACCGAACCGGACCATCCGGACCGAGGACCGAATTGGTCCAAAACCCCGGACCGAGGAACGGACCGAGGACCGGACCGAAATTGTTCGGTCCGGTTCGGTTTGGTTTGGTTTTTCGGTCCGGTCCGGTTTTCTGGTCCGGGTCGGTTTTGGGTTTGCCGTGCTCAGCCCTATATTGACGTGTTAACCATTCATTCGAGCATTACCTATCACGATTGTGTAATTTTGTAAGCTTTCTACTCTCTCTATATTAATAGTCCAGTTTACTATTTTAGGACGTATTAAATTAATAGTCTATTTCCAAAAGTAGATACGAAATATAGATTAAGTTTATTATATTGCCCTCACTGGAATGTGTTATTATAAATAATAAAGAAGTTATAAATTAATTGGTTAAAGGTAAGATTGTCATTGTGTAAAACGTAAAAGAGAGAAAAATGAAGAAATATCATTTTATTAAACTACGTTTTTTTCGATGGACTATTATTATGGGACGAAGGAGTATAAAAGTTTTCGTCTCTAAATTGTGCAATTTTTATCTACGAATAATAAATGACTAGGCAAGATATTAAAAAAATCATCTCTAGAACTCTCTCCCCCCACACACATCCCACCGACACAACCCAAAATTATTTTTCGACGGTCGGTTTTGACCGGCCGCTCGAATCCCTTCTTGTACATAGGCTTTTCTACTACATCCCATAATATTATCTTGCCATCAAATCTGTCATCTCCCGTTGCCGCTTGTCATCTGCCACCGTCGCTACACCATCTGATGTGCTGCTACTATCTCAGATATTTTAGATCAGTTGCGCTTCCTACCTTCCACTCCATCAGATGGTTTGCTGCTGCTACAGGATGCTTTGTTGCAGTCTTGGAATTTAGATTTACATTTGTTTGGTTTAAGTTTGGTTATTTTATGGATGTTAAGCTTTATTTTTCTTGTATGGTTCGTGTATTCTTTTGTAGTCTTGCTCCAGGCTACACCACCTTCATATGGTTGTGTTTGAAAAAAGCTCACATCGGTGATTCCCCCTCACCCTTTAATTGTGTTGCTGCTTCCGTCTCACAATCCTTATGGTGTATGTCTTGGTTTATTTCACCTTGTTAATTTGGATACTTTATTTGGCAAATCACTTTTGATTTTACCCTTTATTTTTGATGTAACTTGTTATGTTCTAAATTCCTCCGTTTGTAAGGTGTGATAATGAAGTTATGTTAAAAAAATAAAAAATAATAATTGACAAGTCAAATACACGAATTCCAAGGTCCGTCTAACAAAACCACAAAGCAGGACACATTCCCCTACATCGCGCACCACACACTTCTTACCATACACACCACTTCACTCCATTTAATAAAACACAATCACACAAACACAAAATCCTTAAAAAAAACCAAAACCAAAACCATGTCATGTCCTATACCATAAAACCATGTGTTGTCCCACTACCACCATACAACCACCACTCACCACCACCACCATTGTCTCCTTAATTATCTACTACTGCAAACTAAAAACAGCTGTTTCATTTTTTGTCATCAAACATGTCCAACACTAACAACATATCCGCCATTGACACACTCATCGCCTCTGAAACAAATCTATGTCCACTTCCCCGCCACTTTTCCGTCCATCGTCAAGATTCCATTAACTGGATACTTAAAGTATGTTACATTAATATTAAGGACTTATATTAAATTTGTTAAGCATATATAGACTAATGTATATGTTTTTTTCTTTGTGACAGGCTCATGCACATTTTCAGTTTCAGCCAGTAACCGCCGTACTGGCCGTCAACTATTTCGACCGGTTTCTTTCAGCCGCCGACGGCGCCGCCTCTCTTGAGGTATACTATAAATACATCTTTTCAGAGCATCTTTGTATTAAAATTATTGTCCAATTTTTTTTTTCCGTCCGTTTCAATAAATTATTATCCATTTTTTATAATAAAAGTTGGGTTTATTTAAGATTACTACTCCATATTAGTTTTTTTTTTATAAATTGATATTTACAAAAATAAAAAAAAACACGAATTAATTATAGATAAAACTTTTTTTTAGGCTTTTGTAGAAATCAATGCAACGATTAATTTACTTTTTTTTAACTATGTATTTCGTGTCCGTGGACTATAATTTTAGGTCAGGAGATAGTACATTATTTATTATTCTAATACTACGTCCATAAGTTTAAGTTTATTATTTCTTGAACTCTATTTAAGATATGTGTGATGTGTCGCACCTGTCCGACCAAACCGGTCCGATTGAAACCCGACTTGAACAAGTTACCGGACCGAGATGTTCAGTCTATGTCCAGGTCGGTCTGGTACGGTCCAACAAAGGATAGTGTCTGGTTGTGCGTAGAACCAAACTAAGGATGGAAAATGATTGAAAAGATGGACCGAGGATCCGACCGAAGTACATCCGGTCCGGTTTCTCAGTTCGGTTCATACCACGGTCTGTAATGCCCAGGACTATACGTGTGTTGCAAAAAGAGTAGATAATAAATCATTTTAATACATGATGTTAATACATCTAGTAGTCTAGTACTATAAGTTTATAATATGCGTGTCGTGTCACAAAATTATCATATTTACATTAATAAATGTAGTAGTTTAATACATATATAAATTTGTTCTTTTCTGAAACGTTTTTTATGATGTGTTGGGACAAAAGTGTATATGAATAAATTCTTTTCATTACATCATCTGTCTTGTTTAATTGAATTCTGTAACTACATGATGTTTATGAAAAAAGTTTAGTTAAATAAATATCGTTTTAAATACGTTGTAAGTTTATGGTATTTTTGTGTAAAATTATACTTACGAAATGTTTGTGACGACAGTGGAATGATGGATGGAAACATCAACTACTATCCGTAGCGTGCTTGTCGTTAGCTGCAAAAATGGAAGAACTTGACGTCCCATTATTAATGGATCTTCAAGTTTCGGAGCCCCGTTTTGTATTCGGATCCAAAACAATACAAAAAATGGAGCTTTTGGTTTTGTCAGTACTTGACTGGAGGATCCGACCCGTTACTCCCTTTGATTTTATTGATTATTTTTTCTTGATGGTTCCTTCTAAATATGTTACGGATGAGGTCTATTTTCGTTGGAAATGTTCGGATCTTGTCGTTAAAACTGTACGAGGTAAAAATTCGTTGTTTTTTAGTTCTTATCTTAGGTTTCTGCTTTTTAATATTTGAGTTTTTTTTTACAGGAGTTGATTTTTTGGGGTTTCGACCATCAGTGTTAGCCGCGGCAGCGGTGATTTGTGTCATTGGCCAGGGCGTGGAAGTGCCGGAATGTTTCTACCAGACAGTGAACAAAGTAAGCACTTTAGCTTTATCTGTATTTAATGATAAATTTATAAACACAGGCATTATGTTTCAACTAACCGTAGTACCTAAAATTCGTAAATCTCCTAGTATTATCGTTATCATACATAAATTTACTCTCGACCCATAAAAAAATTGACATAAAGTATTTTGTTTCATTATTGACCCACTTTTTTTTGTAATTACCTTGCATCATCTATGGAAATTATGCTATAACGACAAAGAAAAATAGAAGCATACTTTTACAGTTTAAAAGAGGTGATACTCCACAATTATTACGTTACATCATCTAGATGATCACTTTATAAATAAGAGGAGCGTGTAATTCGAAGCATATAAAGTTATGAAATTGGTTACATACTCCGTAATTATTTAAACATGTACAGGAAATGGTGAGAAGTTGTCATCGACTAATGCATGAGTACTTCTTGGATACATGCCCATTAGCAGACCATAAGGTCAGGAAGCAACCCGATGAGCCTCCGGCGAGTCCTGATGGGGTATTGGATGCAGTGGCTTGTGACAGCTGTGACACTCATTCCGGTGACGGACATTTTGTTCCATCACCTAGGTTTGGCGAGAATGATAGGCAAGCTAAAAGAGTAAGGTCTGATGTACAGGAAAAAGAGCTTTAGAAAAGTGGAGCTTTATTTGTTCTATACTAGTATTTTATAATTATGTCTATATTAAGATGGATCGAGTAAAAGAGCTAGAGGGAACTTTAATTCTCTTTTTGGTTGGATTATGTGGATCATTACTGAATGTTGCTAGTAGAATCCAGGCTTTTTAACTATGTTAAGAAAGTATATAAATGATTAAAAACCTTTGCCAGCTGGCTGTGAAATTGGTCAAAGTTGCTAGAATTATTTAGGTCAACTAAAAGTATAAAGTTTCTTGACTCAT
Organism: Glebionis coronaria; assembly: GCA_025667525.1. Classification (NCBI taxonomy): domain Eukaryota; kingdom Viridiplantae; phylum Streptophyta; class Magnoliopsida; order Asterales; family Asteraceae; genus Glebionis; species Glebionis coronaria. The sequence continues at coordinate 437,599,673 of CM046882.1, read as the reverse complement.
CATTACAATAGTTTTTGACAGTAGGGAAATATCTACGACAAAATCCAACTACATGAAATTGTTGTACCTTTGTATCTTTGTGTACAATAGTAACAATTAATAATTTTAAGTCAATATTTACAACTTTGTTAAATTTCGTGAATGAGACAATTTGACACAAACATATATCGCAAATGGAGTAGTAGATAAGAGGGCTAATTACTAAAAATTATCTAACTTGACACTTTTTACCGTTCTATGTAGTTATCTTTTTTTTTTTTCCTATATTATCATTAAATTTTGTGATTTCGTATATTGTGTGTACCGGTGACTTGTTTGACTTGCTCTAACAGGTTAACTTAACAGTAGTTTAGTTTTTATTACAATGTTAGTCTTTATATTAACGGTTGTTCAAATAAACACTTAAATTTTGATTTTCGAAAAAAATAATATTTTTCATAAAACGTATAATTTAAAAAAAAATTACAGTAAATTTTTGTAATAGTTTTTTTACATTTTTTTTACAAAAACGTATAGCTTAAAAAATGTTTTTATAGTTTTTTTGCACAAAAATATTTTGGAAATTTTTTACAAAAATAATACCTTTTTTACATAAATTTACATTTTCGAACGTTTTTATCAGTATTCGTTTGATTTATATTTTAACCTTTTTTTTTTACATTTTCATCAGTTCTTTTTTATTTTCATTAGAACTTATACGTTTTCATCAATAATTTTACGTTTCATTAATAATTTTACGTTTTCATTAATAATATTACGTTTTCATCAGTATTTTTACATTTTCGTCAGTAACTTTACGCTCGCATCAGTATTTTTACGTTAGCATAAGTAGGGCTGAGCAGCAGACCCAGACCGGACCGGACCGACTAAAACCGGACCGGACCGAGGACCGAATTGGTCCAAAACCCCGGACCGAGACCGGACCGAAATGGTCCGGTCCGGTCCGGGTCGGTCCGGTCTTGTCCGGTCTTCGATCCGGTCCGGTCCAAATTAGGCAAAATAAAAGAATTTTTGGTAAGACCGAACCGGACCGGACCGGACCGACCGGACCGAGGACCGAAATGTTCCAAAATCACGGACCGAGGACCGGACCGAATTTGCTCGGTCCGGTCCGGTTCGGTCCGGTCCGGTTCGGTTTTCCGGTCCGGTCCGGTCTAACGGTCTAAATGCTCAGCCTTAAGCATAAGTACTGTTACGTTTTCGTCAGTTTTTTACGTTTTCATCAGAATTTTTACGTTTTCATCAGCAATTTTACGTTTTCGTCAGTATTTTTACGTTTTCGTTAGTATTTTTACGTTTTTGTCTTCGTCTGTAAATTTACGTTTTCGTCAAAAAATTTACGTTTTCGTCAGTAAATTTACGTCTTCGTCAATATTTAATGTTTTCGTCAATATTTACGTTTTCGTCATTAAATTTATGTTTTCGTTGGTAAATTTACGTTTTCGTCAGTAAATTTACGTTTTCGTCTGTATCTTTACATTTTCGTATACAAATTTACGTTTTCGTCTGTAAATTTACTTTTTCGTCAATACTTTTACGTTTTCGTTAGTATTTTTACCTTTTCGCCAATAACTTTACGTTTTCGTCTGTAAATTTACGTTTTGGTCTGTACATTTACGTTTTCGTTTTCGTCAGTAAATTTATGTTCTCGTCGGTAAAGTTACTTACGAAAACATAAAAATACTTACGAAAACATGTTAATACTGACAAAAACATGAATTTACAAATCAAAACTTACAGACGAAAACGTAATTTTTGGCCGAAAACATAAATTTTTTGACGAAACGAAAAACTAATGACGAGAACGTAAAATATCCGACGAGAACGTAAATTTACAGACGAAAACATAAATTTACTGACGAAAAGGTAATTTTAATGACGAAAAGGTAAATTTATAGACGAAAACGTAAATTTACTGACGAAAACATAAATTTATTGACGAAAATGTGATATTATTGATGAAAACGTAAATTTACAAACGAAAACGTATATTTACAGACGAAAACATAAATTTACAGATGAAAACGTAAATTTTCTGACGAAAACGTAAAAATACTGACGAAAACGTAAATTTACAAACAAAAATGTAAATTTACTGACGAAAACGTAATTTACAGGCGAAAACGTAAAATTACTGAGAAAAACGTAAAATATCTGACGAAAACGTAAATATTTGGAGTTACATACTTGTTTTTTTAAAGTTATACATTTTTTTTTTAAAAAAATTGTTTGATTTTCTGCAAAAAAATTAAGATTTATTATGTACGAAGAAGTTATGTAATATAATACACGTTTTATATAAATTTAAAAAATGAACTAAAACATGTTTAAAAAAATAATATTAAATTTTTTTATTCAAACGTAGGGCTGAGCAGCAGACCCAGACCGGACCGGACCGACTAAAACCGGACCGGACCGAGGACCGAATTGGTCCAAAACCCCGGACCGAGACCGGACCGAAATGGTCCGGTCCGGTCCGGGTCGGTCCGGTCTTGTCCGGTCTTCGATCCGGTCCGGTCCAAATTAGGCAAAATAAAAGAATTTTTGGTAAGACCGAACCGGACCGGACCGGACCGACCGGACCGAGGACCGAAATGTTCCAAAATCACGGACCGAGGACCGGACCGAATTTGCTCGGTCCGGTCCGGTTCGGTCCGGTCCGGTTCGGTTTTCCGGTCCGGTCCGGTCTAACGGTCTAAATGCTCAGCCTTATTCAAACGTGCGTAAATTTTTTTTCTAAAGAAAATTTGTATATGAAGTTATATACTTTTTTTAAGGTTTTACGCTTTATTTTAAAAAAAATCAAATTTTAAATGTGTATGTTAATGGTCGTTAATATAAAGGACTAACGTTGTAATAAAAAGTTTAACGGTCGTTAAGGCAACCTGCTAACCAGTCAAGTAGGTCACCGGATACACACAATGTACGAAATCACAAAGTTTAATGATAATATAGGAAAAAAAAAAGATGACTACACAGAACGGTAAAAAGTGTCAAGTTAAATGCATTTTTTAGTGATTAGCCTTAGATAAGAATGGATGTTAAAGTGGATTTGTTGGGTAGGAATGAGATGGTAAGAAATAAATAGGGGTGGGGGATAAAGCAGGTAAACCCCGTGACAAAAAACCTTCATGTGAAAAACTATAGCAGAAAATTTTGTTCTGCAGCTCTGTTGATGTGGGGTTTCGCCACGTCTCCTGTCAATGTACCTTCTTTGTCTCATCTCCACACACATCGCTGTTTCTTTTTGGACTTCTCTACTATATACCAGTTACTCCCTTGAACTATCCTATCATACTAAATTTATCCAGATGTTTTTAGTTTGTACCATTACTTCTTTTTTATTTTTGCAAGCTAAAACTAAAGATCGTGTTTTGATTCTATTTCTTATTTTTTTAACGGTAATTTTATTACAAACAAACTAGCAAGAAGCTAGATATTACAAGGAAATAAGATAAAGATTCTTAAGTCAATTATTTAACGTAAATGAGTTGTCCAATTATAACTTTTGATAACTATCTCATTGAAAATAAAGTTATTTCGTGTTGTCCAAACGCACCACCACTATAGCAAGAAGCACATTACATTTATATCTACACCAATTATAACTTTTGGTAACTATCTCATTGAAAATTTTCATTTTTACCGGTATCTTGTCTTCAAAAATGAATTTATTTCGAGTTGTCCAAACACACCACCACATAACATAAAAGACTCCTTCAAGCATCAGCTTATCCTACTCAGCATCTTTAGGTTAATCAGCCAAGTCTTCCTTGTTCATACTCGTCCAACTCTTCATAAGGAGTATTCCACCACCTCATTATCAATCTAGTAATTTGTTTCGCCGTACTACACCAGAAAAACAAATGTTGCGAAGTCACTATATCCCTTGATCACAAAGAACACACGATAACGATTTTATACTCATACCCCTTTTAGATATATTAAACCTAGTCGGTAACGTGTCCATTATAATTTTCCAAGCAAAGACAATAATTTTGATCGGCAGATACTTACACCATTTTGTTTTGACGCAAGTACCAGGAAACATCTTTCATCAATATACTTTCTAACAGACGCAACCCTTAAATCACCATCACTACCCAGCGTCCACCTCCATCTATCCTGCATAGGCGATAATCTAACATCCTGCATCAATTCCATAAGATTAGACAGTTGTTCTTGTTCAATTCCACCTCTCAATCTTCTGCGAAACGAATGAGCCACATCCAACTGACACATTTTATCACTAACCGAAATATCTTTTTGATCTTCAAGAGAGTACAATCGAGGGAAACGATTTTTAAAGCTGTTACTACCCTTCCAAGCGTCATCCCAAAAACTAACACCCTCACTATTCCCTAGCTTTAATCACATAAAATCACGCAAGACAATCCCTTTTTACGTCAAAGCATTCACCTCCTCCACGATATTCGACCAACAAGACATCGACCCCATTTTACTCGCCTCATTAATACCACCGTTCTCACCATAAATTGCTTTATTAACCCTAACCCATAAAGCATCATGTTGCGTATAGAATCTCCAAATCCATTTGAACATTAGACCGCGATTCAAAGCAAATAAAGTCGATACACCTAAGCCACCAGCTTCCTTCGACGAGAGCACTTTCTTCCAGCTAACCCAAGAAACTTTATGACATCCCAATTCATGACCATTAAAAAACTTGCTGCGAATCGATTCCAAAGTACGTAAACACCTAAAGGGACCTTAAAGATCGACATGTGAAAAATTATCATAGACCCTAAAAAAAATTAAGCAACGTCAGCTTATCACCAATAGACAAAGCATTCATTTTCCATTTCGAAAGTCACATTTTAACTCTTTCAATCACCTCATTTCATTCTTTGACCCGAGACATAGTACCTCCAACCTTGGAACCAAGATACATAAAAGGAGTCTTCAAAATGAGACACCCAAGCCGATTAACAGCCTCGTTAATCTTATCCCTTTCCACATGAACACCTAAAATTTTACTTTTACTCATATTAATCTTAAGCCCAGAAACCCTGTAGAAACGATCTAACACATGAACTAGCGTCATAATATTCCTCTGACACCACTCACCAACGAAAACATCATCATCCGTGTAAAACATGTGAGTTAACGTAACAGATTCACCGATTTTAAGACCTTTATATAAAGCCGCCACTTCTACTCGATGAAAAGAAAGATGAAGCATTTCCATAACTAATATAAAGAAAAAAGGCGATAGGGGATCACCTTGTTTGAGACCCTTAAAGAACTGGAATTCATTCGTAGGACTCTCGTTAATAATAATCGACCCTTTCGATGAATGAAGACAACTTTGAACCCATTTGCGCCATTTATCACCAAAACTGAATTTGCCAAGAATCTCGTCCAAAAATTCCCATCTCACCGAATCATACGCTTTCTCAAAGTCCACCTTAAACACTAACGATTTTTTCTTCTTCATTTTGCATCAGTTCAACACTTCATTAAGATTAATTGGCCCGTCTTAAATCCGTCTATCCGCCACGAACGCCGGTTGGACTTCGCTAAGAATATCTTCTAAAACCCCAACTAAACTATTGGCCAAGACTTTAGCTATAGTTTTATAAATACTCCCAATCAAACTTATAGGCCGAAATTCTTTAACCAAATTTGCATCTAGAATTTTTGGGATCAAAGCAATAAAGGCCGAATTATACCCTTTTGGAATGTCACGGTGAGTGAAAAAATACTTCACTGCTTCGTACACATCATTCTCAATCAAATACAAAAACTTTCTATAAAACCCAAACGTAAATCCAACCGGGCCAGGAGCTTTATCCATGCCACAATCCACACGGTATTTTGATTTCATCGTTAGTCACCTCGTCTTCTAATTCTGCTTGTTTTTTCAAAGAAATCCTCCTTGAAAAATTCATTTGAATATTAGCACGCGACTCCCCAGGCTTGTTAAATCTTCCCCTGAAATGATTTACAAATTTCTCTCTCACAATTTCTGGTTCTTCGACCCACTGTCCATCAACCATTATGCCTCGAACAGTTATCTGATTGTGTTTTTTATTCATAATCCCATGGAAAAAATTTGAAAATTCCACCCCCTTCAATCGCCACTTGAATTTAGCTTTTTGAGCCAGTTCATCAGATCTTAATTTATCTATATGAGCAATTTTTGCAGCAGTCGCAACGCGGAGTTTATCAATTTTGTCATTCCCATTCCCACGATCAATCTCCATGTCCAGCTCCTCCAATTCACCCTTATATTTGTCTCTATTGAAATTCCTTCGATTTTTCTCCACCACATTCCATTCCCTAATTTTCTTTTTCAGGAATCTAAACTTTCCTGATAACCTAAACAACGCATTTTGACTCGAGCTATGATACTCTTTCCACGCATCCTTTACTATTTTGACAAAACCTTCCAACTCAAACCACTAATTATAAAATCTAAACGGAATCGGGCCATAATCAAAAGAGGAATCACGATGTAATATAGGTCGATGATCTGATAAACGTTTCTCCAAAGTAATAGCCGACAAATTTGTACATGAATTAATCACAGAATCCGACACTACAAATCTATCCAACTTACTCATCTCTGTCGCCGACATATGACACCAAGTAATAGAACATCCACTTAAAGCAACCTCCACCAATCCTACACTAGAGATAAACGAATTAAACGCCATAGCACCTTGACTGTGAAACTCTGTACCAAACCTGTCCGATTTATATCAAACCTCATTAAAATCTCCCAAAACAATGACACCCTTATTCCACCTCTGAATAATACTACATAAGTAATCTCACAAAATCTTTTTCTCCTTGAGGTCATGAGGCACATACAACGTAATGACAAGTAAGTTCTTCCCATTCTGTTTCCACACACCTCTAACCATTACAAAATAATCAGAAATAGTACTACTACTCTAACAAAATAAGTTGGGATCCCACGCATACAATATACCCCTATGATACTTGATTTTGCTATGGGGTTCTAGATTTCTCTCGGAATCTCCTCGAATTGATCTCGGTTCTAAGTGGAATGATTTGTTCTTGGTTAATAAAAAGGTGAAGGTTTGTTTATCTAAATTTAAACTAATAGCAATAAAGTAAGTGTCAAAGAGTAAAATTAAAACTTTGAAAGATTAAACTAAAGAAACGAGTTTAAAAATAAATGCTTGAAACTTTAAAGGGAAGATTAGAAAAATACTTGGACTAACACTTGAGAGCTTTGCAAAACAAGAAATTAAACAAACAATTTAACCCAAATTGGAATATAGTAGAAAAACACTAATCGGAATGTTTGCAAATAACATCAATCGGAATAATAAGGGGGCAATCGGAATGAATTCCGATCTATTGATCGGAATGATGAGGAACAAGGCTGTCGGAATATGACAAATGACCCCAATCGGAATAAAGATTATTACTTGCTGTCGGAATATAACAAAACAACTCTAATCGGAATATTGGACAAGGATTCAGATCGGAATAATCAAAAACTAGTACAATCGGAATGTTTAAATAAAACTCAGATCGGAATAACCCACAAGGTTGCAGTCGGAATATCATACAAACAAGCCACAATCTGAATGAACACAAACCCTTTTCCGATCGGGTGATCGGAATGAAGGGTTGTGTGTCTGCTCGGAATATCAGGTCAGAAAAGGGCTTTGCCCTTTCCGAAAATAGTGTTGATCCGAAACTTATGCTAGGGTAATAAGCTATTGGAATAAGCTAAAACCCAAAACTAGCTTGAATCCAATATTAAGCTGATCAAATAAGCACTAAAAACAACTTTTCTAACTTTAAATAAGCAAACTTATAAATCAAATAATAAAAAGATAAGCTTTTTAAGAAAACTTATAAAAAGTAAATAAGCAAAACTAACAAATAAGCCAATAAGCACAAGGATCTCAAAGCTTATTCGTGTAGAAACTTAAGGAAACATAAAAAGATTAACTTTTTAAGCACAAAATCATTGATGAACAACACGGATCATACGAGATTTGTACCAAAATCAATCAAATCAAAGAAAGGAAGAATGAGATTAAAGATTAAAAGCTAAAAACTTGAACTTGATTAATGAAAAAATAATACAAATGTTTGATCTTGAAAGAAAAAGATGAAAACTAGTGAGAGAAAGTTTAGAACTTTCTCTCTCTAAAACTAGAGAGAATGAAAGAAACTAAAAACTACCTAAAAGACTAAGTGTCTAATTTTTGTGAGGTAAGGTCCTATATATAGGCATGTCTTGTGGGCTTTGTGAATGGGCTCGGTTTTGGGCTTCTTTTCTTCTTCCTTCTTTAGTCTTCTCGTCTCTTTACATAAACGTTTCCGACCTTGGATTTTGAGAAGTGTCGGTGAATAATTCCAACTCGTCTTATAATCTTTTGTTTAATAGACTCGAGTTCTTAGACATATATGAATCTTCCATCTTTGGCTCTATTCTTCGATAAATCTTCAAATAGGCACAATGACTTCAATTCTTTTGCATCTCTTGGACAATAGACTTCGTCTTGAGTCTTTTTCCTCGATAAAACCCGTGTAATCCCATGTTTTCTTCAATATTCATCCGGTTGACTCTGAAAACACAATAAACACAAAAACCACGCATAATTCCAAACAAATGATATTAAATACGTGTTTTGGTCTCGTTTTAGCCAGAATTAAGTGGTAAAAGGATGGGTGTTTTCACAGCTATCAAATCCCCTACACTTAACCATTGCCATGCCCTCATGCAATACTTAGTGATAAAGCAAATTTACATTTTTCTCATAATCAATCAACCTTGGCCTTATTAATATACTACTAAACAAAAACGAAAGTACTAAGAGAAATTAAAACTTTAAAGTAAACAAAAGAATAGAAAATAGCTACGTGGCAATAACTTGCAAAGAGATCTAAGACTTACATTAGGGCTTCGGTGCTGCGACGATCCATCACCCTCAAGTTTCACGTTCCCCAAACTAAGCTTAAAATCGAGATCATTGTTATTATAAGTTAGCATATCAAACACTTACACACATGGCTTAATTAAATGCTTAAACTCCCTTATTCCTAGGTGTATCTCTTATATTTTATTTTTGTCTTAGAATGATCATGAAGATGCATTTTTGGACTTATTTCGATAGTTTATTTAGGCTGAAAGCAAAGTAGGACGATTTGATCAATAGTTAGCTAAAGGACAAAAACTCTTAAAACTGCTTCTCGGGATATCAAAAAGTTCACATCTTGGCATAACTCGGTTCACGATTTGAGACCTTTCTCGGGCCGATATTTGGCATGTACTTCATACTTCATATCTTGAGAGACGTTCTTGAGATAATGGTCTTCTCTTCGTTATAGAGTTTCTTCACTTGGAGACTTTTGAGGGGTACTCCAACTTTGTTGACCACGACTTCATGATTATTTCTTCAATCTCTAATTGGGATTTTGAGATACAACGATCCGCCTCCTTTTCGGACTTGGATCTATTTATCCTCATACCTTGTTAGGGTCTTTTTGGATAGACTTCTCCATGATCTTTATGGGAGTTGATTGCTTTTCGTCGTGAGTCTTGATCCTTCATATTGATTTTGGGAATAATGCTTTTCACATCACTTTTGGATCTTCAGCAATAAAATGGAATCCTCATGCCTTGTTAGGGCCTTTTCGGACTCGCCAATCTTCGCGCCCCGCTTCATAAGTTATGCCTTGGCTATGAACTCTTATCATTACCGAGCAACTTTTAAACGATCTTGGTCTAGAAGCTAAGTAACTTTCAAATCGTACGACCTTACTTATTGCAGATAAATTATTAGCAAGTGATGGGAGAATAGGCAAATAATTACACCAAGTGAGTTTGTGCAAGAATACCGACTTATAATTGACTCTATCATTTCTCGTTCTCCACAATTTAAAATCTCAAGTAATGAGACTCGTGGATGCTTAGCCTAATAAACCAATTAAGGTCTACATGGTTAAGGATACTAGCTAGAATAAACTTAGATAAGTCTATTCGGGTTGAGTCAAAATAATCACAACGGGCCTAATATGTCAAAGACTTCTAAACTAGCTACACCACTTTATTAATATTTATGACTTTATTATGGAATATATACATATGAAAGCAACGATAAAAATTTAAAAATTACAAATAAATGGCCAAAGTTAATTAAAAATTTGAAAAATGTTGAAAAAGATGATTTTTCGGTTAAATGAAGGCATTTTAATGGAAAAGTCCACTTAAAACTTCGATAGAAGTCCCCCTACACTTAAGATAAACATTGTCCTCAATGTTTAAGCATGTGGGAAAAGTTTCCCCTACACTTAGGACATTGTGCACGTTGGTTAACTCAAGTTAAGGAAGAGACGACTAAAGTGATCAATTTCAAATGTGAGTATGAAGAAAATTGAATCACGATAGTTGAGAGATAGAACCGGATTTCGGATAACACGGGAGCACGGTTCTTCAAAGGTTCCAAGAGTGCATTCATCCCTGTAATCACATCACCACGCAAAAACAAACACCTATACAGGTCCCCCTACACTTAGGAGGTAAAAACATAAAAGGATAGATACTCGGGCTGCCTCCCGAGGAGCGCTTGTTTTTGATAACCGAGTCACGAGCCTGACTCGACCCAAAATTAGTTCATGGGGAACGTGGTGAGGGATGGAATCATCTCATGAGAGATGTCCTCACCAAAGTACAGCTTCAGACGCTGGCCATTCACTTTGAAATTGGGCCCATTTGGCTGAGAAAGCTCAATGGTCCCATATGGAAAGACTTTGGCGACGGTGAATGGACCAGACCAGCGGCTCTTCAACTTGCCAGAGAAGATCTTCAACCGAGAGTTAAAAAGTAAGACTTGATCACCAACGTGGAACTCTCGGTTCTTGATTTTTGCGTCATGAAGGATCTTCGTCTTCTCCTTGTAGATCAGCGAGTTCTCATAAGCTTCATTCCTCAGTTCGTTGAGCTTGTTGAGTTGAATCTTGCGATGATCACCGGCTTTGTTGATGTCGAGGTTAGCCCACATCAAGGCCCAGTGCGCCTTATGTTCCAGCTCGATGGGAAGGTGGCATGATTTCCCGTACACAAGACGATAAGGTGTACAACCGATCAGGGTCTTATAAGCAGTACGGAAAGCCCACAGAGCATCATCTAACTTATCAGCCCACGCGGCACGATGCTCTCCCACAGTACGCTCCAAAATTCGCTTCAATCCACGGTTGGATATCTCGGCTTGCCCATTGGTTTGGGGATGATAGGCGGTGGAAAGACGGTGATTGACACCATACTTAGCCATGACTCTTGCAAATTGATCATTGCAAAAATGAGTCCCGCGGTCACTGATAATAGCACGAGGAACGCCGAATCTAGCGAACAGCGATTTCAAAAAGTTACAAACCACCCTTGCATCATTAGTAGGTAAAGCTTTGGCTTCAACCCACTTTGAAACGTAGTCAACGGCTACAAGGATGTATTTGTTTCCTTTAGATGAAGGGAATGGCCCCATAAAGTCGATACCCCAAACATCAAAGATTTCACATTCCTGAATGAAATTCTGAGGCATCTCGTCTTTATGTGTGATCTTGCCTTGTTTTTGGCAAGCATCACAATGTTTAACCATCTCGTGAGCATCACGGTAAATGGTGGGCCAATAAAATCCTGATTCAAACACTTTTTTGGCGGTGTAGTTGGGACCAAAGTGACCACCGGTGGGTCCTTTGTGGCAAGCGTCAAGGATTTTCAAAGCTGTCGGTCCATCAACACATCGGCGAGTAATCAAGTCGGCACATTGTTTGAATAGATACGGGTCATCCCAAAAGTAAGTCTTAATGTCGTTAAAGAACTTCTTCTTTTTCAGGGATGTTAACCCGTCAACGAGAATTCCACCCGCCAAGTAGTTTGCAATGTCCGCAAACCACGGGGTTTCATCAGAAGTCGATTTGATAGACATTAAGGTCTCCAGGGGAAAAGAATCATTGATTTCTTTGTTCGGATGATCCCATTGGTAAGGATCCTCAAGTCTACTGAGATGATCCGCGGCTAGGTTTTCAGCTCCTTTTTTGTCGCGAATTTCGATTTTAAATTCTTGGAGTAGCAAAACCCAGCGAAGAAGTCTTGGTTTGGAATCTTGCTTAGTCAACAAGTACTTCAACGCGGAATGATCTGTGTAAACGATTGTGGTGGAAAGGACAAGATAGGGGCGAAACTTTTCAAAGGCATAGACAACAGCTAAAAGCTCTTTTTCGGTCGTCGTATAATGCAATTGAGCCCCAGTCATTGTCTTGCTAGCGTAATGGATTGGTTGGAAGTGTTTGTTCACTCTTTGGCCTAGAACCGCACCAATAGCAAAGTCACTAGCATCGCACATCAACTCGAAAGGCAGCTCCCAATTAGGGGTAACCAAGACGGGTGCCTTAGTTAGCTTATCCTTAAGCAAATTGAAGGCGTCGATACACTCTTTAGAAAAGATAAAAGGGGTATCTTTCTCCAAGAGGTGGGTCATCGGGCGAGCGATTTGAGAAAAATTTTTGATGAATCGACGGTAGAAGCCCGCATGACCAAGGAAACTTCTCACACCCTTCACGGTTGAAGGTGGAGGCAACTTAGCGATAACATCGACTTTAGCACGGTCTACTTCGAGACCGGCTTTGGAAATTTTGTGTCCTAGCACGATGCCCTCTTTTACCATGAAATGGCATTTTTCCCAATTAAGAACAAGGCGAGTGTCTTCACACCGCTTCAGCATATGGCAAGGCAAGTAGAGAAAGAATCGCCATAAACCGAGAAATCATCCATGAATACTTCCATAGTGTCTTCCACCATGTCATGGAAAATAGCCATCATACACCTTTGGAATGTCCCAGGAGCATTACATAAACCAAAAGGCATGCGTTTGTAAGCGAATGTTCCATAGGGACAAGTGAATGTGGTCTTTTCTTGGTCCTTGGGATCGATGGGAATTTGAAAATACCCGGAGAAACCGTCTAAAAAGCAGTAATAGTCATTACCCGCAAGACGCTCGAGCATTTGATCTATGAAAGGAAGAGGAAAGTGATCTTTTCTAGTGGCATCATTGAGCTTGCGATAATCAATACAAACTCTCCACCCAGTAATGAGACGAGTGGGAATCAACTCGTTGTGTTCATTGGAAACAACGGTTATTCCGCCCTTCTTGGGCACACAATGGACGGGACTTACCCACGGAGAATCCGAAATAGGGTAAATCAAGCCGGCATCTAGAAGTTTGATAACCTCTTGTTTGACGACGTCATGAATTTTAGGATTAACCCTTCTTTGGCTCTGGATTGCGGGTTTAAAGTCATCTTCCATGAGAATCTTGTGAGTACAAAAGTTCGGATCAATTCCGCGGATATCGGAAATTTTCCAAGCAATTGACTTCTTATGATCTTTAAGCACGACGATGAGGCGAGATTTCTCTTCTTCTTTCAAGTCCTTCGCGATGATGACAGGCGACTTCTTGTTTTCTTCAAGGAACACGTACTTGAGATGGGGCGGCAACTCCTTAAGTTCTAAATCCGGAGGATTTTCGATGGGAGGCGTTTTCAAAGTCGGAGCATCGATAGCAATAACCGTGGGAGATGGTGGAGAAAGATTGTCTTCTTTAAGAAGGTTTTCAAAGAAATGCATGTCTTCATCCCAATCGGTGGGAGAATCGTCATTTGCTAAGTTCACATCTCCCATGGTGGCTTCAAGATCTTTCCAAAAGAAATCACTTTCTCCAAATAGAGACAGTGATGAATCAATAGAGGAAACGGTCTCAACATTGGGAAGAGAGGTAGGAATATTTTTACAAGCATCAATAAAGTGTTCTTCACAAGCCTCATCAAGAACGTCAATACAATTAACACTCTCGTTAGAATAAGGTTGTTTAGACAACTTTCCCATGTTGAAGACGATTTTATCATCACCCACTCTCATGGTAAGCTCACCGGCTTCAACATCGATGAGAGTGCGACCGGTCCTTAAGAATGGACGACCAACGATCAATGGCACACGAGGGTCCATGTCGTAGTCAACGACAACGAAATCGGCAGGAAAAGTGAATTTGTCGACTCCTACAAAGACGTCTTCGGCTATCCCCACTGGATAAGCAACCGTACGGTTGGCTAATTCCAAAGTCATTTTGGTGGGGACTAGCTCAGGGAGAGATAATTGCTTCCAAACGCTTAGAGGCATTAGATTAATACTGGCACCTAGATCGGCGAGGGCCATGCAATTCTCTACTCCCGGGAAGTTACAAGGGATTAAGAAACGACCCGGATCACCAAGCTTGGTTGGCAATTTCCTTAAGAGTACTGCAGAGCAATTCTCATTAAGTTGGGTGTTAGCAATATCAAGAAGCTTCTCCTTGTCGCTGAGAAGATCTTTGAACATTTTCGCGTACTTAGGCATGTGAGCGAGAGCCTCAGCGAAGGAGATGTTGAAATTCAATTGTTTGAGCATTTTAAGAAAGTTCGAAACCTGAATATCGTCCTTGCTTTTGAGCTTCTCTTTCCTCAACCTAGATGGATAAGGTATATCGGAAGAAGAGGAAGTCTTTGGGTTCGAAGGATCACTCACATCCTTGGGTGGAGGAGGGGTAGAAGTAAGAGGCGAAGAAATTGGGGAAGTAGAAGGGTGAGGAATAGGAGCAGGTGACTCGTTCTCCTTAGTCACAACCACCGGTGGAGGTATAGGAAGCTCGGGTTCCTTGGTACCTTTGCCACTGCGAGTGGTGATTGCTTTCATCTCCCCTATTGGATTCGCAACGGTGTTACTCGGAAGAGTACCCGAAGAAGAGGGTTGATTACCTTGGAAGAAACTAGCCATCATGTTTTTAAGTCATTCGTTTGACTATCCAAAGTGTTTCTCATGTCAGCTCTCAGATCATTCCCTTGTTTCACCAGGTCTGCTTTCAAGTTGCGCACTTCTTGTTGAAGATTTCCCACGATCACATCGTTAGTCCTCATGTAGGTTTCCACTTCTTGGTGTAAAGCGGTGGGTTGGTTGGGAGGAGCATTGTATGCGGGTGGTTGATAAGCAGGTTGCTGGTAAACTTGGTTGTTTCTTTGAGGTGGTTGTTGTTGTTTGTGAGGTGGTATGTATGGTCCACGAGATTGTTGTTGTTGTTGAGGAGGGCGATTGAGGTTTTGTTGTTGGTTTGGGTTGCTAGGAGTAAAACCGGGTGGTGAGAGATAGTTGTTTGAGCGGTAGCTAAGCAAGTTACGGTCACCTTGAGGACGAGCTTGATAAGCGGGTTGAGGATAGGTACCATATGATGCATTCACATTTTCAGAAGGGTAGTCGTGGGTGGCGGTACAAGTGGTGTAAGAGTGAGGACCCCCGCATATTTCACATGGTTGGCTAACAGCATTGACTTGAGCGTCTTTAGCGTTTTTAGCGTTGATGCTGTTGGTGTTGTTGGCGGTTTGGGTAGCAAGCGATTCAAGAAGCGCAGTGATTTTGTCAAGTCGCTTATCGCTGTCACTAGTACTAGCACTAGCGACATTGGTCCGAACACTCTTGGTTTGCACACGAGACTTATTCTCAATGATATCCCAAGCAGCATTGGAAGTCTTAGCCATAAGATTACCCCCCGAGGCACTGTTTAGTGAATCTTGGTCATTCATGCTTAACCCATTATAAAAAGTGTTAATTTGGTGAACTTTGGTAAAACCATGTTGTGGGCATTTTCTTAAAAGATCTTTGAAACGGTCCCAAGATTCACTAAACGACTCATCGTACTTTTGTTCAAAATTGATAATTTCATTCCGCAAAGCGGTAGTACGAGAGGGTGGGAAAAAGTAGTTGATAAATTTGGTCTCCAAATCCGTCCACGAAAGAATACTCTGTGGCGGTTCCTTAGCAAGCCAATGCCGGGCTTGTCCCTCTAAAGAAAAGGGAAAAAGTTGTAAACGGATTACCTCTTGTGGAACACCATTGTATTTGACCGTATTGGTGAGTTGCAAGAATCTCTTGATGTGGTCATGTGGATCATCAATGGTACGCCCCAAGAATGGTTGAGCTGAGACCATCTGGATAAAGCCGGATTTGAGCTCAAAGTTGTTGGCTGCAATCGCGGGTATGACAATTGGATCATTGTTACCATCTACATGTGCTTGTAGAAGTTCAATCATCGGGCGATTATCCGGTAGAGGCTCATTGTTGTTGTTATTATTGTTGTTGAAAGGTGGATTGTTATTGTTATTATTATTGTTTTGAGGTGGGTTATTGTTGTTGTTTTGTACACCGGCCATGTCTAAGTCTTCGAGAGGCTCGGGCTCTTGATAAGACGTTGATCGTGTACGCATGCACCTGCAAAAGAACTAACAAGGCAAAAACAAAGCAGAAATATTTTTGGTTTTTATGTTTTTTAATTTTTAGGATTTTTGAAAGTTTTATATTTTATTTTGGGTTTTTTAAAATTTTTTATGAAAAAGTAACGTTCACGGGGAATGGATCCCAAAATCCAAGTTCTCACAAAAACTTGTTGATCTTAACGAGAAGAGCCGGCAGCGGCGCCATTTGATACTTGATTTTGCTATGGGGTTCTAGATTTCTCTCGGAATCTCCTCGAATTGATCTCGGTTCTAAGTGGAATGATTTGTTCTTGGTTAATAAAAAGGTGAAGGTTTGTTTATCTAAATTTAAACTAATAGCAATAAAGTAAGTGTCAAAGAGTAAAATTAAAACTTTGAAAGATTAAACTAAATAAACGAGTTTAAAAATAAATGCTTGAAAACTTTAAAGGGAAGATTAGAAAAATACTTGGACTAACACTTGAGAGCTTTGCAAAACAAGAAATTAAACAAACAATTTAACCCAAATTGGAATATAGTAGAAAAACACTAATCGGAATGTTTGCAAATAACATCAATCGGAATAATAAGGGGGCAATCGGAATGAATTCCGATCTATTGATCGGAATGATGAGGAACAAGGCTGTCGGAATATGACAAATGACCCCAATCGGAATAAAGATTATTACTTGCTGTCGGAATATAACAAAACAACTCTAATCGGAATATTGGACAAGGATTCAGATCGGAATAATCAAAAACTAGTACAATCAGAATGTTTAAATAAAACTCAGATCGGAATAACCCACAAGGATGCAGTCGGAATATCATACAAACAAGCCACAATCTGAATGAACATAAACCCTTTTCCGATCGGGTGATCGGAATGAAGGGTTGTGTGTCTGCTCGGAATATCAGGTCGGAAAAGGGCTTTGCCCTTTCCGAAAATAGTGCTGATCCGAAACTTATGCTAGGGTAATAAGCTATTGGAATAAGCTAAAACCCAAAACTAGCTCGAATCCAATATTAAGCTGATCAAATAAGCACTAAAAACAACTTTTCTAACTTTAAATAAGCAAACTTATAAATCAAATAATAAAAAGATAAGCTTTTTAAGAAAACTTATAAAAAGTAAATAAGCAAAACTAACAAATAAGCCAATAAGCACAAGGATCTCAAAGCTTATTCATGTAGAAACTTAAGGAAACATAAAAAGATTAAATTTTTAAGCACAAAATCATTGATGAACAACACGGATCATACGAGATTTGTACCAAAATCAATCAAATCAAAGAAAGGAAGAATGAGATTAAAGATTAAAAGCTAAAAACTTGAACTTGATTAATGAAAAAATAATACAAATGTTTGATCTTGAAAGAAAAAGATGAAAACTAGTGAGAGAAAGTTTAGAACTTTCTCTCTCTAAAACTAGAGAGAATGAAAGAAACTAAAAACTACCTAAAAGACTAAGTGTCTAATTTTTGTGAGGTAAGGTCCTATATTTAGGCATGTCTTGTGGGCTTTGTGAATGGGCTTTGGGCTTCTTTTTTTCTTCCTTCTTTAGTCTTCTCGTTTCTTTACATAAACGTTTCCGACCTTGGATTTTGAGAAGTGTCAGTGAATAATTCCAACTCGTCTTATAATCTTTTGTTTAATAGACTCGAGTTCTTCGACATATATGAATCTTCCATCTTTGGCTCTATTCTTCGATAAATCTTCAAATAGGCACAATGACTTCAAATCTTTTGCATCTCTTGGACAATAGACTTCGTCTTGAGTCTTTTTCCTCGATAAAACCCGTGTAATCCCATGTTTTCTTCAATATTCATCCGGTTGACTCTGAAAACACAATAAACACAAAAACCACGCATAATTTCAAACAAATGATATTAAATACGTGTTTTGGTCTCGTTTTAGCCAGAATTAAGTGGTAAAAGGATGGGTGTTTTCACACCTATCACCCTACTTCCCAACCGAGTCACTATGCATATAATCAAAACAAAATCCCCTCCAACACGCCTTTACACATACCAAATCCATCTCTTCCATCTTCGTTTCATGTAATCACAAAAAATTAACCTTATTTCTAACACATAACTCATTAACCCGATCTTTTTTGGCCTTATGGGCGAGGCCTTGAGTATTTAAGGACAAGCAATTCATCTATAACCCTTAATCTCTCCTTGTGAATCAATAATTTCCGCCATGTTCTTTATACACCCTTCCATTTTATACCCTATAAATTAACCTACCTTCACCACTCTAATAAGTTTAAAATAGATCCACCTATTTTGGGGTCAAAAGATTTTTTAAAATGTCTCGAACAAGCAGATTCATTCTCACCCTCCACTAACGCCATAGACCTATCACCAAGACCAGATTGTTTTAACCCCCTTTCTAGCTTTTCCCCAGTCAACTCTGTAGAAACTAGAAGGGGGGTTGAATAGTTTCTCATCGGTTTATCTCCTAATTAAAATTCCTTTCAATTAGGTGACTGCACAAAACTATCTTTTACTTGAAAGCTAGTTGCATAATGATTAGGTTCAATTCTAACGCATTAACAATGTATATAAAGTCTAGTGATAATGAATGTAAGTACATAGTAAGAAAAGAAACAACCTAGTAGGAAGACACCAAGATTTATAGTGGTTCGGCAACGAGGCTCTTTCCTCGTTCCTACTCCACTCCTCGAGTACACCTTACTCGAGATTTCCACTATATCCACAAGCTCCCTTCTTGGCGGAGAAAACCTTACAACGTCGCTTACATTATTTTCTGACACTAAGCTAAATGTCGAGACCTAATCTTAGCTAGGACCAATCTACACAACGTCGCCCACTTCACTCTTTTACGACACAAAGATAGATGTCGAGTTCTAATCCAAAGGTAGAACCAATCTTCACAATGTTGCCTACTTCATCATTTTCTGACACAAGGCTAGATGTCGAGTTCTAATCTAAAGCTAGAACCAATCTTCACGACTCTTCACTTTGAAGCTAAGTGAGAACTTCACACAACACAACTGCATATCACTTTATAGTTTAGTGAGAACTCACAAGACACAACCACATCACTTTATAGTTTAGTGAGAACTCACAAGACACAACCACATCACTTTATAGTTTAGTGAGAACTAACACAACTAATTACATCTCAACTAATCATATCCAAGTACACACATGTAGCTTGGATCTACACAACATAAATCCAAGCACACACATGTGAAATGGATGTACACAACTCTAATCCAAGTATTCACAAATATCTTGGATGAACACAACTATTCCAAGTATTCACAAATACATTAGATCTACACAAGACATAAATAAACAAATGATGAACATGACTAGATCTTTAGGAGAAGGTGATCTTCATCAATGCTACATCTTTAATCACATCACAAGTGTGTGAGTGATCTTCTCTTTGGACAAGGTAAAGAAGGAGATCAAGAGGATAATCATGAGTAAACATACTTAACACATTAAGTGATCATTTACAAATGACTAGGATTAGATAAGAGAAACAACGCTGAAGAAGATGTCCAAAAAGGGTTTTAGAGAATGCAGATTTGATCCACTATTTAGAGGACAAAACATCCAACGGCTATATCTGCCCGCGGTTCCTTATTGGAGCCCGAGGTTCCTTATCGATAAGGAATGATTGGAGTAAAACACGTGTTTGGGAAAACAACGTATAATGGGCAAGTATTAAACTCGACGATTTAGGAAAACCGACAAGTCGAATAAATTCCAAGTTCGTTCTCGAAGGAGGTGTGTGAATTAAGTGCCAATTATATTAAATCAAAGTTTGGATTAGTGACTTTTTTGGGTTAAGAGAGAAAAATTAAAGACGAGCTACGATTACGATTACACTACGACGAATTAACGTAAAACGCGAACGTAAATACGTAAAACGTGACAAAATTAAAAATTAAAGCTAAAAACAATTTAAAAATTAAAACTAAGTCTAAAATAATATAAATAAGAATAAAAATCCAATAAATATATTTTAAAACCTTTTATTAATTAAATATTCAATTTTTAATGCTAATTAAAGCCCTAAAATTAAATATAATTAAGAAAAAGCCCAAAATATTATTTTATTGAACTAAAAGCTCAAATTATATTATTTAAAGACTAAAAAGTATTTTTACTAAATTTTTAAAACTATTTTTCTAATTTTAAAACACTAAAAACTATTTTTAAACTAAAATAATGATTAAAAATATTAACATAATTCTAAAAATAAACTTACTGTTTTAAAAATCATAATTTATATTACTAAACAGTAGAAAAATTTAAAAAGTTGAAAAAGTAAAATTTTTCCACTAAAAGACAAAACAGATTTGATTTAAACCCTAAATAAACTAAATTAAATCTAAAAAATACTTAAAAAGGTGAAAAGTAAAATCTTTTTAAACTAAAAATCTTAAAATAATTTTATGAATCTAAGAAAAATTTTAAAACTAAAAAATATAAAATTTTTGCACTAAAAGACAAAAACAGTTAATTAAAAACTAATTAAAAATGCCATTTAATCTAAAAAATAGAAAATGAACAGTAACAGAAAAATAAATTAAATGGAAAATTCAGAAATAAAATAAGAAAAATAATAAAAGTGAAATCAAGTTAAAATACTAAAAAGAGACCACTAAAGACAAAAAAACAATAAACTGATAGTGACAGCTAGGGTTTCTTGTCCACTAGTGCCAGCAGTACCAAAATCAATACTAGCAGTGGGAACTTTTCCCACTGCTTTCAACAGAAAGTGGAGGTCTGGGCGTTTAATTGCTTGTAACTTGCTTGTTTTTGGGTTTTAGCTGGAACCAAAGGCACCTCCACAACCAGTTGGGTTGTGGGGAGTCAAACAAATGATAAAAAGCACAAGTTCAAAACAAGAAAATCACACAATAGGCCAAGAAAAGTTACTGATATGACTTAATATGGTCTGTGAGTGTTTGCTGATGTAATGTGCAAATGGGTGAGTTTTGGTTGACCAAAACTCACTCACTTCACTCACAAACTTCCAACAACCAAACCTCAAGCCTAAAAGTCACCTAGGTCTAACAACTAACACAGATTGATGCTCAAAATCTTACTAAAACAAGGCTGAATGAAGACTTACTGATTTTTATGCTAAATGCCTAATTTTAACATACAACTTCCTATTTCATGCCACCAATACTGAAACAAAAGACACTTTAAACCACAACTAACCTAATGGAGTCTATTTAGGCAGATTTTAAACCAAAAGCTTGTCAGTTTTTTAGCTTAAACCCGAAACCCAAACACCCCTTAATGACTGATTACAAAGATTTAACAAACAAACTATGATCAAACACACTTAAAGCTGACTAAGATTTACTCTAACATGCATCTAGAACATAAACAAACATAAACAAACCCTTAAACTAGCATTCAAACAGCATTCACAAAATCACCACAACAATAAAAAATAACTTTAAAAGGTTCAAAGCCACTACCTAGGGCTGATGCCTTTTACAAAGAGATGCTTAATGAGTTGTTGATCTTATGAATAGCATGTATAGATTCATGTTGATGGAATCCAAAGAAGGACCCAAGGCAGACCAAATATCTTCAAAGGAAATGGGGTGAGAATGATGGAAAATGGATGAGTACTTGTTGTTATTTATTCCTGCACAACACCACAAACCATGGAGCACAAATACAAGTTCAATAAGTACCCATTAAGCCGTTTGTCAAGCAGCTTATAGGTAGCTTATGTGAACAGTAAGCTATATTAAAAAAATAAGAGATTTTGAGAAAAATCTTGGAAAACTGATTTTTGAAAAACCTATTTAAACCAACTTGGAAATCTTTTGAACACGTTTTTAAACAAAACAAAGACACAATTTCAGAAAACCAAAGATCCAAATCCACTTTCACTTCTTTGTATTTTTGTATTTTTGAAAATCTTAAAACCTTTTTGAAAATTTCTTGAACAACAAACTTTTTGAAACTTAAACTAACTTTTAAATGATGAAAGTATTACACTAAAACAGGGGAATAAGGAACTCAACACTTGCAAGATTTGTAAAACCAAACTTTAACTATTCAATAATTTTAAAAAATTACAAAATGTGGGAACAAAAACATAGAGACACATGTCGTCTCTATATATACTATAGCTAAGAAGTATCTAGAAAAGCTAAGATTACAAAACCCTAATTCTCTGAAATCCCTAAAAGGTCCTTGGTCAAAAATCTTGAGTCTTCGTCTTTGAGGCCTTCACGTGATTGATGTTGATGCAACAGCTGTAAATAAGTGATCATGGACGTCCATTGTAACTTTGGGACCAATTTTTGGTCTTGAGACGTTGGATTGCTGGCGACATTCCATTTTTGCTAAATATGGTGAAGCAGGGGAGTCTTGGTGGGGCCTTTTGGGTCACGTGTGAGTGTAATTTGTTGGTGGGTTTTGATGAGAAAAAGGTGAATTAGCAAACTACACAAATAGGGAAAAACCCCCTTTAGATTAAGGTGTATTGTATCTTGGTAGATTTAAGGTTTAAGGGGGTGTTTAGGAGGTATTTAATCTGTTTTGGTTGTATAAGTTTAAAAAATCTGTTTGCCACCAATTTTAGGTTTAATAAAACTGGTTTAAAAATATGGGTTTAGTGGAAAATGACGTGGAGAGGGAGAGTGAGGTGGAAGAGTTTGATTGGGTGGGGTGATGAGGTGTCGGCTGGTGAGTGGTGGGTGATCTTTCCTTGTCTGCCCAGTTTGGCCCTCCAAGTCCCATAAACTTGCCACTTTAGTTTTTAACAGCAATAATCAACTTCCCCTTTGTTATGAAGTTTCAAAGTTGGCCACAAAAGTTTTAGCAAAAGTAATCCAAGGGGTATTTATGCATAAAATGCATTCTTCAAGGGCCAATCTTGTATATTCTTGTCGTTTAAGGGACCCTTAATGTAATTTTGAGTTTTACAAGGGTTTAAAATGACAAGTCTTCAAAAGTAGAGGGGCCAATCTTGCCAAATCTTCAAACTTCAAGGACTTCTTTGGAAAATCATGATTCGGGTCTGGTTCTTTGTGTGGCTTCGTTTCCCGTGTTCGTTTTTGCTTCATTCTTGTGATCTTTTGTTGATTTCACGATATCCGTACCTAAAATACACAATGAACAAATACAAGCATATATTTGGGTATTTTGATGATATTTTAAGCATTTTAAGCCTGATTTGGACGATGAGACTATGTATAATTGCAGTCTCATCACTCCCCCATACTAAACCATTGCCGTGTCCCCACGCAATGCTAGAATTAAGTTTCGTAACACTTCCAAAATTCATTTTATGATGACTTTTATTGAGGACATAAATTTAAATAAACCACTACACGCGTTTTAGACATAATGTATTGTTTTCATCACGATAAAGTGACTTTTAGGATCATAGAACAAGAACACGTAAATGCTTCGTTAGAAATAATTTTGTCGTCCTCGATTTTCATCCAATTCCATGCTAAGCGTCTAACGAGATCATTGTTATTATAAGTTAGCAACACGATCATATCTCATGAGTGTTAATTACAAACCTAAACTCCCTTATTCCTAATTGGTATCTCTTATATTTTATTTTTTCTTAATGATCACGGGGATACATAATAACTGATTTTGGTTAGTTAATAAAAAGGTTTGTTGCAAGATCTTTCTTTGTGTTGCTCGTACCCAATTATATTTGTCGTTGTTTCGTTCTCGGTATCTTCTCGAATTGATCACGGTCCAAAGTGGAAAAGTTGTTCTTGGTTACTAAAAGAGGGAGCTTTGGGTTATCTATTCTAATTTGTGAGATAAACGATAAAATAATTAATTGACAAGATGAAAATGAACTAACCTTGACTTGGCGGGAAAAATGAAAATTAGAAACTGGAATTGAATTAAAACAAGCTAATCCGGAATCCGATATGTGAGGCTTATCCGGAATACAAAACCATGAGCTTATCTGCAATAGCAAAATAAAAACCTTATCCGCAATACCCAAACTTCTCTTATCCGGAATACGGCTGATGATGCTTATCCGGAATAACGAACAACTACTCTTATCCGGAAAACGAAGCTATGCTTATCCGGAATATTGGCTGCTGAAGCTTATCCGCCTTATCCGCAGAATCTAAATAAGGACCCTTATCTGGAATCCAATTTCCTTCTTTTATCCGGAATAAACAAATTTGTCTTATCCGGAATAAAACATAAAAACTTCTTGTCCGGAATAATACATAGACCCTTATCCGCAATCCATTTTGAGGTCTTATCCGAAAAAATATTTTAAACTTCTTATCCAGAAAACACAAGCTGAGTCTTATCCGGAAAATGTTACAAAGTGGGTTTATCCGGAATAAGACTTTTTAGTCTTATCCGGAATATGAGGCTAGAACAGTTATCCGCAATATGTAAAAGAAGCTTATCCGAAATAAGGATAGAGGACCCTTATCCGGAATACGAGGGATATAACTTTCCGAGATTTGCACAACAAGTAAATATGCCAAATTTCAATAAGCACTTTACCAAAAGCTAAACCAAAAGATTTTAAGAAAAAGATGATTAAACTAGAATTTAAAAACTTTAAAACCTTAATAAGCTAGAAATCAAAAATCACTTTTTTTATCAAAAACTTAAACTTTTTAAATCAACTTATTATCAATAAGCCAATACAAAAATCAACCAAATTACAACCACTAGATACTTATTAAATCAAACCATAGATCATTAAGAAAGGAAGAATGAGAGATTATCAAAAGATTGCTTGAATGAAAAGATTAAGAATTAAAAGTACAAAACTTAATATAAAACTAGAGAGAGAAAGTGATGAAAACAATAAAACTAAATTATGAAAAACTAAAAACTAATTAACTAGCTAACCCCCTCCTAATGTGATTAGGAGGGTATTTATAGGCTAAGTGGAAGGTGCATGTGTGATGTGCTTTTTTTCTTTCTTTTCTTCTCGACTCGATTTAATTCTTTGTCTTTTCTCGACGTCGTCTCGGGATTTGAACTTGTCTTAATAATTTTCTTCTTTAATTTAGACTTGAGTTCTTCGACTTCATTAAACTTCCGTCTTTAGACTTTTTTCTTCTATAAATCTTCAGAATAGGTCTTGGACATCTGTTCTTTAAGCACTCTTGATCTCTTGACTTCGTCTTTTCTCGTTTTCTTCGATAAAAAGCCCGTGAAAGCCCGTGTTTTCTTCCTTTTTCATCTTTTGGTCCTAAAACACAATAAAAACACAAACCTCGCATAATTCCGACTTTTACGACATAAAATACACGTTTTGGTCATGTTATTATTGGAAATAAGTGGTGAAAGGATAAGTGTTTTTACACTTATTAAATCCCCTACACTTGACCATTGCAATGTCCTCATGCAATGCATTAAATTTAAAGCACGGTTTACATTTTCCATCATAAATAACCCACCTTGGCCTTTATTAAATACTAAACATTTAGGGAAATTAAAAAGATAAAAACAAGTAAAGAAATCAAAGACTTACATTGGGTTTTGGCTACCATGAACGTTTATCATCCTCAAGTTTCACGTTCCCCATACCAATCTTAAAAACGAGATCATTGTTATTATAAGTTAGCAAACTAACACGAATTCATGTGGGCCAATATTCACTTAGACTCCCTTATTCCTAGGTGTATCTCTTATATTTTATTGTTGTCTTGAATGATCACGAGGATGCATTGTTGACTTATTTCGATAGTTATTAAGGCTGACAAATAAAGTGGGACGATTTAATCAATAGTTAGCTAAAGGACAAAATCTTTTAAAACTGCTTCTCGGGAGCTAATAAAGTTCATATCTTGGCATAACTCGCTTCACGATTTGAGACCCTTTCTCGGACCGATATTTGGCAGCGACTTCATACTTCAAATCTTGAGAGACGTTCATGAAATAATGGTCTTCTCTTCATAATAGGAATTTCTTCACTTGAAGTTTTGAGAGATTCTTCATCTTTGGACCACGACTTCTTCATTTTTCTCCAATCTTTATTTTGGATTTTGATATACAACGATCCGCCTCCTTTTAGGATTTGGATCTATTTATCCTCATACCTTGTTAGGAGCCTTTTTTTGGATAGACTTCTCCATGATCTTTTGGGGAGTTTTTGCTTTTTCGTCGTGTGTCTCGATCCTTCATATTGATTTTAGATAAATGATTCTTCACATCACTTTTGGATCTTTAGCAACAAA